>CM031238.1:353251153-353851153 GCA_018340775.1 Taxus wallichiana var. yunnanensis
CAACACACCAAGTGTTTTTCCTTAATATTTTGTTGAAAACTATTGGTTTGTGCATCTAGAATCCATTCTCAAATTAATTGTGCATGTACTCATTCAAATCCTCAACAAGTTTGGTGTATCACCCCAGTTTTCAATTCATTTACAATCATCTTTTTACCCTCAAAACCCCTAAAAATTAGTTTAGGATACATCAAAAAGGAACCAACCTTGATACCGAGACTCACCTCAAAATAGGTATACCCATAGACCTAAGGTGTTTCCATTGTATCTACGAAAGAGAGATATCCAAAGAAATCTTAGAACACCTACAAGTCATCTATTTATAGGGTGCACTTTCAAGATATAACAGCAACCTCCTCTCAAAATCAGTCCATCACCTCCTCCTCTCAAGTCTTCTATAGTGATACTTCTACCAACTAAGTAACTTCCTCTAAAAATCAATCCATGCCCTCCTCTTAATTCATCTACAAGTGTTATCAATCCCAAATAAGCTACAACCATTTAAGATCCCTCTCCTCCCTACTCCACTTCGTGTCCAATTCTCTTTGTCAAACAAGTTAATCCTTACATTGATATCTAAGACATATTTCAAACTCCACCACCATGCCATGATCCTTCTCACATCATCACATAGCTCTCCACCATTGACACACTTTGGGGGAATTACATTCCCCCTTCTATCACTAGTAGTTGTCTCTAGCACCTACTATCATACTTCACACTCCGCGCTTCATGATAAATCTTTCTAAGCACTTTCAACCCCTTGTATACATGCATTGTATCATCATTATCCTATGACAGCTCTAGTTCCACGGTTCATACTCAACTGTTGATGGTCTAAATATGAAATGAACCTCACCACATTCATTCTTCATGCTCTATGCTTCATGATCTATCTTTCTAGCGTACATTTTCAAACCATTTCTTGATGATGCACTCTTGTTCTATGATTCATTCTTGAATGTTGAGGGGGCATTTATGAATGAACCTCATTTCATACACATTCATCGGGGGTACACTACTCCTTTCACCTTCACACTTTGCATTCCATACCATCACAATCATTCATTATATTTTCATATCTTGGTAGCACTTACTCTTGTTTACTTATACTAACATGACACACATTTCATACTATGTTAGTCAGATACTCATTATGTCATTATCTTTATATATACACACATGCATGTTCACTTAGTATTTTGGAGTGAATGCATATCACTTACTGATTCTCGCACGCTTTATAATGATGCTCGATATGTTACCCTTTGTTAGTCCCACCGAGGCTCCTAGGGGCATCTACCATTACTACTCTCACACATTACATGTGTTATTATTTCATTATTTACTACTTCTACTTTCTAGCACATTACTTTCCATTGATACATACATGCCTTGACATAATTTTTATCTTTCTAACATGCTAACGAGTGCTTCATGTGTAGCATTTTTTTAGGCTGGACTATATCCCACCATGGTTTCCCGATACTGATTATTTTCCATTATTTTTTTATACTCCATTGTTTGTGGGCTTTTCCTTATATCTTGTTTGATCATTATTTGTATGTTTTTGGCCACTTTGTCCCCGATTTTCTTGTGTAATATCCCCTTTTGGGATATTAATTAAATTTTATTAATCTACTTGCAATGGAAGTAAACTTAGAAGAGAAACCCTTCTAGGTTCACCTCAACTAACCCAGTGTCGGCTTCAATACAACCCAAATAGGGTTGGAGTGAGCCAAGGTAAGGGTTCAGATGGGCTATCTAGTTGGAATTAACACTTCTTTAACCAATTAAATTGCAGAAGTAGAAAAATAAATTAAAACTGCTGAAAATGACTGCAAACTTCAAAAATTAATATCTTCCTTAATATTGACTCTTTTTGCATGAAACCAAATGCAAATGGAAGATAAAATTAAGAGCTTTCAAAAGAACCCACAATCAAAATTTCCACCCACTGAAACCCACTCAAAACAACCCCCGAATCTGCAGAACAAGTTGCTAGGGTTAGGAGAAATAATTAAATTTATTTCTAGCTCTTTTCCCTTCACTTCTCAGCCCAATAAATGTAGTTTCAGATCTGCAATAAGGAAGTTATAACAATAGATCAAAAACCCTTCAAACCCTTCCAAAACACTATTAATAAATGCCCAGGTAAGTCGACTTGCATTAAATAAATTCCAGCAGTGTTAGCAAGCTCCAAATATCATGAAACAAGTGCATTTATCATAGAATAATGAGCAAGAACAGTTCAGATTTTATTCTTGCAAAAATAACATTCAAAACACCATAAATCTCCTTCAACAAGTCGATTTATATCATGACAAAACCAACAGCAATTTTCAGAATTAATTGATCAAATGATAGCTTGAAAACTCTCCAAATAACCTCACAAACTCTCTCAATAATGGTGCCTTCACTTATATTGAATAGAAATGCAAATAACTTATCAATTCAAGCTCTCAAGGGCACACACACTTCACAATGGGTGGTGTTGAGGAACACCTTTTATTTTTATCACAAGTGGGCATACATCCCTCTTCAAGCATGAAGATAAGTTATAATAACCGTCAACATGCGAAAAGGAGTGCCCATCATCTTATTTTATATATTTTCCTTGCTCATTCTCCAAAGTTCCTTCTCCATCTTTGGCGCCAAAATCTAGGAGAGAATCTTATTTTAAAAAGTGCCTGGAAATCACACTCAAAACAAATATTAAATGCATGGGGAAATTAAATTAAATGATGCCCATATGAATCGACCCATGCTTAGAATAAATCAATTTATTCCACATAATAATTATTAAATATTCCCAAGGAATTCGACTTGCCTCTATTTAATTAATTTACCTCCAATGATTATTAAATTGGCTCAAGGTAAATCGATTTTTCCCTTTTTTATTTATTTATTTTTGACTTGCACAAATAAATAATATTTTAATTTTAAATTCACATGCACAAATCAATTAATTATCCTTTTAATCCAAGGGGAGTGGATTAAAGGTCTTCAACTTGCCTCAATTAATTATGGCTTGGAAAAGGGGACATTACAATCCTCCCTTCCCAAAATTGCTTTCCCTCAAGCAATATGCAAATTCTCAATCCATGAGCCCATGTATTCCTACCATTAAACTTCCACAAACGAGCTCTTGTGCCTATCAAATGAGAGAGCTGAAGTAAAAACAACACCTTGCAATGATTGCCCCATTCTTCCTTGAATTCCCAAGGCTTCCCAAGAAAACCCACTGCTGTCATACCAAATATTGAGAAGAAATTTGAAAAGTAATCATGAATTTGGCAAGAACAAACAATTTCCAGCTTGGCCCATGCATCAATAATGTTCCACAAAGTGTAAGAGGGCTCTTCAATCATGAACATGAAAGCAATTGGGTAATATAAGTGGCTGTAATAATTGAGAACAACAACCTTAGGGGCTTTAAATAAACATATGGCAGCTTTGAAACAAACCTTTTCAATCTTAGAAAAGAATAGAACATCCCTCTCTTTTTTCTTCACTTGATTTTTAGGCTCTTGGGCATGAATCCTCAAGGTATGAACCACATGAACATGCATTTTCTGAATTAACCAACTATGCAAAGAAGGTATCCCAAAAAGTATGAGAACACATGCCAAATCTTTTCTTATTTCACCACAAAAATCAGTCATCATGCCTATTTGAAAATTCATCATGTAGTGGTGCCATATACTAGATGTACTCAAATAATTACCTTGAGATGAGAGAACTTTCCTTTTTCCAAGAGTGAATGCTTGGAACACCCAAGAGAGTATTCCGGGCTGCATACTTACTATTGTCCATAACCCCAAAAAATTTCCACTCATGATGGGAAATGTGTGTCCCACTATCCATCAAGGTAACAACAACCAAACATTCATCATGAGTGATTAGAATAAGTTTAAAAATCTGAAAATTACCACTTCTTATGGTTGCCTTCTTGCTAGTGACAACGAGCATGATGTGGATAGCAAGTGGAATGATGGTGCAGCTGCTATAATATCCATAATTCTTCTTGTGGCTCCAAAATGTCAATGATGTGGTCACTAAAAACAACTCATAATTGTTCCACCAAACTTTAACCATTTGAAAATTCAACCCGGCTATGATATTCCTTATATGTATGGTGGTAAACCAAGAGTAGGGCCAACAAAAGATGTTGAAATCAACAGTACAATTTTTTGGGCCAACCAATATGAAAAACAACACACAAAAAGAAGATAGTACAACAGTGTTACCTTGTGAGACCATAAGTATTTGGAACCTCCCACCATGTTCTTTGTCATTTCTCCTCAAGATCCAAACCACAATCTTTTCCTCACATGCATTAGCCCAAGTAATGTAGTCAAAACTGAATTGTATGGAAATAAAACTAAGTGTCTTACCACATTTTGAAACCACCCCTTTGTTGCCCTCACTTTCACTTGGACTGATTTTTAGAAGGTGTTGGCCTTCTTGCCAATGATCTGGGGCTTCCTTAGGAAGATTCTTTATCATCTTGTCTTCCTTGTTACCACCATCTTCATAATAAACAAAGCAAGGTAAGGACAAAGCATGATAATGATACAAATCAAAGTGCTTACCCTTAATAGTTGCCATAACTGATCTTTCAATCATAAAGTCATCATCAACTCTTTGAAAAATACTTTTCCCACTTACTTCCGGATCTCCTAAAGCCCAATCATGCTTTCCAACACTTATGCTTGCCATAGTCAATTCTGAACTTTCACTTATTCCCATTAAATCAGCTTAAAAATCACAAAATCAGAATTGATAATCTTTGTAGAAAGTGGGAAATCACTTGGTTTCCATACCTTAGAGGGCCCATATAAGTGACCTTGACCCAAGGAGTCTTCTTGCTCCATTTTGCAACCCATAATCCTCATTTTATCCTTGTCTCTTACATGTTTTTCATGAGGAATACAAGTCTGAAATAAAAAAGTGTGCAGCCATAAATCAACCTCTTCATACCTTGAAATATTATCATGTGAGATAGCCCAAAAAAAATTCTCTTGGTGTGAGATCACCCATAAAACTCGCTCTTCAAGAAAAAAATTCTATCCTTTTAAACTCTTCTACATCATGTGCACACTTTCCTTTTACACATTTTTACATACTTATGCATAAGTTTCTCTGATTTATCATATACAAGACTTTTACTACATTATTACTTTTATTTTTATATGTCTTTCCTTATAATAAAAATATCACATTATGAAGCCCAAGCTCCAATATCACACTACTACGCATACACTTCACTCCTAAGGTCTACTTCACCTAGTTTCCATACTTCACATTGTGATCACTTCACTCTTCATTTGTCCACTCGACATGCTATAAAGTGGGGGTGAATGTAGAAACAAAATCTATGCACTTGGGTACATTTCTAGGTCCTAAACGCATACTAGCATTTACATGATTCCTAAGTAAGAAAACTAGTAATTGAAAACTATCTTTGTCCTTTTTTCTGTGATTCTTGTTTTCTATTTGGTCTTGCACACCCTACAGCACAATCGGTATTTTACCGATTTATCTTTTATAGCTTCAGAAAGCATCACCCAACTAGGACAGTAGTCTACAAGTGCCCATGTCCCCTCTAGGCACCTCTAACCCTCTTTCACCTCGTTGCTTCTTTTGGGCCTCTTTTATCTTTTGTGCATATTTTTCACTTATGGGTCGGCCTTCCAATTGTTAATTATGAAATTCAAACAAGGGAATTATATAAATACATATTTATGTGTTCAAAATCAAGGACCAAGCACTAAGCATTACTATTATCACCTAATCTTTCATCCAAAAGGCACCTAAAGCACTTTAAAGCATACATTCAAGGGATAAGGGCTGCAAAAACTCTGCACACACAACATTGGAAGGGGAAGTTCATTATATTCCATCCACACATTCTACTACATTGTTACATTTGGTTATAGCCTAATATCAAGTACAACTTGCACAAGGGCATCCTAGGGCACAATTTCTACACATACTCACAAGAACTACATGGATTCTAAGATGTAGTGTAATACGAAGTCGTGATTTCACTCTCAGGGTGAATGTTAGGGTCAATCCAACTCACCATTATGCATCTTTATTTTTAGGTTTGATGTGGTTTGTGGGCTTATACAGGTGAACATATCTTTTGTAGGTTATAAGTACCATCAGCGGTCAAAGAGTGACTATCAGGAAATCAACAGGGATCAACAGTGAAGAACTTGCGACACAGTAAAAAAGAAGATTCTTACTATTTACGTAGTCACGAGAACCCAGTAGAAGTCTCCAATGTTCAGATGACCTTGTCCTTCTGTGGGAACCCATGTCCGGCTATGTTCGTTAGTTACAGAATTTATACTGAGCATTTACGACACTCTTTCCACTTGTTTAGTACTTTTCCCACCTCGCATTAGTTCCAAATCAAGCATAAATCAGCTAAGTATCTTCATCTATATATTTTTCTTAGGGTTGCATAGTTACATCTTAATTTTCTTGTTTCAATTTTGTATTTTATCATTTAAAATAATGTGTGACTTTGTAATACATAGATTTAATCAATTCAAATTAAATTAAATCACTCATTTAGCACTCTTAGCTCATCAAACTCACCCAACTCACCGGAGAGATGATGGTGGATCAATACCTAATGATATTGGATTTCAATGGATCCCTTAACACCTTTAATATCCTTTCCAGTTGCACAATGCTTCTGAATTTCACTTTATGTGCCCTGTTATGTTTCACCTTGCTATCGAGCACAATTTTGACCAGAGCGATGCTTCGGGATCTTTGTGAAGGGTAAATTTTCTTGTTTTATCTATGGGAAAACCTTAAAATCATGTGTAGATGGCAAAAAGCAAGGAGATGAGTGAAATCGGAACCAACTAAGACTTTCTATTTTTGGCAGGTATTTTGGAATATTTTTCACTTTTTCTCAAATTTGATCTTATGAGTCTCCTTGAATACTCAATAGACCTAAATTTATGGTGATTTATTATTTTTAACAAGTTTATATTTTTAGCAGGTTGTTTTTTCGGACCTGCTATTTTGGAAAAACTACTAATTTTCATTTGCTGTTGTTTTGCACTATTTCCAATTGAGCTAAGTGATCAAAGCTTGAAATTTGAGGTAATTACTATTTTTAGCATGTGAATGGGCATGGAATATGCTATTTTTATTAATTGGTCATTTTCCCCTCGGTTTGCATCGAAAACATCATTTTCAAATTTAACTCCTCGTTGCGATCTCTTGCTCCAATTTTCATTATGTTCCACCTATTGAAACTCTTGGAAATTGAAAAAGAAATTTTCATAGGTTGTAGTTATGAAGATGTGATGACATCCATTAATAGATTATTGAAGTTACAGTGGTCACGGGGAACTTGGGAGAAGAAAAATCGCTTAAAAACTCAAAGTGTAATTAGGTTTTCAGATGAATAACAATGGAAAAACTTTGTTTCTTGAAATCATAGATGGCTCTGGAATGTGATGGGAATAATATATAATGTTTTATCATGAATTTTGGAATTATTGAAGAAATGGTCTTGACAGAGACAGGTTATTTCATGTTTTATAGCTTACTCGACCATCAAATTTAATCACGGTGAAGTAATAATAGCTAGGGAAAATTTATGGTTTTCAATGGCTTGGAATGGGGAAAAACTTTATGTCCCCTTTTTCCCCTTAGTTATGGGGACAAGAGGTGCAAGAAAATGTACCTCATTCGATGTTGAAAAGTGTCACCGCAAGGTTGAATGAGAGGGATAGATGGGAAAACAAGCCTTAACACCCAGGAGCTAAAGTTTGGTCACATGCATAGCCTTGAAGGGGCCTAGAGAGTGGCACATTTTTGTGTCCCCTATGTCCCCTTGGGAATGGGGACAATAGGTGCACAAAATTCACCTCAAGGAGATGTTGGCATGTGTCACCTTGTGGATGTGAGATAGGGAAGATGAGAAATCTTTTTTTGGAGCATCTAGGAGTTATTACTTGGGCATATGAGGACCCATGAGAAATGGTTGAGGAGGGGCACATTTTTGTGTCCTATTTGGAATGGGGACAATATGTTCACAAATATTTTCTTTAAGGAGATGAGGACAAGTGGCAGGATGAGATGCAATCTAAGCAAGGTAGGGTTTAGCTAGTTTAACACTCACGGGGCTAGTATATATCACATGAGGGTCTAGGAAGGAGAGATAAGGAGGAGGGAAAAAAATTGTGTCCTCTATCCCCTTGGGAATTGGGAAAAGAAGGACACAAACATTCACCCTCGTCAGGAGGTGACAAAAGTGTCCACCTCAAAAAAATGACTAAGTATGAAACACTTACCTTGCACAAGAGAGACAATTTGTTGAAGTGATTCCCGGAGCTCCATATGTACTTATTTGATGAAGTATTATATTATTTTGACTCCAAAGATAATTATAAGAATAATGAAATAGGTTTTAACCTTAATTATATTTTAAACTCTTTGAAATGTCTCCTTTTTCTTTGTGACAACAGGGTTTGTCTACAAAGATTAAGTTATCCTAAGAAGTAAACATATCGTGTGATAAATTTGAAGATTCAAAATTTATAGCATTCCTCTATATTTAAAAAGACTATTTTATTGAATCCTAACTCCTTTCAAAGTTACCGAATCATCTCGGTGAAGTTCATGTTCCAAATTTAGCTATACATTCCTTGTACCTTAGAAACCCATTATTACACAGATTATCCCTAAACCTCAAAAGCTTCCCTAAAATTTCCTAAATCACCTCCAACATGTTCATATATATTCAATACCACATTTTTATGAGTGTGAGATTTTAGATCCTTCCTGATGGATGTACATTAGTCCTAAAAAGGCCAAAATTAGCCTTTCCAAGCTTATCAGAGAACTAGTCGTTGGAAGCACTTCATCATATGAGATTAATGACCTTAATACCTAATTTCACACATTAGGGAAAGATTTTTCAGCACACTAGGAGGAAATATAAACTCAGGATGAGAATGGTACATAAAGAAAACTAGTCGAGAGAGGGGTTTGGGAAGACTCAAGAGCAAATTTTTGAATTTGGGTCAATTTTCATGCTTGAAAGTTTGAAATTTTCATGCTACCATTCAAGATCCACTTCAGCTTCAAATTCAATATCTTCATCATATTCTGAATCCATCTCTTATTTTCTTTCTTTAACCTCTAAATCCATGAGCAATGATTCATCTTTATCACTAGCAGAGACGCTTTCATCACTTTCTTCAAATGAGTTACTTTCCTCCTTGGTATAGAGGTTTTTCTTGTTTTTGTAGAGATTCTTCTTACTTTTAGATCTTCTTTGCTTATGATTCTTCTTGGATTGATAATACATGTTACTCTCCTTCAAGTTTTGTTTTTATTTATCATCCTTATTTTTATATGGGAATTTGTTGGCATAATGTCCTATTTCACCACAATCAAAGCATTTGAATGGTAACTTACCTTTATATTTTCCAGACCCTTTCTTTAGCCTTCTGACAAAGTGAGCTTCTTCTTCATCTAAATCATTGTTAGAGCAATCATGTGGTTCAAGTTTCTTTCCTTTCACCTTCTTTGATGCTTTAAATGCATCTTCTTGCTTTGATGATTTATCACCTTCAATTCTAATCTCATATGTTGTGATAATCCCATACATTTCATCCATTGTTAGGATAGTTAAATCTTTCAACTCTTCAATAGCAGAAACTTTGACATCAAATCTCAGAGAAAGAGATCTTAGCACTTTTTACACAATATTTTCATCCTTAATCTCTTCTCCAAGTCCTCTAATAGTATTGACAACTACATCTAAATGCAGAAGGTAATTTGCAATGTTTTCTTCGTCGTTCATCTTCAAACTCTCAAACTAGCCTCTATGTATTTAGAGTTTTGCTTTCTTTATTTTATCATCTCCTTAATATATATTCATGATCTTATCCAAAATTTCCCTCGCTGAACTACAATGCACCACTTTGACAAATTCTACCTCACAAAATCCACTTAATATTATATTCATAGCTTCCAAAATTCTTTCACTTAACTTCTTTCCATATTGATTTATTGGAGGAGTTGTTAGAGTTGTATAACCATTAAAAATAGATTGCTATATATCAAACCCAAGAGCCATTAGATAGGTGCACATCCTTATACTTCAAAAGGCATAATTGGTCCCATCAAACAATGGAGCCTTGTTTGAGGAGAAACCTTCTTGACTTGCCATGTGTGCTTCTGAGTTCTACCTTCCAATGGTTACACTATTTTGAATAGACATACTCTAATACCAATTGTAGAAAACACAATTATACTGAGAGGTGGGTGAATTAGTATTATCTGATTGTTACAATTTAAGATTTAACATTCACAACATCATCAATTACAAAAGATATAACAGTTGTACAACACAATATTTATGTGGAAACCCTTTCGAGAGAAAACCACAGAGAAAATACTTCTTGGAGCTATTATCCAAATCCAACCACAAAATTAATTGTTTTATAAATGTTTATAGGCACCAACCTACTGGAGACACCAATCCCCAATGCCGAGCACCAACTCAGCTTAATTCGTGAGCACCAACTCACTTGAGACACCAATCCTCAATATCGAGCACCAACTCAACTTGATTCATGAGCACAAACTCACTCGAGACACCAATCCCCAAGGCCAAGCACCAACTCAGCAATGCAAAGATCCACCCATTGTAGTTTCTTCTTCAACCTAATGATAACATATAGATTATTCTTCACTTCTTCTTGCTCATTTTTATGCCTACACTTTACACGTTGCTTATGCACTTCTCGCTCTTCATTCTTCTACAACAACTTGACATTCAAATCTACTTGAGTTTTCTCTTCCTCTTTCTTCACAAATACTCTTTATATATCTTCATTATATGCTCCTCGTTTCTCTCTCTCTCTTCCTTTTATTTTTAAAATGGTATCATGATATTGTGAATACTTACATGAATTTGTAATTGAATTCAATTATATATCATTTTCATTTCATGAACAAATATGACTTTTCATGAGTCAACATCATTTAGAATATTCATCATGAGTCAGATTTAGTATATTTTGAAATTTTAATATTTGAAGTTTTCCAAGACTCCCACAAACATACCATGTTTTATCTTGGTCTCGTGGCATTTCATGACCATCTCAAATAATTCAATACATACTGGATTTTTCTCTTTGTTGTGTGGCTATCCTCTTTTATGTAACACCACTTGCTGACTTCTACAACTTTCTTTCATTGCGTGGAATTATTTCAAACAAACAAAATTCTTAATATTGGTCCTTTATCACGCAAGACACTACTACAACCCACAATACATCACGAGACACTCGTGGAGTACTTTAAACCCCGTGAAGCACTACAAACACCTTTGGAACATTACAAAACCCACATAATACTAAAACACCCCATGGAACATTGCAGAACCCATCGGACACTACAAAAACTCATGAAACTCAACAGAACCCACGAACACTATGAAATAGTTTTCTTTAGTGTGCGACATGAAGAATTCAAAATAAATCATATTTTTCGTAAGAGAGACACATTTGTAAGTATCATAACAATATCTCTAACATAAGATATACTTAGAATAGTCCTTTGACATCAATGAAAATACTTTCAACATTATACACGTCTATATTTCATCATGTATCTTTTTTTTAACTCATATAAATTGAATAAAAATTATATAGTCCCAAACTAGGACTAATTATATACATATTCAAAAATAATAATCTAAATTTTAATTATTTTTGAGGTAGTAAGGGGGCATGGTCAGCTATCTCTTATTTTTTAAATTTCAAAATCCTTTTACTTGGAAAATCATAAAAAAATATTCACTAAAAATTTATGAAAAAAATCTATCCCAAACTAGGTGGTCCTATCCATCTTTCCACTAAAGGGTTTTAAAAAATATTAAATAGTGCTAAAAATGGGGGTGGGGCGAGGCGGGGCAATGATAGACTCTCTACTATGTTTTTTTTTAAATAGGATCACCTCATACAATTTTAGCTCTTTGACCCACTTACACTTAATCATTTTAAAAAAATAGTAATTTAGAAACTAGACTCAAAATTCTACAATTCATGACGTTATAACATCTTCAAATTTTGAGTGTAGCTATCTCAAATAAATCGTACAAGTTAAGGCTTCATGTTTTCGGAAGAAGAAAACGTCCACTTAAGACCCCCTTTTGGCCCCCATTTCCATGAACTTACCCCTCAAGGATCTCCTAAATATTCCTAAACATACGCACATCCCTTAGAGAAGGCACCACATGGGTCTCAAGCACTCAAACCAAGTTCAATATTCTAGCTTCATCCACTACCAATCATTCAAATGTTCTAGATCTATATCTTAGCAAGTACAGTCACTCCAATTATTTCCAAAGGTCTTAAGGGACAAAAGAAATTAGTTTAGAAACTAAACCAAATCACACTACATTACTACCACATTGCATACATTTGCATTCTATTTATAGTTACACCCACTACTCATTGTCTCAAGATACAAACTAGAATGATAAGGAGTTGGCTTAGATTACATATATTATTTGCACTATCACTTGGAGAACTATATGAGTATTGTTCCTAGTCAAGGGGATGTAATGTAACACCTAGATTGGTTTAATAATGGTTTATTATTATTTTCATTCCATCCTCATCCATAAGAGGATTCATCCTTTTGTTATTTAATTGTTTCATGAAGTTTGTTGCATGTATCTAGGTTTTTAATTTTTTACAGGCCATTACATGTGGTACCAAAGGTGTGTGAACCCTAGTGAGAGAAAAAATGAACATTTTTAAACTAATAAGCTAGAAAAGCTATAAAGATCCAGTATTTGTAGGTTTAAAATTATATGGACCATACCATACCATGACCTAGCAAGATACGTGTGATTTCGTAAACAAGAAAATTTCATTCATATTCTCAAAAACAAAGCGTTTCAAGATTAAATCACCCCTTTCATCTAGTTTTCACACCCATGTCACTTTTATATATCTCTTCACAACTAAGAATTCACACCTTCTTGCAATTCATGTTATTGTTTCATTGTTTTATCATTGTATATTATATTAATATCTATACTCGTATTATATAATTAATGTGGATGAATTTCTTTAAAATATTCTACCTATAACATTATCTTACCCCATTTTAAGGGTGTAAACATTTGGTGAATGAAACCCTTGATTGAATATCTCCCTTTGTTCCAAACCCTCCCGTAACTTACATCTCATGTATACACCCATAATGGTTATCATTCTTCTTTTATAATACACAAGCTCTTGAGACCGTTGTTCATAGTTTGCAAACTCACATGTTATAATTATAGCAAGGTGCCTCTACCTCTTCTCATGTCACAAATTCTACCGAATATCTTCATAATTGATTTAACTTGAAATTTCTTTCTATCCTTTTCCTTTGGGTCATGTCACTCCTTATCTTCCTATTTATGATGGAAAAGGTGATCATGGTAAACACGCTCACACTTTATATGTTGTTCACTTGGATTATGCTTACAATGACACATTGCTTACCAAGATAATTCCTATAATCCTTAAGGAATTTTATTTATATTTGTTCTATGATCTTCCAATTCATTTAGTTTGATATTTTCAGCGTTTAGCTAATCAATTACTTGAAAAATTCTTTATCGGTATTTGGGAAAAGGTATCATATGCTCAAATGTATAAAATACAACAAGGTTCTAACATACCCATTAGTGAATATGATTACTAACATCAAAATTATTCTATCTGATAGTGATCACCAAGATCTCTTTACTCAAAACCTTTTTTCCCCTTTGTAAGAATCAATTATCTTTTACAAGTTTCAATCAGTTATCTTTGAATTTTCATGATGAGCACGTTCACGCTTTCTATGTTGTTTGTTTGGATTATGCTTATAATGACACGTTACTTAGCAAGATATTTCTTGGAATCCTCAAGGAATTTTATTTATATTTGTTATATGATCTTCCCATTCATTTAGTTTGATATTTTCACCCTTTAGTTAATCAATTTCTTGTAAAATTGTCTATCAATATTGGGGAAAAGGTCTCATATCCTCAAATGTATAAAATACAACAAGGCTCTAACATACCCATCAATGACTATGCTATATGTTATAAGATTATGATTACTGAGATGAAAAGTATTTTATCTAATAGTGATCTTTAAGATCTCTTCACCCAAAACCTTCTTTCACCTTCATAAGAAGCAGTTATCGTTGACAAGTTTCAATCATTTGATCACTTATGTCACACATTAAAAGAGTGTGAAGCTAATCTTATCATCATGAACAAGCTCAAATATGTTACCAATTATCCTAACACATCTAATCATAAGTTTCAAGGAAACCCTAATTTAAAAGTAAAATCTAATGACATAAAAACTGATGTTAAAGTTATTATTAGTGTTGTATCTCAACCCACAAAGCTTCATTTACAATCTCCTCTGCATAAATTCACATGGTTTCCTTGTGCACCACATCTAGTGCTTAAAACATTACTTGACTGTAACCTTGTACATCTCCATCTCGACTCTCAAGGTTAATACAATAAATCCTCATGGTAATTTTTTTGAAGTTAATGCCTTTAGTAATTATCATATATGTGTCAGTCATTGTACATTAATCAATGTTTCAAGCTTCATCATGTGATATAAGATATTATTGATGCTAATGCTATTGAATGATACATTCCCATTGAATCATCCATGCACCGCCAATAATAATGCAAAACTCAATATTTTCAATGACCCACTTCTTGGCCACAACACTAATAAATCTAATTCATAATTACACCAAGCTTATCATGTTATGTCTCCTCCTCCTCCTCCTCATGCTCACCCATTATACACTATTATTGGTACTATTAATAATATGTCACCTTCTCAAGCATGTTATTACATTTGATGACACTTGATATACATCATGATCTTGTATCAAATACACTATACATTTGTACCTTGGTTGGTCAAAGTTTTATTGATAGTTTTTAATTTAAAATAGTTGTATACATAACATGTGTACTTTTAAAATAATTTCTTATCTTGGATATATTAAGGGACATGTTACTTTTGATAGTAAGATGTTACTTGAACATATTGTTCTACCTCTTACGACTTGGTTCTCGCTACTATAGATATTCCCTTTTCAATTTATTACTTCTCTCGGCTTATGTGATATACATATAGGTTTCCCTTAGATACACGCTTTTAAGGATATAACATCTATCTTGCATAAATGTGTCAATTTCAATACTATTAGAAAATTGTTACGATCAAGGGTATCCCATATAAGGCTCCCAATAACTAAATTTCTTAGTCAGAAATTTACACCTACTATATCTCCACATATTAATTCTAATGGGTCCCTCCATCCTACGACCACTTTTAGGTCTTCTATTGCACACGCTACTTCTAGTGGGTTTACCCTTCCTAGCCTCTTTCTAGGTCTATATCTACACATATTATTTCTTGTGGCTCCATCCCTCTTAGGACACCTTTTAGGTATTCTATTCCGCATGCTACTTAATGTATAAAAATCTATAAATACACTCAAAACTTCATAAAATTTTAGTTATTACAAAATGAGAACCATGTGCAATGTTATTCTCAATATAAAACAACTTGACCACTTTAGAAACTTGACCAATTTATACAAATATTAAGTTCTTGAAACATTTGGTTGATATTTCTAACCATTCACTAACTCCTATGTACTCTTCCCTACTTAAAAATCCAACAAATATGAATACATAAGGGCTATGCTAAACTCTTCCCTGATTTGACTATGATTGGATTTGTCTTTCTTATGACTTCACCATTGATAATGTTTGGATCTTGATGACTTCATCAACATACCTAATAGTAACATCTTTAACTATAAAATTATTTCCCTTCTCTCAACATAGGTTACTCATAATCTATCTTCTTTATACCGCCACACCTCTTGAATACTACTAACACTTGTAAGGCAATCACTTATAGACTAAGTTACTAACATAACCAAAAGTAAGTTTTCAAAACTTCACCGAGATATATCTTTCCTCTATCCCAAGGTGTATGTACTTACTAGATCTAAGATGTATGATTCCCTTCCTGATACAATTTACCTGTAGGTTACCTTTAATTAAGCTTTTACTCCTTATATTTACTCCATCTTTGTATCTCTCACCCCTTAGTCATGGGTACTTGGATTCTCTACTTGAGGTCTTGGACTGGTTTCTCTACAATGATCATACTCCATATGTTATGACCACTCACTCTCCTTCCATTATTCATTACATTGTCCACTTTGTACTCCTCATTAGCCCTTTGTGTGCACATATTCCAATTGATCATGAGAAACTAAGTATGCATATCAAATTCATACTTAGTCCTATCTTGAAATATTGGGATATGATTTTCATCAATCTTTATCATTAATATAACCATGATCTCCAAGGGCTTCATTAACAGTCTATAGTCATTTCATACATATTGCAACCTATTATATACAAAAAGGCTTGAATTCCATCACAAAATAGATTAAGGGCTACTATGTGTAGTTGAACCAAAAATGACATTGACTTAAGGAAGATACTTCAAGGGATTAGGAACACAAAACATTCAAAAAATTACATTTTTACATACCCTCATAATGCTACTTTGATTGAAGCCACAAGAAATTTAGAGAAACTATGTTTCTCCCATCTTACCATGCTTACTAGCCCTGCAAAAACTGATATTCCTTGATTAAAACTAATAGAAAAAAATTAATCTGAAATAAAACACTTTTTGGATACCAATTTGTCTTGTTAAAATGTTAGTAAAGACGTGCAAATGAATTCCTAAGGAAATATGCACCATTTAAGTTATAGGCATGCTTCAATTAGGCCTCCTAACAATACTAAATTAGTCTATCATCAATAACTTCATCTGTACAAATTTAAATCACATGAAACTGATAAAATCCATTAAATCATCATACTCAGTCCCTTTCTACCAAATTTCATCAACTCTCATTCAGGAAAACATGAGTTATAGCAAAAATACCTTCCAAACCCTTGATCAAGGTTTTACCAGGACCCGAGAGGGATACAAACTCATATCTTGGAAAAATTTCACATCAAGACCTAAAACTAACTTCTAAAGCTCTATTTGATTATCCCCCACTTTTTTCCTTTTGACTCTTTTATATGATACTACCTAGGTTTCTCCTAACAACAATCTTTACCATTAAAATGTGACTACAAACCTTGTTTCTAGAAATTTTTGCAATCAAACTTCATTTACAAGTGACCATTGAGACTAAGGAGTCACCTAAAAATGTATTACAAAGTATTGATGACCTAAACCTTCATAGAAATTTTTATGCTTCAAATTATATGTCTTCCTTCCTTGTTTCTTCATGCACTCTCTTCTAATCATGTCATCACATATTTTTCCCTTCAAGGTTGTTTTATTCTAACTCCTAATTCCCACAATGATGTTAACCTGGAGCTTAATATACCACCTACACACTTTATCCACACGTTTTCCCAACCTATATAGTCATATGAATCTTATACTACATGAAGTAAAAGCGGTTAATAGACACAAAGACTCTCATGCACAAATTTTTCTATTATTGATCAAAGAAGGCATTTACAAATCAATAAAAAGATCCTTTCCAAGGATAAAAGAATCAAAACTCAACCACACTAGAGATTTCTCATGCAAAATCTCCTTCCTTCTTCATATTTGTAAATTCGTACAACTTTCTTTATAAGGAGTTTCATATTTCATATTTATTTGATCTATGCTCCACTACCTCTTCTATGAGAATTCATGGCTTTTTAAAAAATAAATAAAACACCTTAGGAATTTTATAGACTCTCCCTCTCCATATTCATTCGATGGTGTGTCTTCATCTTCCATGAATGAGTAATTACATGCAAAAACTATTGACAAGAGTGTAATTACCACTACCACCTCACTTGAGTGGGATAGGAACTTGATTACAAGATATTTATTTCATTTGAAACATCTTGCTAACGAAACCACTAACATATGACCCTTTAATGTTAGTTGATGAATTCAAATAGTTGAACTTGGTTTTGGGGGAAACCCCACTAGAGCTTTTTACATGCCCAAGATGATCTCATTAAGTGGTAATCCATACTAAAACACCAAAATGAACTCTTAATGAAGGGTTATAACAAAAATTTGAACTTTTCTTTAGATTCTCCTACATCACTTCTAGTGGATTTATCCTTCTTAGACCTTCTTCTTGGTTTATATGTATACATAATAATTCTAGTGGTTTCATCCATCATGAGCATTAATTTAGGTATTTTATTACACGTGCTTCCTCTAATGGGTCCATCATTCCTATCTCTCCCACTAGGTATATATATGTATGTACTACTTCTATTAGGTCCATCTCTCCTAGGTCTCTTATTGCACACACGTTAGATCTTATGCAAGTTACACAACCCCATATCTCTAAGGGCTATCTTTCTCCTACTACACATGTGGCAAACTTAAGACTTGAGTATCCTTCGACTTTTAGGTCTACCCTACCTTATAATGAGGCCCTCGTCAAGTATCTCTTATGTTATCTATCCTTCATATACATGGCTAATTTAAAAATACAAAAAAATTTCAAATACTCACATAATAAAAAATCATTAAAATATTTTCAAAAATACAAACTTAGGCCCACATATGACTTGTTTTTCTAGCTTATTACTTAAATATATTATTTTTATAATTGGTTTTATAGATAACACTTTTTTTCCATATACACTTTACACACATACATCCATAAGGTATGGTGATCTTGATGTATGACATACCAGATTAATACACAATGTTAAGAGCCAACCTAGACACTTTCTAGTTGACCCTAATATTTTGGGGGCATCTCGTGCACTATCCAAGTTCTTTTGTTTCAATACAATTACTTTCACTTCTTCATTATGATCAATATTTTATATTTCTTATATATTGTGTTTTTAGACTAAAAATACTACTAAATATGTCTTTTGTAGTGTTATAGTTTCTTTCTCTATGTGCCTCATGGATACTATTTATATTTTTTTATCAATTGATTGATTTCTTTCTTTTATGTATGTAGTTTATTTCCTTTCCTATATTTGTATGATGATACTTATGTGTCCTTCGGTTGTGGATTTTATAGTGTCTTTCTTTTTATTTTGTATGTGACACATTTATGTCTCATGTTTGCATCCTCTTGGTCCTTTGCGTTACTAACATATGTGACCTTGCTTGTGTACTTGATTTCTAGATTACTTGTATACTTTCTCGACTTTGTGTTTGTTTATGACTATACATGATGTTTTGTGATTGTTTCTTGTTGCTTTATTATTATCTTTTTGTTTTATGGTCTCCACCATGCACACCCCCTTCTATGAACATGATGATAATGGTGGCAACTGATATCTATGTGATCCAATATAGACTATTAGACTCATCCAAAATAGGAACACATCATTTCTTTTGAGCCACACACTCTACTATTTTACCTCATGTTCCTTAAAAGAGGGGAATACATAATGGTTTATTATAGATATATGGATAGTGTACATATAGAGTACATGAATTAAATACATATTTTTACATGGTAAAAATCCTCGAAATAGGCATAAATACAAAACATAGACAAAAATCACATTAGTACAAAACCATCCACCATAGGTATATAATCTAGTACGTTATGGGCTATAATTGGAAATTTCTTTCTTGGGGAAAATTCACATAAAATTTAAAAAAATTCTTTTTCTAACAAGAATTTATATATTTGGGTACTTATTCAAATAAAATTGACATAATTCAGAGAAGAATACAATATTTGTGAATACTCCATTTCTTATTCACTGAATCACTCGAGATAAAATTATGGATATATGGTTTGGGGACATGGGCCTTCTTACCATTTCATTATTCAACATTTGCATAATTAGAATCATTATTATAGTAAGAAGTGGGGGCATGGAAAATTCATTCCCTTTTCACTTCTTATTATTACAAAACTAGGCCTAGATATATTTATAGTGATGTGGTCCATGGGTTAGGAAGATATAAAAGTGGCTAAATACTTAGTAGGTTATTCTTCCTTCCTATCTCCTCTCTTTGTGTGGGAATATATCGAGTTCCTAGTTACTCTATACACTAATTTTCCATCTTTATAAGGTTCTTTGGGGCAAATATTCTATGGTACAACTTTTTAGTGTTGGATCATGTTGATAAGTGCACTATAATCAACATAGGATGTAAGGTTTTGTTTCAAAGTATTTTTTTGAATTGATTAATTATCATTAACCATTAACATTCATACTAATGTTGTAATATTTAAAACCACACTAAAATGATAAGATGATGATTTCTCAAAACACACAAATGGTAAGTACTTCTAGATGTGTAGAGGGTGCAGGAACGATTTGGGTGTATAGATTGGATGGATAAATTGTTACAAACTTTAAAGTGTTTCATCTTTGTAACTACAACTAGAAACTTCTCCTTTCTAAGACCATAAAACTATTCCTAGAACATGATATTGTCCTGGATCCTTTTGTATGGTTTTGGACTTATGTAGTGGGGTTAAATAACTTATTATGCGCATTACTTTCCTAGAAATGATTGTCATTATATATCTCTCAATCTCGTAAAATCTTGACAAAACATCTAATGACCTGCAACAAGTAGAAAATCCCTAAATTCATACAATACTCTACTTTAAAGCATTAGATAACAAAAGGATAAATGTGTGTGTGGTTGATGTTGGACTACACTTGGTTATCTGCCCTTGCTAAACCAATCCAAGTGCTACATTTCACCCCCTAAAGAGAGATCAATCCTCATGTAGATCTCCTAGGATAATTGCAAGTAGTCTATGCAATCTAAGCCAACCCCATATGTTTTCCCTCGTTTATCTTTACATAAAGGTATATGCTAGATATAGAGTAGATAATTTACCCAATGTGGTAATAGTGTGATGTGGTGTGTTGTAGTTATTAGACAATCATTTTATCCTTTTAATACCTTTGAAATTGGGCTTAGAGTGACTTACTCTTGCTTTGAGACATGGATTTGAAAACTTTTAGCGCTTGGACATAGAGGAATCTAGACTATTTTGCATGGTTGAATATTTCATACTTGATGTAGTGGCTTCTCTAAATGATGTGCAATTGCTTCAGGATATGTTAGAGAGCCTTGATTTCTTTAGTATATATATTTTACAATGGGAACTTATAAGATTGTCAAGTGAGTTATGAAATACATTTGACTTGCTTTTATAGCATTACATAGGTTAGATATTTGTGTTATGACCATGCCCTAGGAAGATGAGATAACTCACATAATTATTTTCAAATTGGAAAAAGAGTCATTAGATAGTGTTTAACCCTAAATTAAATCTCTTGGTTGATTTAATTAGGTGTATGATATATAAGAGTTGATTACTTGATTTAAGAAAGATATAACAATATAAGAACTAATTAGATTTATAACTTAGATTAGATAAGAAATATTATAACACACCACTTAACCTAACATGTAATTAAAATCACAAAATAAAGGTATAAAGGCACTTAACATTCCAAAACTAATGGGAGGTCCTCCATGCAGGGTTGAACCAGTGTTCGATCCTTCTTGGAAAGATAATGTTGAACTGTGGAAATCCATTGATGTCGATGGCTTTACTACTTTCATTCAAAGGATAAAGGGTTATGACCAACACATTTCTATTCTCTTTGCCAAGCATTGGAAAAACAGGGTATTTACATACAAGGGCAAATATTTCCCTATCAATGAGAACCTAATTTATTTTGTTACGGGATTGGGTTCTGATGGCATTAAATTCTTCCGCAATAATTTTGACAAAGATGCAGAGGAGAAGAAGTTCCTTCAAGGGTCGGAGAAACTGGAAATCAAAAAGGTTGAGATCATTTATTCCTCCAATCCAGCCTCGTTTGATGAAGTGTATGGTTGTTCGATGTGTGGCTTTGGAAGGTCAATTCTCTACCCTCCTTTCATCATTTGGTTATCTTGAATCATTTTCATAGGGCTCCTAGGGTTAGTTTGGCCTACTATATACTTCAGTCCCTTGAAAAGTCTATCCATGAAGTGCACACCCATAAGAGAACCGTGTCACTTCATCAAGGTGTCATTCTATTGTTACATCTCTACTGTCATGAAATGGTGGCCAACAACCCTTCCACATCCACCCCGCCACCTCCCCCTTCCACTCAAACAAATCTAAAAGGCTAATGAAGCCCTCTCCACCTGCTAAGAGGTTCCTTAGAAGCTCTGATAAGAAAAAAGAACATGATGTTGCCAAGAGCTTGTTGAATATCAGTTAGACCCTAGATGTTCCTCTTCCTCAATTCAATCCCAAGGGGAAACAACCTAATATGGAGAGTTTTGAGACCAAATTGGCAGAATTGCTTAAGAAGCAACAGACATGGGAAGCCACTATAGACAAAATTGTTTCTAAGCAATTGAATCATCTCACTATGCAAGAAAGCCTTCCTTGAATTTTTGCATACTCAAGTTAAACAAATTTGCGATGTGAGTGGCCTTTCAAAGGAACTGTGGAAAGGGGGCAAGGAAACGAAGAAGGTGATCTCCTCTAACAGCAAAGATCCTGAAAAGCTTCCAGCCCTGAACTTGTTTAAGGTGTTGGAGGAAGTGAAAAATATTTTTCAGCAATGTCTTAGTTAAGAGGATTTTTCCTCCTTGCTCTTTCTATTTTTATGTTGTTTTTCATGTTCGTTGTGTAGTTATTTTGTAGTTACTATTACATTGTGTTTTTGCTTCTTCCTAGCAGTTTGTATCTACCTTTGTTTTTTATTGCTCTTTCTGGTAGTTTAGGCCTTTTACTGGGGTGTGGTCCCCATGGATCAAAAAACCATTTTGAATCCTATGTTTTATCTAGCTAGCAAGTTTTTCATTGGGGTGTGGTCCCCACTTATCAAAAAACCACTTTGTTCTTCATGTTATTTTTGGCCTTTGGGATTTTTGTACACCGGGGTATGGTCCCTCCCAAAAAAACCATTTACCAATAATAAAAACATTCCAAAACTAATTCATGAAAATTTCTAAGACTACACAACAAAGAAACTAATACAATTGAACCGGGAAACCCTCTCAAACCGGTCTAGAACTAGAAATTTTTCTAGGTAAGGATCATAAAATATAGTCAAGAATGTATTGTATGATATATGACACTTTTACCATCTTGAACCTACTTTGAGATGGCTCCTACAACTTTATGGATCATTCACTTTCTTTTATTTTTTTGTCGTTGTGAAACCTTAGTTATCGCACATGCAACAAAGCTCTCAGTGTGAACTAATCATCATCTCAAACCTTATCCATGGTTGAAGAGTCATGTAAAATAAACATTAGAAGGGTTTTGGGAATCCCTATGCACCGGTGATGTTGGAACTACTCTAAAAAGGCCTCAAACCACACCTCGTTCTCCACCTAACATGTGATATCTAGATAGATCAATTAGATTTGGAAATTGCTTTGACCATGTTTTCTTTGACTTGGCTCTTGCTTTGTAACACTTGGAGAAAGGATGTTTGGAAGCTTGTGGAAGAGAGAGATGGATTCCTTGACCTAGTTTTTAGATTCATACATGATGTGAGTGTTTCCCTAATGACTGTAGATATGTAATTTTGAGATTTAGGGAGCTTTGGATGTCTTTTGCAAGTGTATGAAGTGAGTGCTCTAGTGCATTGCCTTAAGAGTTCTAGGTTAGAAAATGAGGTAGTGTTTAATTTCTTATATAGGGTTCCATAAATGATTTATCTAATAAATGCCTACCTTAAGGAAAGATAATACCCAAAGAAATATTTAATTTTGAAAGTGTCGTTGGAAGACATGTCGGCCTAAGACCATACAAAAGGGTTAGGACCATATAGTACGATCATAATTAGACTATAGAGTCCTGGAAAGGAACAAGGAATATGCCAAATGAATTTTGGAGTTGGTGAGTTGATGTTTCTCTATAGATTTTATGTATTGTGTTCTTAGAGTTTGTCAACATGTCAATGTGCAAGGATAAACAAGCTAAACAATAGACCTCAAGAATTGCTAAGTAAGAAAAGAGAAGTTATGTTTGTCATAACAAGAGTGCACAATCAAGTCAAGGTTTCCAAAGTGCAAATTAAAAATGTTAAGTCTCTATATTTCCCCCTTCAATTATGAACTTGAAAATTATATGCTTAAAGGAAATTGTACTTGAGTGTGTGAACACACTTTTTATTTACTTGAATGTTTGTTTTGTAGTTACATTATTGTGCTTGGTGTTGGCATGATCCATGATAAAACCTAAAATACAGATAGCAGTATATGTCCAAGATAGATAATTTACCATAACTCAAATAGAATTTGTAACAAATAAGATTTTTATTTATGTATATGTGAAGTGAAAAAGATGTAAACAAGTAAGGAATTCACATGTTTGTTTGCACTTTATTTTTTCTTGGAGAATTGTATTACTGAACTCTGTTGAAGGATTGGGGTGATCAATCCCTAATAAAAGTTGAGGAGAAATTGAAGTGTTAGGTGTATGCAACCCAACATAGAAATGTGCAAATACAATGAAAAATAGAGAGGTACAAAATCAACCCTGTAAAAGGAAGAAGACCGTGTATCAAAGTTATCTAAAGCAACTATGATATCTTCCCCTTAAAGTGATATAGGAGAGGAAATTCTACCCATGAATTTCTTAGCTACTTCTCTACCTTCCATAACCCCATGGATCACAAATACGTTGTAGACGGATCTTCACCCAATTTTGTAAATAATGACATATAGTATCAAATTAAATGGGTGCCCCCAAGCTCTCCCCATATGTCGAATAGTTGAGTATGTACTGAAAAACACTAAAATATCATGAAAATGTGCTAAAAATTTTGAACAAGGAAGGAGACCCATGCCCCAAAGCTTCCTAAAAATGAAACTGAAATTGGGTGTTGATTGCAAAGGATGAATGAACAATTTCATGTCTCTTGTACTGATCTGAACTCTGAAAAAATGTAAAAAAAATTGTTTATGCAGTGAAAATATGAAAATGTTTTCATGATTTTCTAAACTTTCCCTAGTCATAAATGTATGGGGGGTTAGGACCATATTGTACATTTCTATCCTAATTGTACGATCTTGAACATGTGTTGTGTTTTCCAAAAATATGTGTTTAACTACATTTCTAAGTGTTTGTACTTTGTTTGTACTAACATATTCCCCAACATTTTATCTATCTCATTGAAAATGTGAAATAAAACCAGATAAATGCCCCTCTTTTGAGACATGTGTGAAAACCTTGTTTGAGCATGTAGCTCAAAATAACTGTTCAAACTGCTAAAGGAGATGTTTGAGGAGTTATGCAAAGTGTTGAATAGGTGGCCACCTTGGATAACCTATACCTATAAAATAAAAGGTGTTTATGCATGGTATTAACCATGGTGCACAACAAAAACAATCCTAAAATAAATAAATGATAGTATAACAAAAGAAACTAGTAGAAACAACACATGTAGAAAAATACAAACAACATCCATATAGTCAATTTGTGAAAAAATGTCATACAAGAGCATACAAAATTATTTTGAGACCTACAAATATGGGACACCCATAATATCATAATACAATCAAAGGATATAAAAAAGACACGTAATGTGTAAACAAAACAAGCATGATGCCACAAACATGGGACACCCACCGTGTCGCAAGAAATTCAAGGAACATAGGCTAGAAGTAAGGAGATCCATCAAGAACATGCGTAAGCATGTATACATGAAAACAATATGTCAAAACATAATAAGATAATTTAACAACCAACATAGCATAGATATATGAACCAAGAGATGTCAACAATGCACAAGAAACATGTGTTAGTCTTGTTAATATGAAAAGTAGCAAAGTACGCAATGTAGATATTTGAGCATGAATGAGGAAGTGAAAATGAATTGTAATAATATAATAGAACCTATAGGATGTGCAGCTATTTTCCCCAAATGATGTAAATGTAAGGAGAGATGAGTACTGATATAAGTGTGTACCAATTTGTATGTCTTGCATTCAGCTCAATATACCAAGTGCATACATGTATGTAAATAAATAACACATGCTAATTATCAAACCAAAGTAGCCAACCACGTGTGTAATGTAAAGTGATAACAATGCAAGTAAAGTGCACATGTCTTGATTTTATATTTTCACAAAAAAATGAATGTTTTTGTATTATCACAATGCAAAAATATGTACAAAAGATGTGGTTAGTAAGAGATATATCCAATGAGAACCTTTATAGGATGTCAATAAATGGTTGCAAAAATTCAATGGGGCGTATCCCATTTAATTGCATTTGTATAACATGTCAAAATTTGTCACATTGATCGTGTAGGGTGCCAAATGTAGACATGATATTCGCAATAATCATTAACATTGAAAAGCATACATTGAGTCTTGCTTACATTAACCTCAAATAATGGAGGGAGAGACACTAGATTAGACTCAAGTAATTGTGGAAGTATAATGTGTGGAGCATAAGGTAGACATGTAAAGTTCCTTTTTGTATGTTGTGGAAAAGTAGAGACATCCGTAGAAGGCTCACTTGGGATACTATATTTTCCCATTTGTGTATCTTTATGCTCTCTTGCTAAACATTGAGAAATTTTTATACTTTGAATGAAATAGTGTCCTCTTCTTTACCAATAGGCTCAGGACTATGTAAATGATCATGAGGGTATTTATAGACAATATTTTGCATGTTTCACCCATAAGACAATTTAGAGGAATACTTATGACTTAGCCTTTAGTTTTTCATGCATGTACGTATCCATAGATCATCAAGTAATTCATTGATACTTGTTTTGTGATAATTCCTAATAGATCTGTTCATTCTAGAAACAAGTGTAGATTCATTTGTATTGTTTTTGTAATCAATATTGATAGGTGGATCCGAATCTATTTCAAGTTGTTGTGGAGTAGAGATATTTGTAAAATTCATTGTCATGTTGCCCCAAAATTAGGGTTGTGCATGTTTTAGATGTTCTGATGTGGTGTGTATTTGTGAATCCATGATTGGTCATAATTCCATCATAGGATGAAAAATAGTAGGATGTAATTGTACCATCGATATTGGTGCTTCCAAAGGAGGTATATCATTCTTATTTCCTTGTTGAATATGTCGCTCTTGTATAATTACAAAAGTTGCATCATTTGATATTGCATTATGTTCACTAGACATAGATGGATCAACTTTAGGAACCCATTGAGATTTGTAAATTTGATATGAATGTGTAGTAGAATGGTGTGTAGTAAATGAAATAAATCCCTTATGCTCTAGTTGGATTTTCCATTGTAAAACATAGAAATCATTTTTGCAGTGTCCAAAGAATTCTATGATAATTGTAAAATGGTTGACATTTGAACTTGTTAAACCGATAGAAGGGGTAGTAATGTGTATGTAACAAGGTTAGTAATTGATTATTGAGTAGCTCAAATAGGATATCATGTTGTGTAACATTCATGGAAAACTAGAGGTTTTTTGTTTTGTAGGACTTTGACTTCCTTGTATGGGCACGTGTATCATGCATGATGTGTATATAAAATTGCTTCTCGGTGTTCTTAGAACTATATTGCTCATGATTTGTAGAGATATAATGGATATGGGCATTAGAATAATCCCTCGGATTGTGTTATCTCACACTTGAGGGATGTGATCTCGGTATTCATAGCTTGAAATTTATCATGAAAAGGATGATATAAAGCTTATCTAGACTGTAAGATATCATTATGAAATGTGTCATCATTACTAGTAGGAGTGGAAATATGACTCAAAATTTAATTCACATGGGAAGGTGTCATATTATCATAGATTTACATTTTGTGCACTAGTGTGGTGAGAGTATCTCTGCATGATAGGTGACGTTGAAGTAAATGATACAAAGAGAATTGAGAAACGGTGGCATGGGCCATGATCGCAAAACAATGAGAGAGATAACTCCAATTATATAGAAAATGATTAAGGATCAGCATATGGAGGGATGACAATCAAGAGACCATGGGGATAAGACCCAAAAAGTAATGTTAAGAAAAAAACAATCATCTTCAAATGAATAAAATGAGCATATCTCAAAATATAATTTGAATTTTACCAAACAAAATGAGGTATTTTTGAATATGATGATTTGAAAGAAAACCCTCGAAGGGATTTATCCAAAGGTCTATATTTTTGATCATTCCATAATTATTAAAAATAGTAAATTTTGAATTTGGGAAAAGTGTGCTAAATATTAGGAAAAACAAAAAGAGGTCTTCATTATATACATATAAATAAACAATAACCTCAAAGTAATTTGAAAATAGATCTGTTGTGATTTATATATGGAACAAAAAGTGACTTGGAAATTAGGAGCCCTAGAAAGTGACCTAAAGGGCAGAGCCAACCATTCAACCCAAGGAAAATTTGTGCAAATCATGTTTAGGGATGAATAGAAAATGAAAATATGGAACCTCATGGTAGCTAGGGTTTGGAAATCAACATGCCTAATACAAAAGGAATAGATCCTAGATTAGATTAAGGATTCAATCAAAAGTGGGTTCACCAATATGTTTAAACCTAGATTAAATTTATTGGTTGACTAGGTGTATGATTTATAAGAGTTGATTATTGATTTAAGAACAGATAACCATATAATAATTAATCAAAAGTACAACTCAAATCTAATAAGGAATATTACAACACACCACATAACATAACATGCAATCAAAAACACAAAATAGAGGTATAAAGGAACTTAACATGCCACAACTGATTTCTAAAAATATTTTGGACTCGCATAACACATAAATTGGGAGAACTAAACCAGGACCTCGCAAATGGATTAGAAATCGCTGCTTGCGTCAAGACCATACAATATAGTCAAGACTATATACTATATGTTTTAGGACCTTTTGTCCTGGTCTTGTACCTACTCGATATGGCTCCTACAACCTTATGGGTCATTTGATTTCCTTAATTTTTTTATTGTTATCAAACCTTAATTGTCACACATGTAATGAAGTTGTCTGTGAACTGATCATCATATCAAACCCTGGCCATGGATGAATATTTGTGCAAAAACATTACAAGGGTCGTGTGAAGCCCTATGCAATGTTGAAGTTGGTGTACATGCCAAAAATCATAAGTTCCTTTTGTGTGTACTCAAATCCTCGTGAGTGTGGGAAAAGGTAGTCAACATAGAAGACGATGATGTGGTTATAAGATACAGTTATGGATGATGTAGAGATGATGCAGAAAGGGAGGATGATAATAAGAACAAGCCAAAAGACAAATTTTGCATGTAGCCTTGAGTAAGTAAAACTTTCTTTTCAAGGAAGGCAATAGTCTTATAGACTTGATAAGAGTGTATGGTGCGTCCGAGGGTGATGGAATCATAGAGCCCTAGATCTATGTCCTAGTCAGTGAATGGAAGGATGTTTTATTATGCTACTCGAGTAAAATTATCATTAGAGGTGAGTCATTTCTCGGTCAGGAAAGGTCATATGAAACAAGGCAATGGATAACATATGAGCTTTGCGAAACTCAAATATATAGCAGTAATAGGTGTCTAATGATGTGTCAAATGTGGTTGTTTTCTTGGGGGCTTCACCGCTAAGAACAACTAGATGTAGGATGATTTGTGCAGAGATGGTGACAAGTGAAATACTTCTCTTCTAAGCTTAGATAAGATGTTGTCTTAGAGGTTTTGGGGTTCAAGTGGGGTTAGGAAATGAGGAAAGTGTCCAACTCTTCCCGAGAATATATAACTACATAGTCATCCACGATTGAGGGGAAAAATTATCGTGTGGTGTTTTGCTATGATCGGGAAAAAAACCACTCAATGTGATTGTGATGAGAGGTTGTCTTAAGATGATCCTAGGCTAGAACTAGAGCCTTGGGATATCTTGTTTGTTTGTTTGTTTGTGTTGACGTATCACTCATTTCCCCATGGATCAATGACCTTCCTTGTTTGAGATTTAATAGATCTTGCACTTGAAATGATGTGTTTGTATATCATTTATTTTTTGTAAGATCGAGTTAGAGTGTTTTAAACATTTTTTGTGTTCACAACCGTCTTATAAGTGTGCTAAAGATTAGTTTTTGAATTGTTGTTTGTGTTTGTTTGATTAAAAGTTTATGAAGTTCATTTGGGGTACATTTTCATGTAGTATTAAGGTATCAAGTGATTTCTGGAAAAATGGTTTGAGAGGTCAAAAATCATATTGTATTGTATGTGTTTTATTACCCCAATTATTGATTCATGTCACTTGTTTCAATGGTTGTTTGAAGGAACGATATTTTTGGTATTTTTCAAGGTTTTTAGAACGTGATGAACTTTTAGAAGAAATAAATAACAAAAATGAATTAAAATGTTTCTATAAAATTAAAACCTCTATCATGCAATAAAATGAAAGTCTCAATGCTTCTAAGAAAACCAATGTGTTCAAATCTAATCAATTCTAAGTTGCTTGTTTGAAAGTTCCTAGTTTTGGACTCTTTTGAATAGTGACAATTATGTAATCTATGAGCTGAATTCTAAATTGAATGTAATCTTTTTGTAATTAGTTCTCTAGTCTAGAAATTATATGTAAATATACAAATGTAAATAACTGATATTTTGTTCTTGTTTTTAGATTCTCTAGTATTTTTAAAGCTTTACCTAGATCTGAAAACAAACAAAACAATTCACTAATCTAAAACCTTAATATTTATCCCAAAGATGGGAAGAGCCTAAAGAAAGATGTTTGGAGAATCTAATCTAGCTAACCAATGAAAATTGAAGTAAAACAAATCTACTCTAAATCCTTTTTGTCTCTTTTCTTGGGTTTTAATTAGTAGTGAAACAATAAAATTAAATCTAGTCTAGCTATGAAAACAAAGGAATCAAATAGATCCAACCTCTCTCCTGAAATTTGAGATGAATTTATCTTGTATATATGTCCTCATTAGACTACTCCATATGAGCTCTTAGAAATCAATTTTGGTTGATGTATTGAGTGGGAAATAAAGTAGCTCGGTTCACCTAGGAGGAAGAACAAGAAATTGATCTAGGGCTCTCTCTCTCTCTCTCTCTCTCTCTCTCTCTCTCTCTCTCTCTCTCTCTCTCTCTCTAGATGAAGAATATCACAACAACAATGCTTTCTCTCAAAAATTCTCAAAAATCTAGGGGAGAAAATGAGTGTACAAATTTCCCTAATAGCCAACCTCTAAGTGTTTTCCAATCACAACTCAAGATTAAAGGTCAATAAAAGGCTTATATTCAATCAATTAGGGAGTAAACTCAAATGTTATGGGATAGGTGGAGTGAATTAGACATTAAAAACAAGGAGAATGCATTCATAGGGAAAACAAAAGATAAAATTCATGAACTGAAACTGAGATTTTGACTAGGGTTTGACTTGTGATGGAACCACAAGTTCCTGCAGGAGATAATTACGAAACCGTCATGGCAGTTTATGTAACCTCTAGTAAACATAACAAAACTGCTACGACAAAGGACTAATACGTCATGAGAGGTTACATAACTCGCCACAATGGTTCCATAATCGGCATGGTGCTTACATCTTGGAAGGGATAAAAGGTTTTAAGAAGGAAGAAAAAGGCTTAAAAGGTCATGTAAGAGAAACATGGGCTAAACAAATATTGAAGGGTTAGGAGATGAGTAAGGAATGGTTTTAATCTCTTTGAAAACATCTCATCACGTTTTTGGAGATCCTAGTCATCATCGTTGGGAATATTAACTTTGGCACCATGAAAAATGGGGTGCATACAAATTGCCCCCTTGGGTAAGCAATCCTATCATGATTTGGCTAGGGTGTGATGCCTGAGAAGGAAGCACTAAACCACAAAACGTGAAAAACTTATCTTGTTTACATATCTTACCTTGTAATACGTGAAGCCAACTATGTCTTGTATATACTTGGAAAAACAAATGAACTGGAATTAAGTGTAGAAAATCAAAATAATCATAAATCACTATGTATATGAAACCAAATAAGAGGACTCACCTTTTGGGCGGGGTTAAGAGATACTACCTTTTCACCCATACATGTCCAATAACTATAAGAAGTCTAAAAATGCAACTTTACAATAATGAACTATAAAATAGTATGGTCCCCTAAATTTGAGTTTAATTACACTCCATTTAGATTTTGAAATAAAGAAAATTACCAAAATTAGCAAAATTTCAAAAATTGAACTAAAACCAGCCCATGTATATTCATTTTTTCCAAATTTAGAAGTCATTTATGCAAGTGAGAGTTGGTGATTTTGGGCTATTGAGATCCGGTGACCATTTGTCAAATGGAGACAAGATATGGGACAACAAAGTGAGACCATGATGGCAGCTGCACCAACAAGAGAAGGAGGGGCAACTAGACGGGTGATTTATGGACATTTTTATATTTTAGGGGAGAACATGTGTTTTTCTCTAATCATCATTTAGGGACATTATTTGTTGCAAAATTAGTGAAGAAATTTTGGGTAGGAAGGTATATTCCTTGAGTAGGAGGACTAAAATGCAAATGACTCTAGTGTCATTGTTGGGCAAAGCGAGAAATGGTTGAGTATTAGCCATGCACAAAAGTCAAGACCGTGCACGCTAGTAAAAAGATATACAAATATCGAAGGAACACACAAAAGTATGCGCGCATGAGGTTTGCACATGCACAAGGGTTTCAAGACTTAGCTGATTTCAGAGCCAAGGATAAAAATAGGAAAAAGCATAAGATGGTGTGGCATGCAAGGAACATTTAGAAATAGGTAAAGCATTGACCCAAAAAGAAAAGCACATACAAGAAAGGCGTCTAATTATAGGATTAAAGCATGGATGAGGTGAGCTATTTATAGCTCGGTATAGAGTTAAAGTAAAGTTGTAAAAGGCATGCATCCTATAATTAGGATACCTATTCTTAGAATGAAAGCATGTAAATGGTGAAGGGCAAGTCCCCAATGTATATGGTTTTGCACTATTGCAAGGGTGGGTGTGTGTGTGATGATAAGTGTTATTGCGAAGGCATGTGCGCATGAATGTAATCAGCACATGGATGTAATCAATATGTTTATGTAATGAACTATGTTTATGATGGACAATTGTGTATGGATTGCAAAGGTTAGTAGATCTGAATATGGTGTAATGGGAATTCAAATATTATTAATAATTGTCTATGTTGAGTAGTTTCCTTATTATATGTGTTGTCATTACTATATTGTGTTGTTATCTTCATTCATGTTATGATGACTATGTATGCATTAACACACGTCTTGACAAGCAACTAAAGAGGGACCTGGTGGTTGTGCATGCTTCGGGTGAGAACTCAAATCTCTATCTGGATGAAATGCCAACGCGCCCAACTAAGCATTGGTTAATAAAAAGACTACATTTTGGCTCTATTGTTGGGACCTTTTTCATTCTACTCATCGAATGTGGCATGCATATGGCATTTCGACTATCATTGGAGAATATTGAGCATTGAGTGGATGACATCTAAGGAGAATTTGGAGAATATTGAGTGTTGGGTGGATGACAGCCAAGATGAATTTTCTCGAGAGATATACCATCGAGATTAGATTTTAATGTCTGCAAGTGGGTGGAGGAAAATCTATATGATTCTTTGTACAAAACATTCTTCATTTCTTTCTAGTAGAATTGTATGAGTGGCTATCATCTTACACACAAAACAAGGGTGTCGAGATAGGCAAGAAGAAAGTGTGGAACCATGATAAGTACTAAGCACTTTCTAATTTGGATGCATGTGGACAAGAGTTGTAGATCGCTGGTGGGAAGGTCTGTTATGTAATTATACCTTGAGTACATGATCTAGACATACGTGTCCGGAAGAAGCAGAGTTATGATTTCTGTGAAAACCTAGAGGATATTACTTATACGCACTACCTTTAGCAATGAAGATCTTGATGATTGAGCTGGGAATGGAGAACTTACCTATGGAAGGCTAAAACTCCACCGCGTGTAGGGCGGGAAAGCGTGGTTTGGGAAAGATGGTGTTAGTCCAAGCGGAAGAAAGGGATAGAGAAGAAAGATTGCACATGATATAATGATGCGCGAGAGAGGGTAGTTGAAGAGGCACTAAGACTGAGAGGAATGATGACAAGCGGGAGTGATGAGAACCCTGTAGAAGGCAAGGGACCGAAGGATCGTGTCTTCCCAGTATTAGGGAAGTGTAATAGAAGGACCCCTTCGGCATCAAATGAGAACGAGTCTGAGGAGAGAATGAGAATGGTTGGCGCGTGTCACCCCCCACTTATACACCTAGCCCTTGCGCATGGTGCTTGGAATCCAGAAGTTGTTATAGAGGATCATCATAGTGACAATGAGCAGAAGGTAATCAAGGATCACAACATTAGGTTGGGGATATATGTAGGCACGTATTAGTATCATCACAAGAGGCACAAAAAATTAAGGTTGCATATATGGCAAACACAACAATCTCTCGAGTTTGGACAGACTTTGTTTGGAAGTAATATGGTACGAATTCAGTCGAGTAGTAGTGGCATGTTACCTTTTGGGAATAATCCTATACGTGTAGTGGGATGAAAATAGTTGGTGTGCAATTCAACACTACTATAGAGACGTGAGGTAGTACTTCTATAGGTCCCTAGGTTGCGGTAAGAGGATTAAGAGGCTTAGGTCCTCCACCGCATGCAGAGGATATCCTTATGAAGGTTCAGGGTCGAGATCTGGCCCCACTCTAGGACAAGGACCACAACAACCAACACAACCTCAATGAACCACAACAACAAACCCCTCATATTTTCTTCGAAATGTCCCTTCACTTTCCATATTATCGGGTGTGGAAGATGCAGCAAAGCATGTGCACAAGTGTGAAATTCTATGGAGGGCCAAGGGAATAACAACTCCATATCGGAAGGCTAGTCAATTTGTAACAACACTTAAGGTCGCACGCATAGTTGGTATAGGAAGTATGATCCACACCAGATAGCAATGGTGGACTATGATGCATTGTGTGTTGTTTTCTTATCTAAATTCCAAATACCTCAATTTAAGCAAAGCAGAGCATTAACGCATGTTTGAAGAATATCAAGCAGGGCTTGTCAAAGAGTGTTAGAGAGTATGATGCGGGCTTCAATACCTTGTTGTCCAAGCTTTCTTATGACATCCATTAGATCCATCATGCGCAATGGTTTGTAGGAGGCTTGCTTAACACATTTCCGAGGAGTGCTTTCACATAAGACATTTACCGACCCGCATGAGGCCTTGGAAGAAGCAACTTTGCACGCAAAAGTGATTAGAAGTGTAGGCACATGAGTAGGTCCATTCCTTGAAGCTCAAATAGTAACAATGGCAACTCAATTGGAGAAATTATCTTCCAATTCAGCTCATGAGACACGCAAAGTGGACTCTAGTGCACTAATTGTGAAGTAGAAGAACATTCAAAGGATAGTTGTCCGCGTAGGAATGTGCCCACACTACGATACTTGTGAGCTTTTTCATAAGAATCGTGATGTTTATAACTGACCACTTTTGCAATGCGCAACACAAAAGAATGGTCTTTTGTACTACAAAATCATGATGATGCACATACTCATGACACAACCAATTGTCATCTGATTGATCAGATTCATGAGGCTTGTGAAATAGGGTTGCACCAAACCAAGTGTGTAGACTAGCGTGCGAGCACAAGAAGGATAGAATAATGAAGGACGAAGTAATGGTAATGGGGGATTTAGAGGTGGATACAGAAGCGAGAGGCCGTGGGGGTCGAAGAAGGTTTGCATGAGGAACATGTTACACTTGTGGGTTTCCTGATCACTAACAAGCACGAAGTGCCCTAAGAATCGGGTATGCGCGTATTGTGGTAAGGAACATAAGGTTGAGGATTGACTGATCTATATGTCCACATGTGCAAAAACAAAAGAAGGATAAGGGAGTGGCCATGATTAAGGTTGAGCGCATTAGCAAGAAGCAATGAACGCCTATAAGGAAAAACACAACCACTCATCGAAGGGAGGAGGTTATTCATACAAAGTATCCATGATGCGGCCCCAATGGAAGGAGTATATTAGGAGATTATGGGCATCAACAAAGAGTCAAGGGGAAATACAAAATGTCTAAAAAGCAAGTGCGCAAGGAATACTGGATTACCAAAGAAAGATGTGGGTGATCTTAGAGAGTATGCGAAATGCTTAGGTAAGAGAACATCCTATACTCTTTTAGGAGAATGGTTACGAGATAAGATATCACACGCAGTGTAGAAAGGGAAGTGCCAAATTCGTCCATGCCAACTTACCTCCTCAAGATCATGAATATGACAAAGAAATCACATTGGATGCAAAGTGATAAATGGATGGATAGTAAGTAGTATCCTCGTTGATACATGAGCACGAAATTCAATGTTCTCACACTTGATGCTTGGAACCAAATGAAATGCCACCATTGCAAACCATCCTTGAATGTGTTGTATATGGCTAACAAGATATGGGCTATGCCCATTAGGGTATCAAAGGATGCTTCTATTACCATTCAGGAGCCAAATTCAAGGGTGATTTTGAGATATTGAGCTGGTGAAGCAGATAATTTCCTCACGCTACTAGGTCATCCTTGGTGTTATACCAACAATGCAGACTTGCGCTTTAACAAGCACTATGTGAGTTTTGAGAACACAGATGAGTGCGTTGTGATACCAATGGATGATACAAAGATTGTGCCTTATATAGAGCCCATCAATGAAGAAGATCTCAATCGAATCTACGTGCCTATATGGTGCACCACCTAGAGAATGTGGATCCATCAAAGGAGGGCGTGCTTCATTGGGAAGACATGTAGTCCATCATTGATACTACTAGTGTGGAATATGACAATTGGGCTCATAGTACTTATGAAATGGTTGGTCATGAGGTTCGAGGAAGAGTGACGAGGGTCATCAAGTTGCGACCCATTACACGGTTGGGTAAGCCAGTTTGTCGAAGTATATTGGAAGAGAAGTCCAAATCATTCTTGCATGTGATGGAAGAACAATGGCACAATGAGGGTGACATGAGAAATATGAATGTATACATGTTGTGTGGAACCACAACGCTACTGGTGGGCTACGCACATAGACAACTTACTTGATTGGTGCGAGATCATAGTGGCATTTTTGACCAAGGTTTTCAAAGAGTAATCTCCTTCATGATACAAGATTATGATGGGAAGACTTCCCCCATGGTACACATTCACAATTGTGAGAAGAATTGGATGGCGTGGCATGATGCTCTACCACCATCTCTATGGGTACATAGGTTATACTCTACTTTGCGCGATTACGCACATGTTTGTTCCTGTATGTACATGTTGAGCTAAGGCAGAGAGATAAAATTGGCGCGAGCTTATTTTAGGTATCACCCATACTTTTGATTACTTTTCTACTAATCCACCTATTCATGAAGCTCTCCATTATGAGGCGCATCACGTCGGGGGATAGTGCAAAGGTTTAGGAGCTTATGACTCAGTTGTTTGGTGATGTTAATATTGAAGCACATGACAACATAGTGGAATCAAAAGAGACATTGTTGTTAGGAGCACGCTTAGAAAGAAAAAGAGAGGAAAGATTGTCTACCTCGTAGATGATGAAGTAGATAATTTGGAAATTAAGCACATAGAGGGTGTGCGTGAAATATTGGAATCCACGATGAGCAAGCACACACTTACCATGTGTCATTGAAGACCAAGAAACTAAACATTGGATCTCAAGACACGCTAAAGAGGCAATTATTGGTTATATTGACATGAACCAAAGGTAGTGAAGATAATGAGCTACTTGCACGACTTTTAGGATTTGTTTCCCAGAGGGTACCATGAGTTAAAGGGATTGCATCCATCATTAGGAGAAATGAAAATCAAACTCAAAGAGGAAGCACGACTTAGTTCGAAAGAGAAGTCTTACCGGATGAATCCTAATATACGCATCAAGGTAAAAGATGAAATTGATAAAATGTTGAAGTTGGGCATTATTGAGCCCATTAAAGAGTCAGAATGGATAAGCTCAATGGTTATCAAAATTAAGTGATGATGATAAAGAGTTCTAAATGCTTCATGTATGCTTCATGTAATTGATCATTTTCCGACACCATTTACTAACGACATCTTAGAAGGGGTCACAGGGCGAAGATCTACTCATTTATAGATGGATTTTTAGGCTATCATTAGGTAAGGATCGCACGCATGCGTAGACAAGGCAAAGACAACTTTTGCAACTAAATAGGGATGTTTTGCCTACACAGTTATGCCCTTTGGCTTGAAGAATGTGCTAACAATGTTCTCGCGCATTGTTGTGCAAGCATTTCAAGACTTTATTCATAAATTTCTTCAGTTTACTTGGATGATTGGAATGTATGGCCTGGTTAAAGACCATTGTGACTACTTAAGGTTGATGTTTGAACAATGCAGAAACTTAGTATCTCCTTGAATATTAAGAAGTGTATCTTTGCAACACCTTTTGGTACTTTGTTTGGACATATCATATGTAAGGAAGGATTGTTGGTAGATCCAACCAAAATTGCAGTCATCTTAGGGTTGGAGGAGCCAACCAATCAAGTGAAGTGCGTGGATTCCTTGGACATACTAGTTATTACCGCAAATTTATCAAGGGGTATGCAAAGATTTTCGTACCACTTGAAGAATTATTAAAAGTAAAAGGAAAACTCTATTGGATGGCACTGCAAAGAAAGATTGTGAAACTTTAAAGGAGAATCTAACCACCATGCCTATCTTACGCTTCCCTTCTTAGAACAAGTCATTCCATATACATGTAGATGCTTCAAGTACATGACCATTAGAAAAGTGTTAGCACAAACAAGGGGAGGGGATGTTGATCATCCCATATTATTTTTGAAGTAGGAAGCTAACACCTGCCGAGCAAAACTATACAACTACTACGAAGCATAAAGCATTGTCAATGATGTATGCTTCATAAGTTCAGAATACTTGTTGGCCACACCATTTATATTCTATACAGATCATATGGCATTTAAGTACTTGGTAAATAATTCGGTTTTGCAAGGGTGCATTTGTCATTGGATCCTTTTGTTCCAATAATTTGATTTCTCAGTTATAGTGAAGCCCAACAAGAGTAATTTGGGACCTGATCATTTATCAAGGATTAACTTTGGTGAGTATGTGCAAAGCATGTATGATACCATGTCGATGCCCAGTTGTTTAGACTAAACCGTGCACATGTCGACTAAGACGATATTGCAATATTCTTGCGCACTAGAGTTGCACCTAACGGTATGAAGACCCTAGAGAAGAAGAAACTTGTCATTCGTGTGGGCACCATACCAACTAATTGGAGGAGACATGTACAAGATGGGTAGAGATGAGGTCTTGCATGTGTGTGCAGCGATCATGAGCATGGAGCCATAATGGAAGAAGCACATGAAGGAATAACTTGAGGTCATTATGCAGTGAAGCAACGATGCACAAGATATTACTTTGCAGGATTATAGTGGGAAACAATCTATAAGGATATTAAGGCATTTGTCAAAGCATGTGATCATTGTCAAAGGATAGGTAAACCAGGAAATCGGGATGAAATGCCACTGCAACCTATAAAGCAAGCACATTACCATTTGAGAAATAGGAATTTGACTTTGTTGGCCCAATTGCACCAACTGTGTGTCAAACAAGCGCATGTTACATTATTGCATACACATATTAATTGACAAGGTGGGCAGAAGTTGTGCCTACAAAGAATTACACTGCAACAACAACATGGTTTCTATGGGTAAACATCATTAGTATGTATGGTTATCCATTGAGCCTTATTAGTGATAGGGAACTCATTTTCTTAATGAGACAATAAGGATATTGTTGGCGAGAATTCATAGTAGTTAACCATAAGACTACCCCTTATAACCCACAAACCAATGGTAGTACAGAAGCAGCCAATAAGATTATGGGACAAACATTGACAAAGATATGGGATGTAGGAAAAAAATATTGGGATGATAAAGTCTTAGAAGTGTTATGGGCATATAGAACTACATACAAGAGGTTGAATAAGGTCACACCTTTTCAATTGGATTTTAGGCGTGGAGAAAGTTTTGCTCATGGAATTCATCCTACACTCCCTACGTATTGCACGTGAGGGAGTCTGGATGATGAAAAAGTAGTAGATGAGCGCATTGATAAACTAATGCAATTAGATGAACAGCGTGTCATTGCGCGATAGAGTCGAGTTCGAAGATAGAAAAAGCGAGATAGAAGGCCTAACATGACAGACATATTAAGAATAAGTCTTTTACTTGTGGGAAAGATGGTACTTTTGTATGACTCCAAGTTTGTGTGCCATCCTAAGAAGCTCAAAGTGCATTGGTTGGGACCATTTATAGTAACCAAGATATTGGACTCAGATGCATGTCAATTACAAAGCGTTGGATGGCAAATGTTTCATGGTTACTTCAATGGGAGTAAAGTGAAGCCCTACTATAAATAAGCTTCTTATGTGTTATTAATAAGGCGGTATTGCCATTTAGATTAAATTTTCCTTTCACTTTTGTCTTTCTTTGTTTTGTTGTAATAAGTGAGTTCGTACACGAGTTGATTACTTTATGTTAGATTGATGCGCATAGGACCACGCATGCTTTTAGTGTGGGGTGAAGTAGGTGTAAGTGGACTAGACATACGACACATACTTGGTAGCAGTCGTAACAAGCGTGTGATAGGATGAAACAAACGTGCACGTATGAGGAGGTTAAGGTGAGCGTTGAAAACATACCAATGGCGCGCGAGTGAAAGAATTAATGGTGTGCAGGAGAAAAATATAGTGGTGTGTGAAAGGATGTGTCATAACTGGTTGGATATGGTATGTAGATGCGAGTAAACTTAACAATGATGAAAGTGCTTAGATTGGAAACCACATGACTCCAAGTTTGTGTGCCATCCTGGGAAGCTCAAAGTGCATTGGTTGGGACCATTTTTAGTAACCAAGATATTGGACTCATATGCATGTCAATTACAGGCGTTGGATGGCAAATGTTTCATGGTTACTTCAATGGGAGTAAGATGAAGCCCTACTATAAATAAGCTTCTTATGTGTTATTAATAAGGCGGTATTGCCATTTAGATTAAATTTTCCTTTCACTTTTGTCTTTCTTTGTTTTGTTGTAATAAGTGAGTTCGTGCACAAGAGTTGATTACTCTATGTTAGATTGATGCGCATAGGACCACGCATGTTTTTAGTGTGGGGTGAAGTAGGTGTAAGTGGACTAGACATACGACACATACTTGGTAGCAGGTCAGTTAACAAACGTGTGATAGGATGAAACAAACGTGCGCAGAAGGAGGTTAAGGTGAGCGTTGAAAACAGTCAATGGCGCGCGAGTGAAAGAATTAATGGTGTGCAGTAGAAAAATATAGTGGTGTGTGAAAGGAAGTGTCATAACTGGTTGGATATGGTATGTAGATGCGAGTAAACTTAACAATGATGAAAGTGCTTAGATTGGAAACCACATGACTCCAAGTTTGTGTGCCATCCTGGGAAGCTCAAAGTGCATTGGTTGGGACCATTTTTAGTAACCAAGATATTGGACTCATATGCATGTCAATTACAGGCGTTGGATGGCAAATGTTTCATGGTTACTTCAATGGGAGTAAGATGAAGCCCTACTATAAATAAGCTTCTTATGTGTTATTAATAAGGCGGTATTGCCATTTAGATTAAATTTTCCTTTCACTTTTGTCTTTCTTTGTTTTGTTGTAATAAGTGAGTTCGTGCACAAGAGTTGATTACTCTATGTTAGATTGATGCGCATAGGACCACGCATGCTTTTAGTGTGGGGTGAAGTAGGTGTAAGTGGACTAGACATACGACACATACTTGGTAGCGAGTCGGTTAACAAACGTGTGATAGGATGAAACAAACGTGCGCGAGAAGGAGGTTAAGGTGAGCGTTGAAAGCTTGACCAATGGCGCGCGAGTGAAAGAATTAATGGTGTGCGATGAGAAAAATATAGTGGTGTGTGAAAGGAAGTGTCATAATCGGTTGGATATGGTATGTAGATGCGAGTAAACTTAACAATGATGAAAGTGCTTAGATTGGAAACCACATGACTCCAAGTTTGTGTGCCATCCTGGGAAGCTCAAAGTGCATTGGTTGGGACCATTTTTAGTAACCAAGATATTGGACTCATATGCATGTCAATTACGGGCGTTGGATGGCAAATGTTTCATGGTTACTTGATGGGAGTAAGATGAAGCCCTACTATAAATAAGCTTCTTATGTGTTATTAATAAGGCGGTATTGCCATTTAGATTAAATTTTCCTTTCACTTTTGTCTTTCTTTGTTTTGTTGTAATAAGTGAGTTCGTGCACAAGAGTTGATTACTCTATGTTAGATTGATGCGCATAGGACCACGCATGCTTTTAGTGTGGGGTGAAGTAGGTGTAAGTGGACTAGACATACGACACATACTTGGTAGCAGTCGGTTAACAAACGTGTGATAGGATGAAACAAACGTGCGCGTAAGGAGGTTAAGGTGAGCGTTGAAAACAGTCAATGGCGCGCGAGTGAAAGAATTAATGGTGTGCGGTGAGAAAAATATAGTGGTGTGTGAAAGGAAGTGTCATAAGCGGTTGGATATGGTATGTAGATGCGAGTAAACTTAACAATGATGAAAGTGCTTAGATTGGAAACCACATGACTCCAAGTTTGTGTGCCATCCTGGGAAGCTCAAAGTGCATTGGTTGGGACCATTTTTAGTAACCAAGATATTGGAATCAGGTGCATGTCAATTACAGGCGTTGGATGGCAAATGTTTCCTGGTTACTTCAATGGGAGTAAGATGAAGCCCTACTATCAATAAGCTTCTTATGTGTTATTAATAAGGCGGTATTGCCATTTAGATTAAATTTTCCTTTCACTTTTGTTTTTCTTTGTTTTGTTGTAATAAGTGTGTTCATGCACAAGAGTTGATTACTCTATGTTAGATTGATGCGCAGAGGACCGCGCATGCTTTTAGTGTGGGGTGAAGTAGGTGTAAGTGGACTAGACATACGACACATACTTGGTAGCAGTCGAGTTAACAAACGTGTGATAGGATGAAACAAACGTGCGCAGAAAGGAGGTTAAGGTGAGCGTTGAAAACTTGATCAATGGCGCATGAAAGTGAAAGAATTAATGGTGTGCGGTAGAAAAATATAGTGGTGTGTGAAAGGAAGTGTATAACCGGTTTGGATATGGTATGTAGATGCGAGTAAACTTAACAATGATGAAAGTGCTTAGATTGGAAACCACATGACTCCAAGTTTGTGTGCCATCCCGGGAAGCTCAAAGTGCATTGGTTGGGACCATTTTTAGTAACCAAGATATTGGACTCATATGCATGTCAATTACAGGGCGTTGGATGGCAAATGTTTCATGGTTACTTCAATGGGAGTAAGATGAAGCCCTACTATAAATAAGCTTCTTATGTGTTATTAATAAGGCGGTATTGCCATTTAGATTAAATTTTCCTTTCACTTTTGTCTTTCTTTGTTTTGTTGTAATAAGTGAGTTCGTGCACAAGAGTTGATTACTCTATGTTAGATTGATGCGCATAGGACCACGCATGCTTTTAGTGTGGGGTGAAGTAGGTGTAAGTGGACTAGACATACGACACATACTTGGTAGCAGTCAGTTAACAAACGTGTGATAGGATGAAACAAACATGCGCAAAAGGAGGTTAAGGTGAGCGTTGAAAACAGTCATTGGGGCGCAAGTGAAAGAATTAATGGTGTGCGGTATAAAAATATAGTGGTGTGTGAAAGGAAGTGTCATAAGTGGTTGGATATGGTATGTAGATGCGAGTAAACTTAACAATGATGAAAGTGTTTACATTGGAAACCACATGAATGGAGAGCCGCGTAATGTAACGTGAGGGAGGCAGCAGGAAGTCACACTCCTTGGCAAGTGGCATAGAAGAACAATGACTTTGGTGCATGAGGATGCACACAAGAGGTTCTCAACCTAGGAATTAGTGGTATGCTAGAAGGCTACGACTGTCAGCGCGTAGAAGAAAATGGAGGAAAAGCGCAGGAAAAGCAAAAAGTGCTTTGAAAGCTAAAAGCGGAGTTAGGTGAGGAGCAATTAATGCGGTTGGAAATTGGAAAATCTATAAATAGGGTGCGAGAAAAGTCACTTTTACCTTGCTTTGAAGAACTTGTGCGATTGAAGAGCTTAATTGTGATAAAGTGTGAAGTGCGAAGAACAAACTAGTGAAGTTCAAATCAAGTGTGAACCGGAGTGATTAAAGAGCGAGTACATAACCAAGTCAAAAGAGAGCTACTTGTGAAAAGTGGACGTTGGGATAATGGTTTGAAGGTAAGAGAACAAGCTAGGGTTTGCAAGAGAGGATGCGAGCTAGGGCACATAATTTTGAGGGTTGAATTAGGGCACGAAGTTGAGGCAAGCAATTGTAAGGGTTAAGAAAGAAGTGGGAAAGAATATCACCAAAAGAAATGACCAATTAGCGCAAGTATGTGTGAAAGTTTAGGCACCTAGGGCATACAAGTCTCGTGATTTAAAAGAGTGATACCAGGTCTAGAAAGAACCATGACACCAAGAAGAGCTCAAGACCAAGAGGAAGCATGTTGATGAGGTGCATGATGACCGGTTTTCGAAATGCAATGGCCACCGAAGGTAATAATAGGGCAACGTTGGGCATCAAAGTTGAGAAGTTAAAAGATCATTGAATACAATCATTGAGCGTAGGGACACGAGGCGAACATCACTAAGGATGTCTTCTGCGAGTTGGGCACAAGGACTGCGGAAGGGCAAATTATCCTTGATGATTTGGTTCTTAAATTGTTTGAGTTGCCTTATTTTGGGAAGGCACGCATCCTGTTTTAGTGGCTAATGTCATGTGTGCATGAGGATTATTTCTACTTCACGAGCAAAAGAATGTGGTTGACTGTCAAGTTGATCAACAAGGTTACAGGTCTGCGCAACTCTGGGGAGGAAATAGAGATGGATCTAAGCGACGAGACCAAAATTGAAGAAACAACCACCAACTTGCAATATCGGGGGGAAACGTGCATTCAACGTTGACAAGATTGCTAAGCCCAGACAAGAGTGGACGCACGCCTAGTAAGTTGCAAGTTGGGAGCCTCAAAACGTTGGACCGAGGTAAATAAGAAATTCCTCCATATTGTGCATAAGATGGCACATAAAACCATGAACAATATCACCTTATACATAGCCAAGGGAATCATTGAAAAGGCAAAGGCACAGGCATGTAAAAAAGGGGGAAAAATAGCTTGGGATTCAATCTTCTTGCTAATAGTGTTTTGGGAAATTGGGGTACCAAATGGCCTAGAAGATAATATGTGGGTTCACCCAATTGAGGTCAAGTCTACGGCAAAACAGGTTTACCAAATTTACTTCTAATGGCGGAATCAATAATCCCCATAAGGCGTGCATCGAGAAGTGGTACAAGAGGATGCACAAAGTATTCGTGAATGAATGATGCATGCCAAGAGAGTTATCAGTGTTGATGGACAAACAGGTGGAGTTTCCAATAATGAAACACTCCAGCATTACGCAATTTTTAATGAAAAATGAAAAGATGGGGCCATGGTGCAAACTACTGTTTGTATTCACAACCAAGTATTTTAAGTGTGTTGTGAATAGGATTAAGGACGCCCAACACTTAAAGTTCAATGTAGACAGGGTGGACGCGGCCTACCATATGTTGAGGAAGAAGTGCAGATATGTGTCAAAGGCAGAGTATTTAGAGACCATGGAAGTTGAGAGCATGGACCTCAATCCAATTTTGACATTGGTAGGCGGCAAGGAGGCATACAGAGTATATGTCAATCTATAGCCGAAGATGATGGAAAAGAGATCAACGTGAAGGACGTCGACATGCCACAACCGCCAAGGAGGCATACCGTGAAGATTCCCAAGCGCTCGCATGAGAAAACTCCTAAAAAAGAAGAAGAAGACCCAACTCAAGGGAAATTAGATCATAGAAAGAGAAAGAAGTTGAAGGAGCATGGAGAAGCGAGCACCTCACCCATCGAGAAGGAGCCCTCAAGTGGGGAAGCACCAAAGCCAATTCCAATGAAGAAAAAGCAAAGTCCGGCAAAGAAAGAGCCCCGGTCATCCATGACTTGGACGAAAAGAAGAGGACTTGGAGGAGGAGGAAGAGGTGTTGATGCACGAAGAGAAGCTGCAAGCAGGAGGAAGAAGAAGAGCTTCAGAAAGTGAAAGACACATGTGATGTGTAGGAAGAAAAGGTCAAAGGCGATGGAGAGGGCGAAGAGGAGCATAATGTAGGACGAGGAGGAAAAAGGGGGAAGAAAAAGGAATTGGGGATGACTTAGGCACTAGAGGAGAGGCGAGTGATGCGGAATTCAATATTGCGCAAGAGACCCCAAAGAAGAAACGTGCAGGAGGGAGGAAACCAAGGCAGATCCTAAAGGCACCCCCAATTTCATACATTGGCGACCCCTCGAAAGTGCTAAGGGCCAAGTTCCAAAGTTCAGTTCTAGCGGAGGACCTATTCTATTGGGAGATGTTAAAAGTTAAATAAGTATGAAGCACTTGCGCGCACCTGGAAGATGCTCTCTTGAAGTATGCAAACGCATATGGAAGATCCCAAGTTCGAGGTGATCAAAGAATCATACTCAAAGATGAAGCTGAAAAAGAAACCACGGAAGGTATTCTCTATAATTGACCCTTGCACCAAAGCTATCGATGAACAAGATTATTATGTGCCTAACAAGATGGCTGCCGAGTTAGGAAGAAGAAATCTTGATAAAGGGGCTGGGTTGAGAAGAATCCCATGTTCAGAGAGATTCTGTTATAATTTTATAATTGGAAACCAACAAATGCATTGGCTCGTATGGGAAGAAAACAAATTTAACGCAGCTTAACAGGGTATAGCTCAAACTTTCTCCAAATAATTACATAAGATTGTCAAGCCTCCCGGAGGAAGCCTAAAGTTTTTAAAGAAAATGATTAACAAAGTGAACTACAATAGTATCTACAAAGAATTAAACCACGTGCAAAGAATATGAGAAAGACTAGGATTGAGTTGTGTGGTAGTCATTTTACAGAAAGTACTTCTGATTTCTAAATTGTCTTTTGTAACTACAGTGGTAAAATGGTATTTTAGAGCTAAAAAGTGTTTGTCAGTTCCAATGAATTTTTTTAACAAAGTAAAAGAATAGAAGGCCAGCAATTTGATTTTCCATCTCGTTCCTATGGATAAGTACCTGTAATCCATTATTGAATAAGGATAGATTAGATGGAAAGATGTGTGGGTGCAGATAAAAACACTACGGTGCAATTTTGGTGGCTATGAACCCAAACATGCCTTTTTATTCTTTGCAAGGGATTTTGATTGTGACAGTTTCCCTCACTTTTTAATTCTTATGGCCAAACAACCTATACACTTTCATCTTGGCTGGGGCGGGCTCTTGTTTGCTTATGGCCAAACAAACTATGCACTTTCGTCTTCGCTAGGGCAGGCTCTTATTTACTTACGGCCAGACAAACCATGCAATTTCGCCTTGGCTGGGGCAGGCTCTTATTTATATAGAATTTGGGAGCATCTGTCATAGTGAGTAGTTGCAAATGCAATCATTGGTGAATGAGATGGGTTGAATTGCTAGCTGTTTCTCAGCTTTGCACTATCAGAAGAATGAGAGAGCTGCTCATGAAGGACTTGTCAGCTTGTTTGATTTTATGGCAATCATGAAAGCATATAGCAATAATGTTTGCTCTGCTAATAGACAGTATTGGTGGAATCTGCTACTCTCTTTCATTTAATACACTTTGATACATTGTTCTTTAACTCGTATTTTGCATTTCCCAATAAAGATCAACCAACCTATTGGCATCTCACCAACCTTTGATAGTATGGAGTCATTTACCCTTGGGTGCTTTTAGCAATAAACACACACACACACACACTTGTGTGTGTGTGTGTGTGTGTGTGTGTGTGTGTGTGTAAGTGAAAAAGTTCCCTTATTCCTACACACACACACACACATATATACACGGTGAAGTGAATAAGTCCCCTTACTCCTACAAGGTCTCATGCACATCAAGTTTGTATCCTGGCTAGACAGGAATACAAAAAAATCACCTCACTTTATCTACATCTGCTGCCTGGGATAACACCTGTCCTTGCCCCACGGGCCTGCTCTCCCTCAGCCAAAAAAAAGAAAATGCATTGAACGATAGCAAAAGTCCTACGAGTAGCTTCCAGTTCCTATGGGGTATCTTGGAACAATGAAAAGGAACATGGAACTAGAGTTAAGTTCTACGGTCCAGAATAGCAACATCCTCCTAATTTGGCGTTTCTTAAATTTAATGGTATGTTTGTCTTGAAATAAGCATAATTAAGTACATCCTCTGTGTGTTTTAACACTCCAAATTTTTTGCCAACTTCTCAAGGTACTTGTTTGTAGTGGTGCAAACCAAAGATGCGCCATACAGAACAGGAAGAACCCCTCCCATATGTCTAGAATAAATCTGCACCATTATACGCCATGCATTTTTAGCACCCCGTAGCTTGTTCTGCTTCAATCCTTAAAATATTACATAAAATAAAAAGAACCAAACAACATTTGCATATACGCAATCTTCATAATGTAATCTATAAAAATGTCTCCAAGTTCTTAACAAAAAAAAGTTTCACAGCATTCTCTAGTAATCTAACTAAAAATAATGAACATTTCAACTCCAAACATAATTAGCAGTGCAAGAAAAACTTTAAATTAGCAATGCAAGAAAAACTTTAAATTAGCAGTGCAAGAAAAACTTTAAAAACTTGCAGATCAATTGAAGACTCGCATTAACTCATGTCAGATTATGAATATTTGTTACCAGTGCCACACAAGTATACTGCATAAAAGGCATTCTTTTATCTAGAATACCATGCAAAAATAGCAGCTTAATGCAATCATTTGCTTGTAACTGTGGCCTGTTTGAATCAAAAATCCAAAATAGAACCGCTGCTAATCCTGAATGTCAAAAATGTCTGACATGTAGCCGATAAACAACTGCTGAACAATAGCCCATCCTTCACTAAAGGAAAATTCAGTTTTTTTATGGTTTTTCTACTAGGCACAATATTCAAACATCATATCCTGTAATTGTGAATCCTCGTCCCACAATCTCACCAACACAACCCCATGCATAACATTCCAATGCAAATAGTACACCAACTCCAACATCCTCTACTTTCAACTCCTGCCTGTTCTTCAATTTCTGCTTCACAAGGTCCACCTCCTTCCAAAACGACTCAGATCGGCCTGGAATGCTGGATAAAATGTTGATTTAGTTATCACAATCAAGAACATATAACTAGTTTACAAAGCATAATCTCTTTTAGTTTCAAAAAGAAAATCTCGAGCCACAATAATCTACCACATACAATCTTGAGTAAGCATGATAGCTAATCTACCGTATATCCAAAATGTTCTTTCCTAGGCTGACCGCAATTTGCTTAACCACTACAAATAGATGACATCTCAAGGAGAAAACATTAGGCATTTGTGTGAAGCATGCAACTAATTTGGCCTCTCAACAACGTAATTACCACCAAAGGGCAGGTTGGTGGAATTCAGAAAACAAAAACACTATAAAAGTGGAGAGCATATTTAATTTCTGAGAATACCTCCTCCTAGTTTACCATTTCAACAATTAAAAATACATATTTAAGTGAATTTATTTCGATAAACAATTAATTTCTCAGCAATAATTAATAGCATTATTGATAACGTTGGTGGTCAATATCAATGCCACCAAAAACATCACTTAACCAAACAAACACACGGGCCCCAGTCATCCTGCAGCACAAGAGCAAATGTCAACTGAAAAATATTTGATCCAAAGCTCTACATTAGAGATTAGGTTCAAATTTTCCCCTCTGCATATCTCAACATAGAAGCCTCAGTCTCTGAAATAGGTATGGATTAAATGCTTCAAACAATGCAAAACTTGCAAACGGGTTTTCTCCATCCAGAGCTCTTGTTTACTCCTAAAACTTACATTTTCCATCCTTAATTTGTATTCATCTCCTAAAAGGCTAAAACTCAAGCACCCTAGATCATTAACCTCCTGGGAGTTATGTAATGGCTGAGTTGCTCCTCTCAAGAAATATATTTTCTGTTGCACACCAAATACCCAACACACCACTTTCTTTTCATACCTTTTAGACCATCTTTCATTCATCTGATAATTTTCGTATTCATGCACAGGTAAACATAGGTTGTTTTTCAGTTTTATTTTCAGAAAATAATTTCCAAAAATTCCTGGCCTACTTGCACCACTGAATTACTAAACAGTGTCATTTCATGGGACAAAACTCTGGTTCTTAGAACATACTCATGGAATACGTTTTGTTTGATATGTCAGAGGCAAATAACAGCTATGTATGTATTTTGGCAGTGTAAGATGGTAAAAGCTTTTCAGGACTGGGTGGTAGCTTATAAGATACCCTGTTGGGACCTTGTCCATACTGCTTAGATAGACACAAATGATTTAAAAAATAAGGAAAGGATATTTGGGAGTTAATAGATACAAAGCAACCTTTCATAGAGATCCATAACCTCTTCATTTAGAAGATATTAAGGCCTTTAAAGCAGGAAGCAAGAATCCAACCTAAGCCGTCAACACGTATGGGCCACTGGCTGGGGTTGTTTATCTAACTAAAACATGGTTTGAGAAGATGTCTTCCTAAAAGCCAAAAATACATTTTGTGCGACAATGACAAAGAAGGCAACTAATTCTAACTAGCTGTAATCCCACTCTCCACATAACTTGTATCCATGTCTTCCTACTCCTGCTATTAAAACTATAATTAAAGACACTGACAATGTTTATTGAAATTTGAAAAAGTCAACATTCCCTGTTTGCATGTTTTTAGTTGGATTCTTCCATTTAACATTTTTGTTAACTTCACCTCAGGGTTTCCTCAATAACTCCAACATAGCACATGGCCCAATATAGTTCTTCTTTGACTTTTGACAAACTATTTGCATGCTCCACTCCTATAAAACCAAGTCAAATCCACTTACAGTTCAAAGTAATCTTCAAATCGTAGATATCTTGTTTCTTTCATTTTCTTCAACACCTCAAAAATCTTCAAAACTAAATCTTATTACCTATCTAAAAAAACACCTCAAAAACATTCATGCATGAGCACAATACCCATATTCAGCTTTCTTGCTGATTGAAAACTATAAAAGCTTTGCACATTTGCATGCCACGAGACATAGAAGAGCTATTGCAGTCACTTCCAGTAATTTGAATTGGAAAATTATCATGTTTCACGTTTTTCAAATAAGATACAGTGCGCCACTTGAATGTGCAATCCTGTCATTTGATTGTGAATCAGATGCAAAGGGATGTTTACTAGGGAGTACAAGCAATTCCACCTGTGACAAGAGGGAAAATTGCAAACACCTTTAGCTTCTCCAACTATTTCATTACAAGCAATTGACACAAAATTTTGATTTTCTTATTGGATTTTGAGAGTAAGTATCCCTTCATCTAACTTGCATGTGGGCACAGCTATAAAAAAATTATGGAATGCATTTAGCTTCTCCGACTATTTCATTGAAGGCAATTTAGAAAAAGAAAATAATGCACTTCAATGCACAAAATAATTTTATTTTTCTTAAAGACTGATGAAGACTATGTTGCCAGGATACGGGTACGGGTACGAGTTCGATACGCGGATACATCAATTTTAAAAAACCCTTGGGTATGATTCATCTTGGATACGTCCGGACTCCGTACATATATTATGTGTGTGTGTATATACTCATTTTACTCATTTTTAGTCCATAAGAAATACAAAACTTGAAAAATATAGTACGATCAATGTTCAAAACATTCAATATACTTAAGATTTTACATTTTCTATGATATATGAATATTATATTCCTTTGTGTTTCATCCATTTCCTTTGAGATTAATTTTTGTGTTGCGATGGTGGCCATAAAAGATGTATATAGGGAGCTCCTGAAGGACCTATTTAATTAGGTTGACTCTAACCTGCCAATGATAACTAAAGAGGTCAGTCCAATGGTTGGTTCTTGCATTCATATTATCCAAAATCACCTTCTAATCCTCCTTAAGGATGCAGGAAGGAGTCAATGTTGTGCCTTAATAGTTTCTAGGAAAGGATGCTCTTTGAAACTTTAAGCTATGCAATTTGCAGTTCCAAATTTTTCTATTAGTATTGAAGATCACCTGAGATTTGATCTCATAAATAACTTGTACAAAGGCTCAGATATATGTCCAAATTTCTATGAATAGCTTCTTTTCTTGGTTAATTGCAATGATCCCAAATAATTACCTCAAACGTTCTTGATATCCTTTGAATATTTTCTCTTCAATAAACTAGAGGGATTTTAAACAATCTCCAGGTTTCCTTGTGGTTGCTATGCCCTCCTAGTCTGGTCCTCAATAAAGCTGAAGTTTGTTTGAGTCAAAATAAAATAAAATAAAATAAATTTAGTGCCCCCGCTGCCCAATGGTACTGATACGTCCCGAGTACGTCTGGGTACATACCGGGTACATCCCAGTATGGCAAAAATGTACTCAGGACATACCCAAGACGTATCAGTACCGTACTCAGGGCGTACCGGGTACGTATCCAACAGGGTACGGGAGGGTGGGGGTCAAGCCCTGGTAACATAGACTGAAGATGTAACCAAACAAGCAGCATAACATCTACTTCACTGCAGTTTGTTATTTATCCATCACCCACTTCATAATTTGCATAAGAGCATGCCGCATGAATATCTTCCCGTGAAAAAGGTTCACATCAACTTGATAATTAGACCCACTCATACTGCTTAATTTGTGCCCTTTCACAAAGACATCCGCACATAAAACCACCTTCAGATAGTCTGCTCTCCCCATTCAAGATTTGCAGAGAATTCATCTTTACTCTAGACTGATTAAAACCGATAAACAACTTGTAGTGCCCCACCTTTTCAAACCCTAGGAAGCTGTACCTTTAGCTGTGTGTCCTTTTTGAAACTTTGAAAAGAACTTGCTGTTGAAACATGAGATCTTATGGAACATTTAATTAAAAATCCAACCCCAGTGTAATTGGGTCGTAGATAATAATTGATGTTGGTTGATGTCAGATTTAAATTGATATTTATCATGTATCGTTGAGTTATACAGGTTTTCAGATGTTTGATTGGTTTGACCGTTGATGTTATTTAACCTTGTGCCACAGATGCCCACTTCTCGATTAGTCACCTTGAGACCTCTGAAAACATTAATAAAACTTTGCCAAACTCATTAACTAGGACATGCATACCTGACACTCTCTGGATTTAATAACAAAATCCAATCCATTTAAAGGCCAAGCTCAAAGTGGGAAGGAGCATGCAGAGTGTGTTGGTTATGTCCTGCAGGTTAAAGGCTTGGAAAAGGAAGGAGAATAAGAGATCGAATACTATGTCGTGTCTATCTTTTCCATTGGAATCAGCCTGGAAAGGATATCACATACATACTGAACTTGTGCATTTTGGGAAGGGTGAAAGACGCATAAAAAGCGCAAATTATCATCTGGTTAGGGTTTCAAGCTCTAGCAAATCAACCCACTTGTGTTCCTTCATCCTCCAAATAAGTGTCTTCCTCTTGTAATCAGGAGTAGACAATGCAAAGAGGATTAAATCTTGAAAAAAGTGGATATTTTCTTATCGCTTAAAAGGTTGCGCTTTGTATTGCAAACTCTGAACTCTTAAATTTGATAAGGATGTTACGAGTTTCAAAATAAAAAACTTTCTGGTGTTGCATGACAGTTGAAATCCTCCAGCTGTAAACACTACCCACGATTTCAACGTAGAATGATTTATGAATTTAATTGACAATTTGTCAATACTGCTTGTTTGTATTTATTCATCAAACCTTCCTGCTACTATTGATGTAGGACATTATAAACAGGGCCCTGTATGGTACATATGGTGACTTTGTTAACTTGATATAAGTAGGGAATGTTATACCTTATTGGGTTGTTGTCAACGTCTTGGAAGTAATCTGTTCATTAATATGAAATTATATTATTATTCTCCCTAGGGTGTAAAATTCTTCTGCTACCATCATAACAGTATGGAAAAGTTGCAACGTCAGGGCTTCAACATGTCTTTGAACACAAAGCCTAGACTATGCTTGTTCCATACTATTGGACCTATGATATAAGCCTTTTGTAGTAAGAAGAGATTAAAACCTGCGAACAGGACACCAATTTATTTCAGATTTTGTCAATACTGTTTGTAGGATCATGTTGGAAACCCAATTATTCTTGTCAAAAATGTTTGCTGTGTCATATTGGATACCTGATTATTTTTTTCAACAGTGTTTGCTAGCATTCTAGAAAACCTAATAATTCTTTGTCAACAATGTTTGCCAGCATTCTAGAAAACCCAATAATTCTTTGTCAACAATGTTTGCTAGCATTATAGAAAACCCAATAATTATTTGACAACAATGTTTGCCAGGACTTACTGGAGACCCATTTATAATTGTATTCCCGTCAAAAATGTTTGTTGGCTCATATTGGAACCCCAATTATTTTTGTCAACAATGTTTGCTGTCATTCTAGAAAACCCAATGGTACTTTGTTGACAATGTTTGCGGGTCTTACTAGAAACCCATGGATTTCTGTCAATAATTTTTGTTGGGTCATATTGGAAACCCGATGATTTGAATAATGTTTGCTGGGGCATTTTGGAAACCCTGGGATATTCTGCCAATGTCGTTATTGGGCCTTTTGAACCAAGTTACAGGACTCGGGACGGGGGACGGCGGGACGGCGGGACGGGGACGGGGTTTCCGGGACGGCAAAAAATTTCTAAATTTTGGGGACGGCGGGGGGACGGCGGGGGGACGGCTGATTAAAAAATATATAAATATTTAAAATAAAAAGATATAGTGACTAAATTATATAAATAAGCTGAAATAAAACCATTTGAGATTTAAATAAGGTGAAACTTGAACTCATAAACATCAAATACACTATAAACTTTAAAGTCTAATATCAATATGTTAAACAGTTAATGTCATAAATTGAAAATTCATAATACATATTTGAATTTTGATTCTTGAATATGAGACAAGCTGAAATTTGAAATTTCAAATAACCATTCTAAAATACGATTGATCAAGTGACAATAGCTAATATTCATATCATTAATCTCATAGCCAAATACACCAACAATTGTCTATTGTCAATATTACAAAAAAAGAGGACAACTACAAGTATCAGCCTAAAAATCAGAATCTCCATCTGAAGCAATATCCATGAACTCCTCCTCGCTGGTACTAGTATCCTCGTCCTCAAAGGTAAGCCCAATCAATCCTCGCTGCACAGTGTTGTCCTCTTCAACCTGCCTCGGCTCCTCGGGATCTACATCCCACCGTAATGCTGGAGTCTGTTTGTACTCAGGTGTCTTGCGATCTATAAGACGCAAAGCACTATGTACAGCTACAAGCTTCTCCGCTCTCGCAGAGGTAAGCCTATTCCTCTTAGAGTGTATCCAACCATACGTAGACCGGTTCCTCTCGGAGGCGGAGGAGCTAAAACACAGGAAAGGAGGCGAATGGCAAGTGGTCGCAGCAATCCTGGAAGCCCATACAGTCGCCACCAACTCACTGGTTTCTCCTGTGCTAATGCTACCCTGTCTGTCTTTCTTTGATGTTTTGTACCCATCGAGTTCAGTGAAGTCAAGCCACTCCATTCTGATCTGTGAAGCCTCTTGTGGAGTGTACATTTTTTAAAAGCCTTCATAAGGCCCTTCTTCACCTCATCATCATCGATGGGACAACTCTGCTGGCCTCTCCACATACCATTTGGGATTTAGTGCATACGCAGCCATATGAAGAGGAGTGTTCAACTTCTCCCATCTCCGCTGAATAATGGGTTGTATATGTTCATTATAGAACTCCAAAGTGGGGTCCCTCACCCGAATAGCTGCCTTCATTTGCCCAAGCATGCTATCAATGCACTCGTAGATCTCACCAAGATTGGGGCTGTTAGAATCCCCATATTTGATGACACTAAAAACTGGAGCTATAATTGATATGATGTATTTCATATCAACCCAAAATGTTTCCATTTCCTTCACTCTTTTCCCTTGATCTGTCTTGGACTCACGCCACCTAGTCCAATCCTGTGTCATAATCATAATTTGCAGGGGCTCCTGCAACTCGGACATCCTCTCCAACAAAATAAAATAGGATGCAAAGCGGGTGTCAATTGGTTTCAAAAATTCCTTCTTCGAAAAATTTCGAAAAAGTGCCAATGATGTGTGGTGATTGCATATGAACTTCTGCACATCTCTGGCATCAGTCACTATCTGATTAACCCACTGAATCTTCCCTATGTCTTTCAGTGCATTGTTCATGGCATGCACACAACATGGAGTCCAATAAATATGCCTATATTCCCGCTCCACTAGCTTGCCTGCTGCTCTGCACACATAAGCTGCATCTGTGATAACCTGTACAACATTTGAAGGTCCAACCTCCTCAATGGCATCCTTCAAAATCTGAAACTGAAACTCAGCATCTTTTCGCTTCCCAGAACAATCAATTGCTCTCAAGAAGTACGGTCCATTTTTGCAAGAGACAATGATATTGATGAGAGGACGGTGTCTAATATCCGTCCACCCATCCATGATAATGCTGCATCCATGTGACACCCATGTCACCTTCATCTCCTCCATCAATACATTAACCTTGGAATAGTTTCTATCCAAGATTGTTGTCCTGAGTTTTGTGTCTCCAGGAGGCACATAACTTGTACCTGCTTTTGCAACCTTAGCCATAGCCTCCTTGTAATAAGGAGAGCGAGCAGCATTAAATGGAATCCCAGCAGCATAGAAAAATTTCCCAATAGCATCATCTGCCTCTTCCCTTGCCTTTGAATCAAACATGTCAATAACTGAATTTGGGGCTGCCCCCACGGCCTTTCTCTTCCCTCTGCTTTCCACTTCTGACACTTCAAAACTAGAACCAGCCAGAGTATTAGGAAGTTTGCCAGTCCTATGAGTGCTCAATGGAGTAGTAGCCGTAGAACCACGAACTTCTGGCACATTGCCCGTGGTATTTCCATGGAAGATTCTCACCATCTCAGCTCTCTGCTCTAGTGAAAGACCCTTACAAGTGCCAACCCCCCTTCCTGTAAGATGCAACAAGTGTGCATTGGTCCTAGTGATACTACCATGCCAAGTCAGTGCACATATGTTGCACTTCCATACTTTGCTCCCCCCTCCAGACTTGGGGTTATCAATTATTTGGGCAAATTGTTGCAATGGCTTCTTCTTATCAAATGGTCCAATGGCAAATTTGGACAACATTTGAGATGGGCAATTGGTAGCACTACCAGCTGAACTACCAGTTGCCGTTGCCACTACATTTTGTGCCCCTTCTTCACTCTCCCCCATTGTGGCATCACCAACTCTTCCACGGCCACCTATCTCAACTTCCCGTTCAACCCTCTCCTGCTCTGATTCATGCTCTGATTCATACTCATACTCAGTCTCAGTAGAAGAACTCATGGTGATGATTGCTGCAATGAATTAAAAACAACCATAACTATATGATTGATTGATTATGTAATGAATTAATTTTAAAAAAAACGCAGCCATTTAAAATTTAAAATTTAAAATTTTACAACCAAACCCTAGCCTCTAGGGCTTATGCAAGATGCATTTTTTTAAATCCCACAAACTAGATGCATGATTGCATTATGAATGTAGATGCAAATGCTAAAAAACAACCCCTAAAAAATGCAAAAAAATCTAAATTTTAAACTAGAAATAAAAATGTAATTAAAAAAAAAAATGTAACCATTTACATTGTAGTTTGTATAACCAAACCCTATGCAATTGCAATATGCATTTTTAAAAATCCTACAAACTATATGGCATTGGCATATGCATGATTACATTGTGAATGTAGATGCAAATGCTAAAAAACAGCCCCTAACAAATGCAAATATAATCTAGATTCTAAATTTAAAAAAAAAAAACTTTAACATGTATTGTAAGCAAATAAAATTATAAATACCTCTTGCTCCCTCTTGCTCTTGCTCTTGCTCTTGCTCTTGCTCTTCCTCTTGCTCTTCCTCTTGCCCTTGCTCTCACTCTTGCTCTTCTTCTTGCTCTTGCTCTTGCTCTCACTCTTGCTCTTGCTCTTGCTTGGTGTGAATATGAAATGAGCCCATATTGTTAATTTATAACATAAAATAGCACTTTTAGGGTTAGGGTTAGGTTAGGGATGTCACTTTTATGTTATTAGAAATATACAATAAAAAAAAAAAGTGTTTTAATGTCTAAAAAGTATGTTTTTTTTTTTTTTTTTAAAAAGTGCGTTAGAGCACGCTAAGCCGCGGGGACGGCGGGGGCGTCCCCCGGGAGTTCGGGGCGTCCCAGACGTCCCCGCCGTCCCCCAGCCGTCCCCAACGTCCCCGGGACGTTTTCCACCTTCCTCAGCCGTCCCCAGGGCGTTTCGCCCACTCCCGCCAGAAAAGGAAACGTGGGGGAAACGTTTCCCCCACGTCCCCGCGTCCCCAGGGCGTCCGGGACGTCCCGGACGTGTAGAAAAGGGGGACGCATCCCCGCTGCTAACTTGTTTTGAACCAAAATAATAATGCACCTGCATACCTTCTTTGAGTCCTGCTGGAAGCATGTGGATGGTTTCTTGACTTTTGGAAGATTGCTTGTTAAATTTAATGTTGATACATACCTAAATCTTTTCTTACAGGGACCATCTGAGAATTGACTGAAATGTTTTCTCATGCATACAGGAACCCCTTTCACTGGACTAGGAATGGTTTTGTCTTGAACCAGTTGAGTGTTGGCTATCCTTTGTCAGTCACTTGAAGAAGCCATCAATCTTTGATCTATGGCCTCAGCACACACACCCCATTGGACCAGGGCATATAAGGTGCCCTAACATAAAGATTTGATCTAGGGATTGTGATGCAGAGAGGGGAACAATTTACTCAAACAACACAGATTTGATTCACAATCAAGCACCAAACTTTGCAAATTTTACCCAAATCACCATGCAACTCTAAACTATGGCTTCACTAGTTCACAATAAATATTCCTCCTCATTCATTCTTCCTAATCACTGTTACAAATACTGAATACAGAGGAGACTTATTAAACTTTAGGCCAACATAAGCACACTTCCAAGTAAGAGTTCTTAAATCCACACTATGCAAGTTTATCTCAGGTTTCGCCATGCTAATTCTAGAGAATTTAAATTGTTTGTATAATGTATCTTAAAGGTTCTTAGCATTAGCTCCACCTAAAATATTTGTTGTTCACCTACAAAAGACTCCATTCAAACTTGTTTTACTGTCCATCCCCTGTTTTACCTTAGCAATCATCCATCATGAGAAAACTCAATGCCTTCTTCTAACTCTGTCCTGTTTCAATAACCGTGGGTTATTGATTAAGACTTGGCAACTTTTGCTTGAGATTCTTTTCACTGTCAAAATATATTCATTCCCTGTCTCTGCCTGTTATTTATCACTCATATTTATCAGTTTCCATTATGAAAGCTATCTTCCAAAGCATATGGCTACATAACAATGCATCTTTCTCCCTTAAGACTGACTCTATACCATAGGGTCTTCCAAAACTGTCTTTTAGCTAATAAGATCTTAAACCAGGGTTTTACAACCACCATTTACTCCTCAACAAGATGATTCCATGTTTGTAGACCTCTCCCTTCATGGAAAAGCAAATGATTCCAAAAGAAACTCAGATTTTCACCTATCTTGACTGCCCAGTCTACTAGCCCTAAAATCATGCAAAGTCTATTGTTCCAAACTATTGACAACAGCTCTCAAGAAACTAAGCATATATTTGAGTACCCATTTGGGAGTTCTTGCTTCCTACAAAGTTTCATATTCCAAAACCTAAGACAACTCCTTTTCACCTGTTCATCTTTCCAATAAGGTCACCATTAGGTCTCTAGACTGAGTTTTAAGAATAAAACCTTCACACGTGCCAAAATTCATCCAAATCACACAAGACCCCAAAAATCAATTAAAACATCTTCATTTGAGTCTACAGTATAAGTTTGGACCATCAAAAAGTCATAAACCTCTCAAAATAGCAAATTCTCCTAAAACCCTAGGTAGGGTTGCTTTTCAGACCCGAGAGGGGTGAATTTAAGTTTTTAAGGGCAAAATTAATTACCAAAACTCCTAAACAAGTTTTTAAGGTCTGTGCAACATTGTTACTCCATTAAAAACACACTTCATCCTTAGACTCCCTGTAAATGTTTGTAGAATAAGAAATTACCATTCAAGGAGGGTTTTTGTGCATGTACAGTCAAGTATAGTTTTGATCTCACTTTTCTATCAATCTTCAATATCAAAGGTGGTCCTTGTTCATTCAAAGAACAGAGCACGCAATGTTTACTAAACCCTTCATGCAAAGGAACAAACAATAGAGGTTGAAAACTTAACATTCATTAATAAACATAATATACATGTCTGTGACAGGGTCTGTTGTAACAGTCCTGCATACAATGAGTCGTTCACCAACTAAATTCCCTTCAAAGCTTCTTGTTTCTCTCTTTCACACCTTCAAATATCTGTAGAAACCACCTACTCCTGCGAAAACAACTTCCTCACAAGAACTCACAACTTCATAAGAATCAACAAGAATGACACTCTACAAATCTAGGGTCACTTCCATGGATCAACATAGTTACATAACAGTATAAAGACATATCATGATCAAACCTCTTAAAAGTAGAAAACCCGCATCATTTCACAACAGTAACAGTTCAGAGAAACACTTGATTCAGTTTTCATTCATCTTTATTCTCAAACTTACAAGCTTCTTAAGAAGAAAACCTGTCATATCAAACCCATGAATACTCATACAGGTTTTAGAAGCCTTCTAAGGCTCTCTCACACTTAGTTTCTAACACTTTCTGCCTCTCGTTACTCTCCCCTCTTCCTCCTATTCGAATACTTTCTTCATCGCTCCAAATGGAGGTGGTTGCACAATTTACAAAACCCTAACCATCATAAGAAGGTGACCACACTTATGAACTCCTAATGGAAAGAGTGTGAAAACACATCATTTACATCACTAGTGTCCCCTCACTTTATTACATGACTTCATACTTACATTAAACCTCTTAATTCTCACTTATAAATTCAAATATTCAAAAGAGTGTGTTTTGGAGGGAAAACTCAAATTAACTCCTTATCACCTATGGAGGAACCTAGAAGGTGGGAAAGCTTGCAAAAACACCTAAAATGCTTCTCAAGACCTTATTCATCCCAAAATTGAAAATTGCGTAAAACCTAAAAAAATTGTTATTTGCATAATGATGCTCCCGCATCGGATCGGGTGATTGACTTCCCAACCCCGTATTGGGGCCAATGGAACCTTGTTGACCTCTATCATTCTATGCATTGGATCTTCGACCTTGGTTGTTGGCCTTCGAGATCGAGTGGAACACTTGAATCTTGCTTGAATTTTTGGTTGAATTGGTTGTACTTCAGTGTTTGTGAGTTTCATTGATGTCTTGCTAATTTTTGTTGTGTACCGTCATCAGCAAAATTGCATTGTTCCTCGAACCCTGTATGTTTTCCCCATAAATGGGACAAGCAAGGTGTTTTGTTTAATGTTTAAGCTCATTTTTTCTCTGAGCTTGAATTGTGGCATCTGTTACACCCCCTTTTTACTAGATAGAAAGTGACGGACTCAAATAAAACACTTTTTCTTGTACCTTTGAAATGATCAAATAGTCCTAAGGTTGATTGTATGGGCATGACGATTCTGCCACACAGGAACAGATAAATGGTCATTCCTTTTTGGCTGTTAGGAGTTATTTCAGCTCTAACGTTTATGCTATTGTACCACACACTGATAACAGGGAAAAGCTTATTGTACTTATATGATGTTAATGTGCCACTTCGGTATCAAGAATGATTTCTTGTCGCTGTACCGTAACAAGACATAGGTTTGATTTCTTTTGTTCCTTTAAGATACTAGTTTTATTGTATTGCATTTTGCCACTATACCTTACATGACATAGGTCTTATTTCTGTTGTCCCCTTATGATACCAGTGTTATTGTACCACGTTGATATTTTGCACTGAACACAACTAAGATACTAGTTGCTTCTGGGATTGTAGTTGTGTTAAGTATTGTATGTTTTGTTCCTTGATGAACAAGCTTAGCTGTAGCCTAATGATTAATCTTGATCTACACTCTTGTCATACCTTATATGTGAGGCGCATTACTGAAATATATGTCATTCATGATAAATACAGTACTTTGACAATACTGGGTGATAACTGATATAACAGACCTTGTCCTTCAATGTTGTTGTCAGAGGTTGATATCAATCCTAACAAGGAATCGCAATTTATAAATGTGTTTGGAATGCAAGAAAACAATGTTCAGATAGTAAAACTCCAGTCTTCAGTGTACCGTATGGGAATTGTAACTACCTCCAAAACACAGCAAGTGCATACTTACTTTTGAATGAGGATTTACAAAAATAGCCCTGTTAACTCTGATTATAAACATTAATGAGATGGTTGATGTTGAAAGTACAATGGAAACTCTTAGACAGCCCTGATGATGCCCCTGCACGTTGAGTTCTATCTAAGATGTTGGCATGATTTGTGGTCAAATCTTGGAGAGGCCATTTGACTGCAGTTATAAGTTTCTTGTGACACATCTAATGGAGTCACCAACTTGGTTTATTTCAATTGCAAACAAAATCTTATATTATGGTTGTCTATCATACCACATTAACAAATCAGCCAAAAGGTAGATGGCATTCCAATCGCCTCAATAGTGAACTAAGTGTTAAGCAAAATGAACAAATGTGTACAAAGAAGCTGTGGTAAAATGGAACTAACGAATCTTTATATAATAGTACTTATAATTTACCCTGAAGAGTCAGTGCCCAATGTAATGCTTCGGCATTCAAGTAAAAATTTACCCTGATGCCCAATGGACCAGATATGATGCTTTGAGATTGAATTAGAGAATGATCTCGAATAAAAAATTGAGCTTAGTCTTAAGTATCATAAATTACTCCACAAATTCACTTGGAAGCAGTATGCTGAAAGGCTTAACCATACCTTTTAAGTTTCCAGGACTAGGAACCGCATTGATACTTTGGTTTTATCCTTGATGTTAAAATGATTTCAAACAAGAACATTGTTAATAATTCCTGTGAAACCTATCACAGTAACAATGACATTCCTTTTGTATCTGACTAGACTTATATAGTCTGAAACATGGGCTGTTGATACTTGTAAACAACTTACAAAATTCAGATTTAGTACCATCTTTGCTAGTAGACTGTGATCAGAGCATTGAACCATCTGCCTGCGCATCTAGACAACGTCTTACAGGAATGTCTGAAGCCTTTTGAGGTTCAACTTCTTCCTAAGGCAGGAAATATTGCTAGAAACTGGAGCCTGAGTTGTGTCAAGAGATTTAAATGTCAAGAACCTCATGCATGATCCGAGATTGTTGTATCTATAATCTTCTTCTTATTTAACTCAGATGACCAAGGCCAGCCAAAATGGAAGACCTTTATTTTAAACTCTCCTCTCTAATTAACTTATTTGATATGAGATCAGAGTTCTGACGGTAAGAAAGAACAAACAACCGTGTATTTGGCGGCACAGACGTTCAGTTCGGTCAAGCCTCTGAGCATATCCTACCAAGTTTATGATTCATCATTAGAATGTAGGAAATACTTGGAACATAACACTGGTTACAACAGAATATGGAGGTTGGTATTTTGGAAGTTACATAAGGAATATTCCTTGAGCCCATTCTAATAAACAAATTTGTAGTATTGTTAGTGGCTCAGGGTAGAATCCATGTAGTTGACCAATAAAGATTTATATGTATTGTTTACAGACAGCTCTTGAAATGGGTAGAGGTATTGCTGAAAACAGAAGATCTGATCTGGATTTTCTTTGGAGATCCAGTGGACAACACGCTAAATGGCAGAAACTTAATGTGCTATGAAATGATAAACTAAATCAAGGAATTGGATACAATAATATCACAGTATTGTGCTGTAAGAAAGATTTATTAATGCCAGGAGTAATTTACAAGAGGCAAAAAATCTCTGGGAAGAGAAGTGAGGCTACAAGATTCTTTTCTCTGATTTTTACATTTGGATGACATCCTTTATATATATTTTTAGCATGAAGCAAACAGTCTAAAAATAGAGTATGAAGTGAGTCGTGTGACAAGCATTCTTCCAAAAAGTTGAGAGGCTTTGTTGTGACCCAACATTCATAAATTTTCTATTTTGAGATATGTAGATTTGCCCTTCCTCGAAACATGATGGTCCCCGTTTCTCCTAGTTATGATTTCCGATGAACTTAGAAAATTCTTAGTACATGAATGATTGTGTTGGTTACCAAATCTGTTATCTCTGGTTTGGTGGATGCAAAAGAGTAACTATGATTCAACCCCTCACACAAAATAAGGCAGAACAGGGGAACGCAGTTGTACAAATGGTGATTTCTCCTCACTTTTGACTCTGCCAAGAGGGGCGTGCCTAGAAATCCTAAAAGTTGAAAAGCATGTATTTGGTTAAAGGTTTGCAGGTTTGAACAACAAATGCAACCATCATAACTGTGCATCCTATAATTTGTCACTAATGTTGCAGACACGCATTTGCTTGTAAGTTCAAATAAGGAATGCTAAATAACAGATGCAAAGATGATGTTCATGATTCGCTCAATGTTTCCTAACTAATTAAGGACATGAAGACCAAGGGATTAAGTAGATTTGAACACTATTTCTAGCTCAAAGTGGAATTCTTGTGATAGGAAAATGTAAATATTAAAATGAACATTGATCTAGATGAAGAGACCGGCACCTTGTTCATTGGGCCAACATAACACTGATTAATTTACAGCGGAAGTGAAAGTCCGAGGACATTTACACAAGAATTACACATTCCAACATAAACACGCACAAAATAATGGTAAAGATTAAACTAGTAACACACTAAATGTTTGTTCTCACATTAGGTTCAAATCTACAAGAGGATTACATATACGATTCTTTGTATAATTGGGGGTGATTAAAGTTCAAAGCATATGTACCGTGTTCTTACAAAAAGGTGAAAATTTGGTTTGATCTGTACTTTTCGCCTGACCAAACAAGTTCGGAAGAATATGATTTTTATATTTTTTAAATTAAAAATTATTTAAAATGTTTGAATTAAAAGAACTTCAACCTAAAACAATCACAAAACAAGAAAGACTAATACCTAAACGCATAAAGGAAAAACTGCATAGATAGTATATTTTTTTATTTTTATGTGTAATTCTTTTTATTTACAAATATTTTATATATATATATATATATATATTTGTAAATTTTCCGAACCGAACCTTTTGCAAAATTCCAAACTTCCAAACCTTTTCCCCCTTCTGAACTACCCGAACTTTTGAACATGGAAATTATGATTCAAAGCAAAGAAGTTGTATAAGGTTTATTTACAATTTTGCTCAAGTTTTCTTACACATAAAACTACAGCTCCATGACCAATTTCTAATCCTTGAAACATGCAACAGAGGCCCAAAACAACACATTTATGAGATTTGATATTCCCTTGAGATTTACACATCTCCCAGCAATTTCCCATGCTTGAAGAAGACTATTACACAGACCTCTCACAAATTACTCAAAGAAAACAGATAAATGGAGGGCACTGAACTGAAACTCCATTCTCAATTTGGCAAAAAGATCAGGATGAAGGAAAACTTCATCAATATGTAGGAGAGCTGAGAAGAGAATGCTTGGAATTGAAGGAAAGGATCGCAAAAGAATAATAAAAGCATCTTGGATCAAGATAAGGATTAAGGAGCATGTGGCGGCAGAACAATGTGCTTCAGCAATGTAACCAATTGTAGTGCATCTTTGATGTGAAGATTATTACTCAAACATGGAGGCAAAGCAAATAGCAATACAGGAGCAGGGATCCCTGGGTACTTGCCAATGGATCAATACATGCCAATGGAACATTTCATGTGCAATTAGGAGATTTTTCAATCGTGCGATGAGCGTGCAATTCAACATCCAAACACATCATCCTTCATGTGTATCCCAATTGGAAAAGAGCAGGCACAATTGAAGGCAGAACCATCATGTAGAGTGTGATTGCCATAAACACTTGTCCAAAGATAAGAGTGGAGGCATACATGCATCTCAACAACCAATCCATGGGCAATAAAATCATTATGATGGACCTAGGCTCCTTCATCTCAAATCTATAGAGATTTAAGCATCCTTGCCATTCCCTTTGATAGGAATTATTACCATGACAATATCAGATCAAGCCTAATAATGGATTTTCCTGTACATCACCATTTCACCGGACATGTAAGCAACAAAACTCGGATATGAACAAGAATTTAATACTACATCCATTTTCCCCAAATCTGATATCAGCCTGTAGCCCTCGGAAAGAGATTTCCAATGCAATAATGAGAGGCGAAACATATCTGTGGATCAAAAGTTATGAGTAAAAATGAATTACCTGTTCCCTTTGCATATGCAATTAAAAATTAATAATTTTTACATTTTCTGATGTTTTGTGACCAATCGCGTATTGCCACATGGCAGCCTCTGATTAATCTGCCTTGAGCTTGAACATTGCAGTGTCGAATTAGTCAATTGGGCCTGCAGTAGGGTTAAGCACGATTTCAAATTTCAGCCCCAACTAGTAGATGGACGGCAACAATATAATCTCTACAATCTGAGGTGATCCTATATGCAAGCCAATTTCTGCAACTTTCCTTTGCATGTCATGATTAAGTGATTGGCGGCTAGGATTTGATCATCTTGATCGAACAGCAATCAGGCAAGTGACTCACACCTTTGCGTTTTGGCATTCTTGGTCAGTAAGTCAGATTGAAGGTTGTGATTTATTCATGCAATCAGATGGTTTAGATCACATGGCACTGTTAGAAGATGTGAATAGAGATTCAAAATGCACACCTCATAAATTGTGTCCTTGTTTTTATTATGCAAGAGATAGTTACAAAATGGTTGAAGAGGTTACAACCGAACATTAGTTAATACATAACTAATAGTGACTTAATCACAAAAGTAAGCCTTATATTCTAATACTCCCTCTTCAGGCTTACAGCAAAACAAAACAAACTAACAGAAAAGTAAAACAACAAAACCAAATAGAACCACACATTCTTCGGAAGCTCCCTTTGAAAACAATTCTTGGACCAAGTAGAACTCTATCAACTTGCCTAGTAACCCTTGTAAAGATGTAGTTCCTAAGCTAAATTCCCAAATTTCAACTCCTCAAACTCCTGAATTACAAACCTCCTGAATTATTGGACAACCATCCATGTTGAGCTACATCCACAGTGTTCCATCAAGTTGTCTCATGACCCTCATAAAGATATAATTCCCAAGATCCACAAACTCCCGAACTAACTGGGCAACCATCCATGTTAAGCTTCATTTACACTAAATCCCTTCATGTGGAATTCTTAAAATATGTATTCTTCGTCAACGAATTCTTCACCACTATCAGCATCCAATGGATCTTCAAAAATGGCTATATTAACTTCATTTGCTTTGTCTTTAACTTTTCCATCAAGAACATCATTGACTCAAATTTTATAGTTCCACACTATGTAAACTCTTTTCTTGCAGTAATAACATTCAATCTCCCCTTTGTCTTTATAATGCACTCTCATGTTAAAGATTGAGGCCAGAATACTTATCTAATGGAATTTCTATTCTCAGAAGAAAGCCAAAAACCTCATAAATCTATGCAACAGATCTGACCCAAAAATCAATGCAGCAAAAAATATTGTATGCGGATTTTTACCTAGGAATCAATGCAAATAGTTTTTAATGTAAGTTTTGGCAATTGAAATTGACTATAATTCCGTGTTTTAGCATTTCAAAATGCCCTCAAATTTGTCTAAAAGCATAGCAAAAATTGTGCCCTAGCAGTGCAGTCGTATCCTAAATCGTGTTTTTCCAAAAATAATACCAAATAATAAAATACTAGGCAAAAGACTTCAAATGGTATTTCATAAATCACATCCCGTCCTTTTCCAGAAATCATGAATGACCTGATTCGAATTTGTTTTGGATGTAATCTACAAGAAAAACAAATTAGACAAACTAGGCAGATGCCCTCCCGTTTTTTGACAGAATATGCCCTCACTTTTTGCTAAATATACCCTTGAATATGCGACTATATTTTTCCCATCCCATGCCCTCACCCATACCCACAATTCGTAACTGTACTTTTTCCCTAGAATGGCCTTTTTGTGACTGGATTGTAAAATTGGCATTTTGCCCTCAATTTTTCCCTAAATCAATTGTTATTTCTTTTGCATTTGCCACACACGTCCTTTAAAAACACTCAAAAATTGTGACCTTTAAAACAGAAATGCTACAATTTGCCTTTATGGTGTTTTGATGGAGTCTCGTTACCTCATGACTGTATCTTAAGTTCCTCCTTCAAAACAACTTCTTTTATCTTCACAGCCTTCTCCTTGCTTGTCCATACTTGATTCCACGAGCTTCCTCAGACTACGGAACCTACCAAGCACCAATGGCTCTAATACCAATGTTAGAAGATGTGTACAGAGAAATAATGAAGAGGAATCGTTAGTGCCCACTTCCTTTTGACATTGTTTTCATTAGATTAGTTACATATCTTAATTATTGGACCATTGTACTTGATGTATTGGGCACATGATGCTTAGACTAGGATACTTGATTTTTGCAGTTTTGCGTTTAATACTACTGTTCTATTTTGGTGGCACAGAGTGTCCTGTTTGAAACTGAAAACTTACTACCTTGATGCAAACTTGGACAATCTGATGATTATTGAATCATGTATATTTCATAAGGATATAAATAGATGTGATTTTGTGTTGTTGATACTATGAAACAAATGGAGTGTGTGTAAAATTATTGTTTTGATTTGACTGATATTTAATAGGTTACATTTGTGATGTGGAGATGTTTGACGCATGACCAGATATGTTTCCTATTACTTAACATACCCGCACTAAATTTTATAGTATTTACCTTTTCAGGCAAGTATGACCGTGCGTTGAGCATGCAAATGGAAGTTGTACGCAATTATATATATATATATATACCAACAAAGGACGACATGGACCAACTCCTTAGCGACTCATTAACCAACATGAGGTCACCCGACGCATGCATGTGAAACCGTAGGATTGTTAAGTGACAGTTTGCTTGGTATGTGCATGTGTATGATTATATTTTTGTTTACTTAATTTATTAATTTTCTGGTTTCATGGAGTATATTCATTCATTTGGAACCATTGTGTTGATTTATTAAGTGTTTGATCAACTGGTCTAGTTCTTTCCAATTTTGGGTCTGTTTTCACTAGTTACGTGGTTGAAACCTTTTTTAATGGAAAATTTCGGGTTTTGTCTTTGAGCTCAATTTTGAAAAATGTGTGGGACAAGTAACACTCGTCCGATATCCTCAAAACATGCTCAAGGGAGCAATAAAACTTACAACACATAAAAAAAATTCAATAGAGAGGAAAATAAAGTGATATTTCTTACAATTAGAAAGCAAATCTGTAGAGCATGCCTCTTCCTCATCTTGCCCCAAGATTTCAAGAAATTCTTCCACAATCCACAAGCCAAGCCAAACTTCCACAAACTCCAAATTCACTAGAGCTTACCAAGCCCCAAACCCCTCCTACGGCCCCCTCCCCAAAATGAAAATTGCATAACCAACAAAAGCAAGAACCCATAAAACTTCTTCAAAATTCCAATATATAGAAACTAACACCAAAAGGAGCGTGTAATGGGAGGGTACCAAGTGGCAAACTCTCAACTCCCCAAAACCAAGCAAAACCCCTAACTGCAAATCATAAATGCACATATAAGATCACATGGGAGCCCACAACATTCCTTACAAACATCATGTCAAAATCTAGATGGGCACAAGCAACTTCCAAAAGTCAACATCCTTGCAACAACTCACTTACACAATCTATGATATTGCTTGTTGGAACACTCCGAGGTAAATCACAAGCTCAAAAAAGGTGAAAGGAGTCACAAAGTCATCCTACCCCATGGGTAGGTCTGAAGACTAGTTTTGAGGATATGGGACGAGTGTTACTTGTCCCACACATTTTTCAAAATTGAGCTCAAAGACAAAACCCGAAATTTTCCATTAAAAAAGGTTTTCAACCACGTAACTAGTGAAAACAGACCCAAAATTGGAAAGAACTAGACTAGTTGATCAAACACTTAATAAATCAACACAATGGTTCCAAATGAATGAATATACTCCATGAAACCAGAAAATTAATAAATTAAGTAGACAAAAATATAATCATACACATGCACATACCAAGCAAACTGTCACTTTACAATCCTACGGTTTCACATGCATGCGTCGGGTGACCTCATGTTGGTTAATGAGTCGCTAAGGAGTTGGTCCATGTCGTCCTTTGTTGGTATATATATATATATTAGTTATGTGGTTGAAACCTTTTCTAATGGAAAATTTCGGGTTTTGTCTTTGAGCTCAATTTTGAAAAATGTGTGGGACAAGTAACACTGTCCCCATATCCTCAAAACTAGCCTTCAGACCTACCCATCGGGTAGGATGACTTTGTGACTCCTTTCGCCTTTTTGAACTTGTGATTTACCTCGAGTGTTCCAACAAGCAATATCATAGATTGTGTAAGTGAGTTGTTGCAAGGATGTTGACTTTTGGAAGTTGCTTGTGCCCATCTAAATTTTGACATGATATTTGTAAGGAATGTTGTGGGCTCCCATGTGATCTTGTATGTGCATTTATGATTTGCAGTTAGGGGATTTCCTTGGTTTTGGGGAGTTGAGAGTTTGCCACTTGGTACCCTCCCATTACATGCTCCTTTTGGTGTTAGTTTCTATGTATTGGAATTTTGAAGAAGTTTTACGGGTTCTTGCTTTTGTTGGTTATGCAATTTTCATTTTGGGGAGGGGACCGTAGGAGGGGGTTGGGGTTGGGAAGCTCTAGTGAATTTGGAGTTTGTGGAAGTTTGGCTTGGCTTGTGGATTGTGGAAGAATTTCTTGAAATCTTGGGGCAAGATGAGGAAGAGGCATGCTCTACAGATTTGCTTTCTAATTGTAAGAAATATCACTTTCTTTTCCTCTCTATTGAAATTTTTTATGTGTTGCAAGTTTTATTGCTCCCTTGAGCATGTTTGGAATTGTATTTGAGTGTAGTAGACTAGCATGGCATCATTGTGGGTCTGCAAATGTGATTGTGTGTATGAGGGTGAGAATCATCATTTGTTGGAGGTAAAAATGTTGATTACTAAATGGAAATATAAGGATTTGCATGCTTAAACACCTTGGATCACACCCCGAGGAACCAAGGGAGTGCACAGTCTATCTTCATTGGAGGTAAACGGGGAGCTTTATTTGGTTGGAGTAAAACAGGGTATGTTAATATGTTTGTGTTGTACCACCGGAGGAAATAAGGGCTTACCCTGCCTCATTCGTTGGATAGAAATGGAAGGTTTAGTATTGATTTCTCGCCTTTGCAAGTCTCATCAAGAGACTTGGAAGAGTGTGTTGTTTTCTCTTGGTGTATTGTTATCTCACCTTTTTGTCTCAAGTACACAACTTATATTTTGGTTGTATTGAATAATATGCATGTGGGTGTGTGTTTTGTTGTTGTGTCATGCATTCGGGTGTTGGTTATTGCAGACCCTTTGGAGTTGGGGTTTACTTGAGGCAACGAGGAGACAATCATGCCCTTGATTGTGTAGTTGGCGGTGTACACATTGTTGGAGTCCTCACTTGGTCATGACAGCGGAAGTTTGTAAAGATGTCGGAAAGTTATTTGATGCCATATATGGGCTCAAAATGTATTAAAATCTAACCTATGTTGAAAGAAATTGCGATTGTTGTAAATTTTGTGTGGGGCATAAATTGTTAAATTGGTGGAAAAGTTGTAATTTTATGAGCAAATATTGCTTTATGTAAAATGTTGAACAATTGTGTTGGAATGATTTAGTGAAAAATATAATGGGTTCTTGTTTACTTGAAAGTTTAACACATGTTTGGAAATGGCAAAATGTTGCTTTAGGTATGCAAATAATGTAAATGAATTGGAGAAATTTGAAAAGATTGAATGCATGGGAATAAATTCAACTATGTAAACATGGATGATAGTCTTTAAATAAAAATGGATTTTACATTGTGAATGAGCCAAAATCTGAATTTGCCCAAGTATGGAGCCAAACCAAATCGAGTTTTTGGAGTGTTAGCATATTTGCAAACAAGTTGCAAAATGCTCCCAAAACCCCGATCCCCATTTTAGCCTTCGCATTTTGGGCAAAGATTCGAGTTTTGAAGCAAGTTTGCATTTTACATGCAAATCGCTTTCAAAACCCCAAATCCCGATTAACACTTGTTTTAGTGTTAGGCGGACTTTCGGGAAATCAATGCACGTTTGCACTTTGCATGCGAAAGAGCATCTACGATTACAGTTTACGCTTTACTCTCTCCCGTGTCTATTGGACTTTTGGAGTTCTAATGCACATTTGCACTTTACACACAAATTGCATCCGGAACTCCGGTTCTCGTAAATCACTTTGCCTTTGCATTTCGGACTTCGAAAGGTTCAACACAGGCTTGCATTTTGCATGCAAAATACATCCGAACCTTCGCTTCTGCCAAGGTTCCGCTTAGTGTAAGCAAGAATTTCGAGCTTTTTGTGCATGGTTGAACAAGTTGTGCGAAATGCTCACATACCCCAAAACCCGCCCAACACTCACCTAATGTTGGTCAGGGTTTCCTCATGCTTTTGAACTCGATTCTCCGCAAGGTCTTGGGAGGAGAACTATGTTGCCCTACTGAACCCTTAACCCTAACATAGTGTTGGTTGGGGTTTCAAGATGCTCAAGCAACCCCAAAACCCCGTCAAGCACTTGACTTATGTGGAGCGAACTTTTCGCGTGCAAATGCACGAAAAGTTCCGCCTAGGCCTAAGCAGACTTTTAAGGTGCTCACGCATGCCAAATCTCCGCCTAATGTCATGCGGACCATAGGAGGTGCTGACCAAGAGATATCTCCCACTTGTTTTCTCTCCCTTCCCCTATGAAATTTAGCTACAAGAAAATAAAAATTGATTAAAAATGATGATAAAAGGTGTATATACATTGTATATACCCAGAAGCTAAGTTAGCTCTTCTCCGTTATTCGAACCCTAGCCTCAATTTGTAGTTATATGAGCCCTTAGTTGTATGAGGAAATTCATTAAAATCAAAAACTATGAAGTTATTTTTAAAAAATCAATAAGATAATCTTTTATCTAAGTAACCCTTCTAATCAAGAAAGTGTGTATTAGTCTTCCACGAGTTTGATCTATGCTTAACAATGCATATAATTAACCTAATTGTGGGTCTTTGAGTGTTCAATTTCTTGCACAACCGAGGCAATGAATTTTCAAAAATATATATATAATCCTATGTTTGTATTGATTAATAACGAGATAAATTTAGTGAATTGATTTTTGGTGTAGCACAAAATCGAATGCACTTCACAGATTGTGTGTCCTTCATTTTACTATGCAAGAGATAGTTCTGAAAATGATTGAGGAGGTTCTGACCAAACGTTAGTTAATACATAGCTAATAGTGACTTAATCACAAAAGTAAGCCTTATATTCTAATAGGCACCTATTCACTATGAAAAATTGTGCGTCTTCACGAGCGGTTTCTAACTTAGCATGAAAATATTGATTACTCCATGTGATCAAATGGCTCATATCACCCCACACAAAGATACTTACTATTCACTATGAAATATCATGTCTTCAACAAGCGGTTTCCCGCTTAGCAAGCATTTGTTTCCGATCGAGGAGGCACATCTCTTACACAAGCTTCCTACTTACATATGAACGTGAAATTACATATATACACTTTCTTGCCTTGCTCCCATTGCATGTGGAACAAAATCCCAATGCATTTTAAATTCGATGCTTTTGCATGCATAAGTGTCTTTGATTCATCCATGTTTTACCTAAACGATAGGCATTACAACTTTTGGAGCCTAGCCCATGACCACAAGTTTCTCAATAACATTGTGTGTTTTTAGATATAATGTTTGGAATAGGTCTCTGTGGTTTCTATGTACAATCAATTCCATTTAGCTTTCAACACCACAAGGCAATGACCGCCATTGCCATGTTCCTTATACCTTGAACATCTCCATCCGAAAACACCCGCACATTCATTCCATAGGACCATGATTGTGTTTTTCTCTGATAAGCTTGAGAGCGAAACCACCATTATCAACACCTTCAATGCAATTTTAATCTTCTTGTTTATGCCATTCCTTAGCTTTACCACCAAGGTAAATGCTAAACATCTTCACTCAAAAGATTTTTGTTTGAGATTCTCGGGAATGGTTCCCTAAAGTTCAAAGGAATCATTTGATTGAGCAAATGGGACTGTAAATGTTGTCTTTGATTCAAACATTTCTCTAGATATGCTCTTAGGCATTGGAGTATCATCATCTTCATTCTCGTAATCAGCCAATCCAATAGACCCATCCCTCAAAGATGAATAATTCAAAAACTTCTATCTCATGTTGCCATCGCCTTAAAGCTTGACAAACTTGCAACCTACATGCCTCTATTCGCACTTATCATGCGAGACGGCTCCGTTAACGAGAGAACATAAGGGGGTTGGGGAAGGGATTTAAAATCAACATCGATACAAATAACCGGTATGCAAATCTCGCTTGCTCAACTCTTGACCCAAGGCTATAGATAAGAATTTCTTCTTTTGTAGATGGAAAACTCATTTCTCAACCGCCATGCACCCTCCACTTTGCCTATCCTAAATTGTTCAAGCCTCCAATCAAGGTGTGATGACACCGGTAACTCTTCTCACCATGTTTGCCACCAATGTCCCCATCAAACACCACCATTACCTTCCATTAAAAGTGCTCAAGCCTCTGGCTTCACATTTCAAATTTAACAACAAAAGCCAACATCTACAAGTCATTAAGTTTCCATGGGTACCTTCAAACCTGGGGATTTACCTTAATTGGTTACAAGCCAACTCAAACCATTGGGAATTCATTAAAACTTTGAAATTTGTTTCCAAAATGCCCCAATGCCATGAAATCTTGTAACTTCCACTACAGAGCACTAGTTAGAATTGAAGCGAGGGGATGGGTGCGAGATGATAGCTGTTCCATTCAATCACTCTCGGGTAAGGACGAAACCCACAAAGACCATGCCATAACAAAATAGGAGTATTTTCGCCTAACTACCCACCATGTTCCATCATGCAGGAATCAAATCATATAAGTCTTTATCCAAATTCACAAGAAATCACATTTTTAAGTGTCTAAATATAAAAATGCCATGTAATCGAAGAGAGGAGACCCTAGGTGGAGCTTATCTCGTATATGGCACCCCTATTTGTCTATTTGCGCTATCTATATAGGGGGGCGAGAGCCCCTATGGGTGTGAGTGTTGGAGTAACTATGTTAGCTTAGCTTAGCTCACTCGTCCTCCTCTCCTAACCCCTAGAGCAAGGGATTGCTCCTCAAGTTAATTAAATTCTAAATGACCTCAAGTTAACTTATAAGGGGCCTAGACGTGGCCGGGCTTCATTGCCCTCATTATTTATATATTTCTACGCATGGGAACAATGGGCATGTCATTTTACACAAGGGCAACCATGAGTCTTCTTGTTGCAATTTTGTCAAATGGCCCACTTTCTTCCTGCTTTAGACTTATTTTCATGCATAAATACCACATCAATGTCATAGATAATACATTTTTAATGCATCTTGTAACATTTCCAAACATGTAACCGCCCCTTCTAATAGCTTTTATAAACCATGGAAGCTATTTCCATGACACATCGATTCCCATTGATTTGTTAATTCCTATCACAACGGACTTTTTGACTTGTCGGTCCCTATTGTCCTATGAAACAATAACCAAGACAAAAAACCTCCTCATCATCATTTCAATGCAGCTTGAAGAATTGTACCACTACAATATTTTCTCGTAATGGCAAATGGACCCACGCGGCATAGGAAGAATCTTCACAACGTGGCAATACACGAGGATCAAATACCATGGTTCCTAGCCATACTACATGTAATCCCGAATATTGTCTTATTAGTCCATTCTAACAATTAGTAAGATCCTTCCAAAACAAGGTTAAAAGAGATCACAAATGTTATCTTGGACTTCAAAATTTGGATATGAACACCTCGCTTTCTTCTACAAACATCACGAGGCAACCCAAGTCGTCGATGAATAATTTGGGTTCGAACATATTGTTTTCAACTTAAATGGCACTTAAGTGGGGTGACCCATCGGAAATTCATCTTTACTAATTGTGAAGATTTGAGAGCAAGGTCATTAACCAAAAATGTGCATGTGGTGGACCGAGAACATTGTCCAATGTATCCAAGATTAAAATTCTTGGGCCATATCATTTCCTCGATAGTTTTTGAATTTCACCGCCACCTATGCCAAGACCATGAAATTCATCTTTACTAATTGTGAAGATTTCAGAGCGGGGCCATTAACCCAAAATGTGCATGTGGTGGACCGAGAACATTGTCCAATGTATCCAAGATTGAAATTCTTGGGCCATATCTTTTCCTCGATAGTTTTTTTAATTTCACTTTGGTCATCTTTGCCAAGACCATGAACACTACACCCCATCTTTTGCTACAACTTCAAACAATCCTTATGGTGTGTTTCTCAAAACTAACAAATGTGTTTGAAGAGCAATCAAAGTATTACAAATCAAAAGGGCTTACTATATACTCATCTACTTACATTGGGCATCTTTTGTGGAAGTCTTCTTTGCTTGTAGCTCTTTACATTTTATCTACGAATTGGTCGACATTTCTTCCTTAGCGACCAATTCTAAATGGAGTCGTCGCGTAGCTCAATTGCATATTACCTCTGTTTGAATCAATCCTTGAACAACTAGGCTTTTAAAATGAGATTCTTCTACACTTTTATAATTGCTCCATGACATGATTGAGGTTGTTCTGCAACCATTGGTTCTCACCCTTGGTTTGCAATTCTCTTCTGAAGCATCTTGTGCTCATTTCGGGACAAAGAAAGCACATCAGCATCTTGGTGCCCATCAAAGAGTACAAATTTCTTTGTGGTGCTCAAAAATAATTTCATAGAAGTTACCTCTAGAAATTTGTAAGACTGATTATCTAGAGTGATATTGACAACATGACCTCTAGATTGATATTACTTAAAAATGCACAAAAATATTGAAAATGTGCAGCCACATAAAATACTGATTTTACCAGATTTTTACGGTTAGGACAGCAAACTAAATAAACTTAATATTTCCCAAAATGACCACCCAAATTACTTGGAAATATAAAGAGGGCTTGATATTATTATAAATGACAAAGGAAACTGTTTTTGGAATATTACAGAGTACAATGCTGCCAGGAAATCACAGCGAACCTAGACAGCTGGAAAACTTTAGAGGTTCGTGACCCTCTAAATACAAGAGCAAAAATAAGGGTCTTTGGAAATAACATTAATAGATACAGGCAATAACGTTTCCACCTTCAGATCTAAAACGGCCGACTGGAAAAACCCCCAAATAGAGGCTGCAGTCACCACGCTTGGACAGGGGTCGGAAAATGATGGGCGCGCCTCAGCGTGTTACCACGCCCAGCCCAAAAGGCTACCATGAATCTGATCTGGGCCCCTCTGCTTGTCTTCCCCAAACGCCCCAAAACCCGTGAAATCCTTCACGAGATGCCTCCAACGAATCGCCACGCCACGCTCTGCCCAAATGGCTGTCGTGGATTTGATCTGCTACCGAGATTCGGATCTGGAGCCCACTGATTATCCTCTCCCAATGCTGCCAAATATCTGCGAAAACCTTTCTCTGCGACCTCTGATATTGTCTCTACCACACCTAAAAAATGGATCCAAAATGACAGACTAGGGTAGATCTCTCACTACCGAAGAATGCCCTGCTAGCTAGGGACGGGTCTCTCACCACCGAAGCTAGGGTCCCTGTGGGATTTGACTCCACAAGTTGTAGATGCGCGACAGCAGCAGCTGCACGTGAAGGGGTCAATAAAATGTATGTCCAAAAAGTGTCTCTCCTTTCTCTCCCAGCTCTTATATACTTCCCCAAGGCAAAAGAGCCCCAATAGACCCTAGACGCATTCCTTTTCCATGGAGGGGCCAATAAAATAAAAGTAACTATAGTTACTTTTTCCCTTTTTGAGTCGCCCTACCCAAAAGTGACCCCCAACGCAAAACTGGGATATTAAAACCACGGGGCCCCTTCCCAAAAGCTTCCAGTGTCCACGCCCCCTGGGTCTGACCACGGCTAGGACTCGACCTGGCCCTTAGGCCTTTGGCGCAGGAAAAGGGACATTACAGTCCTCCCTTCCCAGGAAATGCTTGACCCCAAGCATTATCTTGTCCTGCTGCAACAGCTGAATACCACGTCGTAAGTTTCTCCATCTCACCCTGTCGTCCACCAAGGATCCGTGTAATCCGAAATAACCAAGAAACCCCATGCCGTCATCATGACCTCCATATGGTACCGAGAGCAATGTTATCCGTGAAGCAGAATGATACCCAAACCGACTCTCCACTGGTACCCGCACTTTGAAATTTCCAATCGGTCCATCCACCCGATGCAAGGTTGTCATCACGGAATCACCCATGGCCTCTCCAATCAACTCCACGGGTATGAAAGTTCACTCAAATCTGTAGAGTCCTCCGTATCACCTTTGTGAAAAACAACATGTTTACGCACAAATGGTGCTAACTCCCCCACCTGACCTGCACTCGTGTGAGAGCCAGGCTCCTCATATTGTATCTCGATGTGCCCCGTGGAGGAAAAGTCCCAAGACTCCAGTAGACAGTCAACCGACAATATCAGCGCCACATAGTCCACCTCCTGCGCTGAATGTGAACCGACTGAACAACCATGGGTCACTTTCGTCTCTCCACTGACTAACATGTGGGTGAAGTGCTCACCGGGCATAGAAGCAACAAAAAGCATAGGAGTGTTGTCCCATGTCGATTCAACAAATGATGAACCCGTAAGCTCTAACTTGTCATAGTGACAAACCATATATGCCTGTATAAAGTTGGGGATATCCTCCCTCAACCTGTGCCATATGAACCTCTCAGACATGAACCTGTAGGTCTCATCGCAGCTCAAATGCCCAGTCACGGAAGGACAATGCACATGTCGCAGTATCTCCATCCACAACCATGAATCTGACACAAGGCTCAATCTTCCTTGATAGAGGAGCATCTCATCCTCCAATCTGTAGTTGTCATCCTGTATGTGACCATCCAGAATCTCACAAGTGTGTCGGTCCTTGGAGTACTCAACAAGCAAATGAGGTCTCCAGTCTACAAAACTTCAGATAACCAACATAATGATAAGCTCGGATGATCTGAACCTGTAATCCCAATCTCAGTAACAACCTCATGTGCAACATTGTTGGCCACACCCACATCCATCATACTCCACATCGATCCGCAATAATAAAACTCCTCACCATGCCGGATCGTCCTCTCCTTCCCCTCAGCTGTAACCACCCTTGGTGCTCCTAGAATACTCCCCTCAGAAACACATTCCTACCCTCGGACTTAAACTTCAGCTCTATCATCTGAAAGTTAGTCTAGACTCACCAAGAGAGTGAAGCCACTGCACTCTCAGTATGCTATGTTGGTCACTCCCATACCAACAATGTGGAAATCATTGGTAACTATATAGTTACCCATCGTGATGCTCACTTGGGGAACCCGTCGTGTGCACCTCAAAGACTCTCCATTGGCTACAACCCCATTGAGGCCCTCAAAATCCTCTGATCTGTAGTCCTCGCCTCTCAAACAATGAGGCATCAATACAGTTGTGGGTTGCCCCACTATCAATGAGTACCCCAACTCGCTGACCCTGCATAACTCCTCTAATCCTAAATGCCTTGTACATCAGAGTACTAGACAATGTGGCTATAGTTTTCCGAGGAAAAGTCTCCTCCTCCTGCCCCGCATCAACACTGTCCAACGCAACCCCATCTCCATCATCCATCTCGCGAGTCTCTATCTCCTCACCTCTGTCACCCTTGCTCTCCTCATAAGTCATCCTGGTGTGCTTTGTGTCTGCAGCAAACAACCCGTCGGAATAGGAGTCATCAAATATCCCACTTGTCTCATACCTTGTGATGTCACCATGAACCACAAGAGGTTGCGTTCCTTCACAATTCGACCGATGCAACGACATGCTTCTTTCTTCACTAATCACATCTTTTGCGATCTGCCCTTGTATACCCTGAAATCTGATTTCTTTGTTTTCCTTGAAAAAAATTGTTTATCCACATGAGGGACGAATGCAAATTTCCCAAAAGATGGAAGCCAATATGTCCAATGAATGATTCCAACTTCAAGTAACCCAAATGTACAAACACATTCAAGTACTTCACATCTCTTATTGACAATAAAGAAATGAGTTACCTTCTTTGTGCAAGACATATCTTTCCATGGACATAACTCATCAATTCCTTGTATGTTGGGAATACACATGGCTGCTCCCTCATCATACTTTATTCTCTTTCCCCATATTTTCATTTCACCGTAAATGCAAGAGAAAGGGAAATCAATATTAGAACTCATGCATCCATAAACTTTATCATAAGGAACTTCATTCCCTTTGTTGTACCCATTGATTCTCATCATGAGAGAAGACAACACATCGGAAATGGCATAATTGGGGCTGCTCATCATGCCTTTGCAACTCAGAATTTCTGATATAGGATCAACATCTTCATTCTCCATTGATTTTTCAACCCATGCATCATCGTTTTCCTTAACATCATGCAACCATGGCATCCCAAAAACAGCCTTACTTCTAGCAATTTCAACCACAATAAATACACCACATACCTCATGTCCTTTCAATATCATGGGCCCCTGCATTATTTTCTTTGCCAACATATGCTTATTGGTTGAATCAAGAGCAATGTGAATGGAAGATGTGTTTATTCCATCTAGCATACCTTGAAACGTGATTATGAAATAGTCTTCCTCAATCATCCAAGCATGTAAATGTTGTCCCAAATAATAGAAATATGGCAACAACATCAAAGAACTCAACAAGCTAGGAAGATGGTAATCATTCTCATACCTTAGGATGCTAAAGTCATGAATGCACCTTGAATTCAACTCTTCTTTTTTAACAGCAAAGTGCACCTTGATTCTTTGAGCACTTTGAGGACCAAATGCCCCCACTAACCCTTCCAAGGGTTCCACCATGTAGCTGGTATAAAAATCAGTCATGGGCTCTATTAATAACATATTTTCTCCTCTCTTTATGACATTGTTATACACAATCCAACAGGCTGAAGATGATCAAAAAATATTCTCTTACCCTTTTTTGCAATCAGAAAACCAACGCTAGTACCTTGAGAGTTACTCTCCCTTCTTGAACCGGAGTCCCCAATGAAGGAATCATGCTTGCCAACACAAGACACATTTGAATTCCTTCTTTTGCTTATGAACTCCATCACAAAGTTTTCAAAATCAGAATTGATAGTTTTTTATAATGGCCACATATTACCAGGATCCCATAGCTTATAATGCCCATGAGCCCTTGTATCTGTTAAATGAGCTACAACTTGCCACCATATATCATCCTCAAGATGCTCATATACACATAGTTGGAGCAATGGTCCAACAAACTCCATGATGAAGACTTCATCATCTACCTTACCATGCATCTCATGATGGAAATAAATCGGAATAGGCAACAATAAATAAGACACCTTAGTGTGCTCTTCATACCTTTCAAGGCCAACAATGTCCTCCATGTGTTCAAGATAGACATATGTTGAGCTGCCCCCAACATTGTTGCCTAAGTGCCTATTGAAAGTATCTGAAAGTTGTTCAAAAGTTGTTGGTTTGGAAATTACAGCAGGCTGCAATTTTACACAAGTGTCCATGTGAGGCTCCTCCTCATGTGTCAGCTGCTCCATAGAGTCTTCTTTCGTGGGTGTAGACTTCCTTGCATCAATTGCCCCCATCGTTTCCTTGAACTCTTGTATGTGTTGTCTTGCTTGAGTCGCTATCAACCTAGCAGCTCTAGCTCTGTATTCCCTTCCTCACACCTTTTAAGAGTTTCCATTACATCCTCCTTGCTTGCATAAACAAGTTTCTTCTCCTGAGCTGGAATAATTTCTCTAACAAGCAAAGTTTCACTAATGCAATTATTTTGCTCAATGGAAATCATACCCTTTGGTTTAGAAGCTTCTTCTACAAACGAGTTCTTTTGTGATTCAGGTACCGGCATATGATGACCTCGTTTGGGCTTGCTACCAATCTTCATCATGCAATAATCTAGAAATGCCATATTATCTCTGAAACCCCTACTCAAAGATTGGTACTTCCTCCAACAAGAATCCTCATCAATCACCTCTATTGGCCGCCCTCTATCACAATTCTCACCATGTTCCTTATTGTCCCTAGGTCTGCTTTGATTCACATTCTGAGTGAGTTGACTCAAATAAAGGTTAGTGGCTTCCTGTTGTTTCACCATGTTGGTGAACATTTCCTTCATAAAACCCCTTTTAGATCTTTCCAAACTACCATATTTAACCCACACATGTTGGAGGAACAACAACTCTGATACCACTAAAATATCCCTAATGGGATATTACTTAAAAATGCACAAAAATATTGAAAATGTGCAGCCACATAAAATACTGATTTTACCATATTTTTACAGTTAGGACAACAAACTAAATAAACTTAATATTTCCCAAAATGACCACCCAAATTACTTGGAAATATAAAGAGGGCTTGATATTATTATAAATGACAAATGGAAATTGTTTTTGGAATATTACAGAGTACAATGCTGCCAGAAATCACAGCGAAACTAGGCAACTGGAAAACTTCAAAGGTCGTGACCCTCTAAATACAAGAGCTAAAATAAGGGTCTTTGGAAATAACATTAATAGATACAGGAAATAACGTTTCCACCTTCAGATCTAAAATGCCGACTGGAAAACCCCCAAATAGAGGCTGCAGGTCGCCACGCTTGGACAGGGGTCGAAAAATGATGGACGAACCTCAGCGTGCTACCACGCCCAGCCCAAAAGGCTTGTCGTGAATCTGATCTGGGCCCCTCTGCTTGTCTTCCCCAAACGCCCCAAAACCCACGAAATCCTTCACGAGATGCCTCCAACAAACTGCCACGCTCTGCCCAAATGGCTGTCGTGGATCTGATCTGTTGTCGGGATTCGGATCTGGAGCCCACTTGATTATCCTCTCCCAATGCCACCAAATATCTGCGAAATCCTTTCTCTGAGACCTTTGATATTGTCTCTACCACACAGCCTTGAAAAACGGATCCGGAATGACAGACTAGGGTAGATCTCTCACTACCGAAGAATGCCCTACTAACTAGGGATGGGTCTCTCACCACCAAGCTAGGGTCCTGTGGGATTTGACTCCACAAGTTGTAGATGCGCGACACCAGAACATTGCACGTGAAGGGGTCAATAAAATGTATGTCCAAAAAGTGTCTCTCCTTTCTCTCCCAGCTCTTATATACTTCCCCAAGGCAAAAGAGCCCCAATAGACCCTAGATGCATTCCTTTTCCACGGAGGGGCCAATAAAATAAAAGTAACTATAGTTACTTTTTCCCTTTTTGAGTCACCCTGCCCAAAAGTGACCCCCAACGCAAAATTGGGATATTAAAACCACGGGGCCCCTTCCCAAAAGCTTCCAGTGTCCACGGCCCCCAGGGTCTGACCATGGCTAGGACTCGACTGGCCCGAGGCCTTTGGCGCGAAAAAGGGGACATTACAGATTAACGAAATTGTATCTTTGCCACATAAAATGTTGGTTGAACAAAACATCGTGGATTTATAATGACACCACATCACATAGCACTTCATCTAAGCACAACTGCATATGAAAGTCAGCATTGTCAACATAAATGTATATCTCTACTCTACTTCACTCAACCAAGTTTGGCTGTCGTGGATCTGATCTGTTGTCGGGATTCGGATCTGGAGCCCACTGATTATCCTCTCCCAATGCCGCCAAATATCTGAAATCCTTTCTCTGAGACCTCTGATATTGTCTCTGCCACACAGCGCTGAAAATGTATCCGAATGACAGACTAGGGTAGATCTCTCACTATCGAAGAATGCCCTGCTAGCTAGGGACGGGTCTCTCACCACCGAAGCTAGGGTCCCTGTGGGATTTGACTCCTGGTTGTGTAGATGCGCGACAGGCGACAGAGCCTGCACGTGAAGGGGTCAATAAAATGTATGTCCAAAAAGTGTCTCTCCTTTCTCTCCCAGCTCTTATATACTTCCCCAAGGCAAAAGAGCCCCAATAAACCCTATACGCATTCCTTTTCCACGGAGGGGCCAATAAAATAAAAGTAACTATAGTTACTTTTTCCCTTTAGTCGTCTTTGCCCAAAAGTGACCCCAACGCAAAACCGGGATATTAAAACCACGGGGCCCCTTCCCAAAAGCTTCCAGTGTCCACGGCCCCCTGGGTCTAACCACGGCTAGGACTCGACTTGGCCCTTAGGCCCTTGGCGCAGGAAAAGGGGACATTACAGACAACGAAATTGTATCTTTGCCACATAAAATGTTGGTTGAACAAAACATTGTGGATTTATAATGACACCACATCACATAGCACTTCATCTAAACACAAACCGCATATGAAAGTCAGCATTGTCGACATAAATGTATATCTCTACTCTACTTCACTCAACCAAGTTTGTATGGTTTAGGGGTGAGGTGACGTCAAGAAATTCAAACTTACAAAATCATCTAAAATCAAGTTCTTTTGACTCGCCATTATACATAATAAAATGCAAAGATGTTCTGTTGTCCGAAATAGCACCCCATGCTATGTCGAACAACTCATCCAAGTTTCAGACTTAGGCAACATCGGAATTAAAGACCCGCAGAATGAAGAAATTGAAGACACGGTCTTTTGCGGCATTGGTGAAAGCTTAGTGCTTTGCAGCATGGAAAGTATAGTGTTACGCGGACTTGGAAAATATGGAATTCCACAGAGTCGGTTAATTTTGCGCGTCGAGTATGTAGTTCCCCAGAGAAGCGGCGATACGAGGAAAAGTGTTGCGGGGCACCACGCGGCAAAGGCAAAGGTATTTGAAGTTTGAATGCGACTAAGGATGGAAGCCGCAGAGCAAAGGATGTAGTGTTCGAAAGTTTCATAAAGTGTAGTGTTCTCATGCGGATTTCAAAAGCCACGAACAAAGGAACATGGTCACGGGAAAAATGTTGCACTGTGAGGAGGAAGACCTTCACAAGATAAAGCAAGAGCATTAAATGGCTAAGTGCGGGAGATTTCAAAAGCCATGCAACAAGGAATAGGCTGCGAAGGCTAAAATTGAGGCCCCCGAGGACATGACGGAGGCCGCGGAACATGAAAAGCTACTAAACGAAAAAGAAAGTTGTGGATCAAAGTAGAATCATCTAAAATCCACAAGGCCTAAAAAAGTCGCATTGCTTTGAACCAAACACTCAACCACCTCAACGACCAAAATTTAATTATGGGCGCCATCCTCCTATGACCGACAATTTGATGGCGTGCAATTGGAGCAATGTCGCCGTCGCTTCTCTCCTCCCCTCTTCTTCTCTCTCCTCTGTTCTATAAAGGGGCAACTCATTCATTTGGAAAAGGATCATCTCCCGACTATAAAGTCACCATGTCAAAATGGTGACCAGAGCTTTCACGAGTTACAGACCTCGATCTGAACTATAATGTGTCTAGTGCCTTCCACCATTGATGTAATGGACTGTGCATCCTTTAAGCAATAAAATCTTGTCGTTGTGGCTCGTTTCTGCCCTATGCTTGCGTTTATTGTGTTCTTGCCTCTTCGTTCGTTTCTGGTATGTTATGTGGATTATATTCGCAAGTTTCCATTTTTGTGTCTATAATGCGTGGAATGGAAGGGTCGATGCAGGGTTGGTCTATGGCATGTGTCTGCCCTCTCCTCTCTATGTTTCCTTCTATTTTTCCCCTCATGGAGAGTGATCCCCTTCTTTCTAGTGCTATCACCCCCTTCCTTAGCTTAGGTTTCATTTCTTGCATTCTCTCTAACCCTAGTCCCTTGGATGCTTAGATTAGGATTAGTTAGTTATAGGCTTGGCTTAGGAGTAGTGTTAGCAGTAGGATAGATAGGTAGAGGAACCAACCTTCTCTAGAGGTTTGTCTCAAGATGCAAGGTCCCACACTTGGAGATAATCTCATGTTAGCACAAAGTATTGATTTTCCATGGTCAAATCCTAGAGAGCTACTTTTGTGCATTAACAGCTTCCCTTCACCCATAATGGGGTGTGGAAGAGACGCTTTGCCTCCTCTCACTCAAAAGATGACACTCCACGTGGTCGCAACAATGGAACATGGGTTTGCATATATGATCCCATTTCCCTTGTCCGACAAAGGCAATGGCTTTGATGTCAATGGTGTCGATCCATATTAGCTCAGCCTCCGCTTGTAGGGTTTGTAAATCAGCCAATAACACTTACTAGCAAATCGTTCTTCATTTCAGCATTACTTGCTCTTGTGGTCATCTCACCACTTCCATGTGTTCGTGGGATTTCATCCAGTAAATCATTCTTTGGTTCAAGGTTCGATGAGGGTGTTGGCCATGTTGGTTACTATCGGGATTGCCATGACTGGTTTCATTTCTTCCCTTCTCGTAGAATTTTCCTTCAATCTTAACGGCATAGTGGTAGGCCTCTTCCGATGTTCTAATGCCTACAGACTCCATGTCTTCTTGTATGTAAATTCGGCATTGCTCATTGTCGTGTATATCAACATTTTCCAACGAGGCAAGAAATGCGTTGGTATAATCTTGCATTATCTAGTCCCAACCCCTCTGCAATTAATTCAATTTTTAAACTAGTCATCATATTTCATTGTAGAGTAGTACTCTTCTCTCGATGGCATCTACAAATTCCGCCAAGCTTTAATCAAGGCATCCTTCTAGTCAAGTGATAACTCAGTTTTCATCTCGTAAGACTATGATTCCCACCATTTTTTGATATTTAATGTTATCCTTTATAATGTTGAAAAAATATTTACAAAGAAATATATTCCAATTGGTCAAGCCATTTGTCTACTTAGTTTGCATAAATTTTGCCTTCAGAAATGCAATATCACAATTCACTTGTACCTTAAAGGGTGTGGAGTGCATGAAGGGTTTGTTTGCTAAGGAGGTGGGCATTGCAAACATGATCTGCTAAATATATTTAAGAATTATGGCATCACCTCCACCATTGCTTTTTGAGATATTCTTTGAGCAACAGTTGGAAAGAGTCTCGTGTTCCCTATTTTTCCATTTGAGATCATTTGGAGCAACAAGAGAAACAAGAGAAACAATTTGAAGGATTGAGATTGTTCGGAGCAACAAGGAAGATAATTTGAAGGGTCGCATGACTCGAGACTGTGATTTCCATACTCTAACCTTGTTCGATGGGACCTGCAACTTGCAAGAATGGAATGAACTACCCTAATACCATTGATCTGTATTTTAATTAGAAACCAAGTGGACAAAACACTAAATTGCAGAAATGTGCTATAAAATAATGAACTGAATCGAGAAATTAGATACTATATTGTATTATAGATGAAGCTTTATTAAAGCCAAGAATAATTTACAAGAGGTTAGCAATCTCTGAAAAGATATGTAAGGCAACAAGACTCTTTTCTTTAATTTTTACATTCAGATGGCAATCTCATTATATCTGTTTTTAACAAGAAATGAAAAATCTAAAAAATATAATATGAAGCCATTAGCCTTGGAGGGAATTTCAAGAGTCATGCAACAAGCATTCCACCAAGAAGTCGAGAGGTTTTGTCACACAACTCAAAACTCTAAATTTTTATTTTTAGGTATTTTTTTTACAATTTTCTATTTTGTATTTTAGGAGCCCTTCAGAGTGGAATGTGGCCTTGGAAGTTTGGTCACAAATGCATGAAGGATTTTCGGGACCATTTCTTTAGGAGCATCTAAACTAGCTTGTTTCACAAGCTTTCCAACGCATACTGTGGTTCCAGATTCCAAGCAACAGTCAAGGAGTTATGACCTGGCAAGGTGATATACTAGTGATGTTACTGGTGTTTCAGTATTCTGTAAAGATTATGTCCTAAACTAGCCACTTGGATACTAATCATATCCTGTCACACTATTGAAAGCTAAAACCACTGGCTATGTTGTCATGGGAACTAGCTTCAGCTGTATCTGCTAACATGAGTGCCTCAATGAGAGAAGATATGTCAACTTTTTCTCTAATTTTTACATTCAGATGGCAATCATGTTTTTAGCAAGCTAAAAATAGAATATGAAGCCATTAGCCTTGAATTTAAAGAGGCATGCAACAAGCATTCCACCAAGAAGTTGAGAGGTTTTGTCACACAACCTAAAACTCTAAATTTTCTATTTTTAGGTTTTTTTTTACAATTTTCTATTTTGTATTTTAGGAGCCCTTCAGAGTGGAATGTATTGAAGTTTGGTCACAAATGCATGAAGGATTTTGGGGCCATTTCTTTAGGAGCATCTAAACTAGTTTGTTTCATTTCCAACGCATACTGTGGTTCCAGATTCCAAGCAACAGTCAAGGAGTTATGACCTGACAAGGTGAATACTAGTGATGTTACTGGTGTTTCATATTCTGTAAAGATTATGTCCTAAACTGCCACTTGGATACTAATCATATCCTGTCACACTATTGAAAGCTAAAACCACTGCCTATGTTGTCACTTGTCATGCATGAACTAGCTTCAGCTGTATCTGCTAATATGAGTTTATATAAATAATAAAATGTATTTTTGGTTGACTCAAAAGAGAAAAGCATAAAATAGGTTCTTAGCTTTATATATGTTACAAAACTAAAATAGGTCTTCTACATTATAATCAATACAAGCCTATAAATAGGTCTTCCATAATTCAGACAAGTTTATATGCGGGGTCTAAAATAGAACTTCTACAATATAGACAAGCCTCTAAATAGGTAAAAATATGTAGAAGACCATTCTAAATCTAAAATCATGTAGGCAAGGGCGGTTAGTAATGGATCTGTATGGGGAACCAATGAAATGTTAGGAAGCTATTAGCAGTTGTATTTTGTAAGTATTTGTACGGTAAGAAAATTCTAAGGATATATTCTTTTGCCAAAAAGATAGAATATGAAGTTCGTGAGTTGGAATGTATTGAAGGACATAAAAATAGAAAAGGAAAGGTTGCTAATAAGTAACAGATGTAGATATGTATGTGATATTGATAGTATTGTAAACGTAGAGCAAAAGATAAAGCCCGGACATAAGACTATAAAAGGAATGGTTGCCAACATGTAACGGATGTAGATATATACGTAAGATTGATAGGATTGGAAAAGTCCAGCAAAAAGATAAACATCCAAGTTGAATAGCCACTGTATGTATGTATGTGTGTATGTATTGTTGTAACTCAAACTACATACATACAGTGGCTATTCAACTTCCTATATATCCCTTCAGTTTGAGTTACAACAATACATACATACATACACACATACATACACATATGCATACACACATACATACATACAGTGGCTATTCAACTTCCTATAAATCCCTTTAGTTTGAGTTACAACAATACATACATACATACACATATAGATACACACATACATAGATATGGTGTCTATTCAACTTCCTTGGATGCTTTGTTGTAACTGTTGGACCACGATTGTCGTTAGACCAAAACCCATAGGTGTTAGTCTCCGCTACAATCGCCAGAGTTAGGATCTACGAGAGGTGGTTAGTCCATGTCACAAAACTCACGGGGAGCGCTGGACACACATGCCAACAATCTCCCCCTCAGCGTTACCCGAGTGAGTTTCGAACTCAAGACCTGTCGCTCTGATACCATTTGTTGGACCACAATTGCCGTTAGACCAAAACCCATAGGTGTTAGTCTCCGCTACAATCGCCAAAGTTAGGATCTACGAGAGGTGGTTAGTCCATGTCACGAAACTCACAGGAGCACTTTGGACACACATGCCAACAATAACTCAAACTAAAGGGATATATATATATATATTGTTGTAACTCAAACTAAAGGGATTTGATATTTCTCTAGCCAATATACTCTTGATACCATGAAATCTTATATTTCTCTAGCCTATATTATATACCCTTCATTCACATGAATGAAACGAGGGTTTCGTGAATTTTGTCTCTATATCTATGGTTTAATGTAGTGTACAATGAATTCACAGTAACTGTTATGGCATGCTCTATTTTCTTTTGGAAGGATTCAATTCATTTACTGCAAACTTCTGTATTCAAGTTTGGTTTGTCTCCGACTCTAGACTACAACCTTAGCATGTCCTTGGGCGAACCACCACGGAATTTGGCTAACAACAACTTCATTGTTTGTTGTACAACAAACAATTTCTAAATGTACATGTTGAGATGGTTGTTCACCAATGAGATATGGAAAGATGGCTAGAAGGAAAGATAAATAAAAGTTTGTTGACTAGGGATCCCTACAAAAAAGTAGTTAATCATATATATCGTGATATTTATGAAATTTTCTGATACTGAACTCCCCAAGAAGCTAGCAGAGCAGCTGTCAGGATTGAAGCATTATTGTTTCCACTCTCATAGAGATGAATGATTTATATGGACAGAACATAAACCTTCAATTAAAGACTTTGTATACTAAGTGGACTCGTGCAATTGATCACTAGATGCAAGCAACTACAAATGGGTGTGAATCCAAGTTTGTTGTGCCCAGACATGGGTCTTATGATTTTGCATGTGATTTGTTTGTTTGAGGTGCGAGGAAAATTTTGCAAAAATTACCCATCTTGCTGAAGATGCTGGTTGCTGAGATAGCCATGGTACAATCCCAGCAAGATAGAGTAGTTCCCTCGTACAGGACGGGAATGTCAAAACATGTTGATAGGATAAGGGGAAGATGAATCGTTGTGAAAGCATTACACGATATGCAACGAGGGCTACGCAAGCATCAAATATGGGGAAAATAGGATATGGGACAAATCCAGGAAACAATGAAGAAAAAGAAAGCTGCCAGAAGAGGAAAAGTAGATGGGAAGGATAAGCAAGGGAGCAAAAGGCCCAATGAAAGAAGCAATACATCCATCAGAGAAGATATGCGGTACTCATGAAGAGAGTGGTGTCCTGGAGGTACACCAAGTTGAGCATAGAGAGACCGCAAAGGAAGGAGAAGGATATGCAGATTGCAAAGATGACCAAGTGACCGGAGAAGAATAGATAAGGAGTAGTGACAGTGGTAGGAGGAAGCCGAACCCTCAACACAAAAAAATGAGGAGATTATACCATATGAAGCACAAGAATTAAATGATGGTTCTAGTGATGAATCCAGAAGGAAACAAGGTATCCCCGAAATCCAACCATGTAGGATGCATCCCTAATGACTTCACAAATCAATAGGAAATCAAGGAGCTTAAGCAGGAACTATGTGAAGGACTTTTGGATTTGGTACCAAGAAGATCGAAGTGTGTTGATAGTTTAGATAGGAGCAAGGAAAAGGGTAATTTTGGTTAGTATGGGAAACTGTCTTTTGGAGCAAGAGCCAATAGAGGACAATTTTTGGAAAGATTACAGTTCAGATACAATGTCTCTACCAGCAGGTGCATTTATCACACTACAAGCATGCAAAGGGTCCACAGATCCGGAAACTCTCTTAACCAGTGGTGATATGAGGTGGCAATGGAAGGGTTTTCTAGATGAAGAAAAGAAACACCGCGAACTGATAGGAGCTTTGTCAAGATGTGTTGTCAAGTATATATATGTAATTTTAACCATTAAACACTTACATTGGACAAGGTCTAAGAAAATCTGAAATAGGAGTTTAAGAAACATCACTCTGAAAGCCAATCTATACAAGATCTCAAAGAGATAACACAGAAACCAAGAGAATTTGTTCTAGATTATGACAAACAATTCTCCATTGTGATGAATCACATGACTTTGAAAATTGATGAAAAAGACAAGGATGCACGGTTCGTAGAAGGCCTGCACACAAAAAATTGGTTTGTTATTGCACGAACACAATTTTTTAACAAGGTAGAAGTTGTGATTGCGATAGAAAAGATTGAAGATTGAGGTAAAACTTCATCTATAAACACCAACACAGATGCCAAATTGGATGCTGTACTCAAAAAGGTGGACAAGATCTAGGAGAATATGCAGCAGGAATTGGGAATATCATGTTTCGAATATGGACAAGACGGAAACCATCATAATGATTGCCCCAAGATAGGTGGGTACATACCTAAAAGTTTATAACATCCCAAGATAGCCAAAACAAGTACTGTGACATTTGTAGAATATGGGATCATCGTGCATCCTGTTGTCACTTGACAAAATGGTATGTAAGGCAGCCTCAGGGCACACAACAGAACAAGCTGCCGGACATCGCAATATCTTAAGGACAACATTTCAAGAAATGTCTTTGTCGTGCAAACCCAGCATGCTCAACACCAATGACAGCAACATTCACAGCAGACAGATGTAACAATACCACAACAAAAGCAGAACTGGCAACCACAACATCAACAAGGAGGATGGGCTCTTCTATCACCACGACATCAAGGGGATGGAATTCAAACACCAAGGTGGTTATCAGAATCAAGGAGAATATCGGCCATGAACGCAAGGCCAGAGACAACAAAGACAACCAATTGTTTGCTACTTTTGTGGCAAAGCTAATTGTAATGCTAGAAATCGCCCAACAATTCTAATCAGGAGGCATATTGCACATATTGTCAAGTTTCTAGACAGCAAAATATGGAGGACTACACACTGTTAGAAAGTAGAGGCAAGATAAACAGGTCTGCAATGAAAATTTGGTGATTGTGCAGACCAAGTCTGAAGCAAGAATTGCTTTGGAAACATCCAAGACGACCGTGAATGTAAACGTGGTGATTCAGCTGGAACCAAAGAGCAGGGACTAACTCCACAGTGATTATGGAAGAGTCTTAGATTAGGAAAGTGCAAGTTCACAGATATCCAGATGCACAAAGGAAGAAAGCATTGATCAACAAGGTTATTGATCTGCTTCAGTCTATCAGAAACATGGGCAGACTATCTCATGCGGAAAAAACAGAGGCACCTGTTTACAAGCAAAGCATGAAGATATTGCAGCAAGAGGGTGTTGTGCAAGCATTGACAATTTTCTTGAATACGGTAAATTAGCTGCAAATGAAGATATTTCACATCATATTGCAGTTCTTGATAGAAAATGCTACTGGTGGGAAGGAGACTATTGAAAAGCCAATATGGTATTTCAATACAAATAAACCTTGGGAAAACAATGCCAAGATGGACATTATTTTAGGAGGGTTATAAGTTCCCAATGCAGTATTCGATTTTGGGACTACAGTGAACATGATGCCAAGTTCTACTTGGGAAGTAATTGGCGAGCCAACTTTCTGATATAGTCCAGTTACTTTGAGCCTCACTGATTATGGTAGGGTTTAACACTTTGGATACTTGGAGGATGTACAAATTAAAGTAGGAGACCTCGTGTTGTGAATTGATTTGAAGTAATTAATATGAAAACAAATGAAACACACTATCCAGTGCTGATAGAAAAAAAAATGGGCATATGACAGACACGTACGTAAACATAATTGATAATCAGTTAAAGAAACATCACAAAATGAAGTTCATAATCCCAATGACCAAGGCACAAGGAAAGCCATATTCTATACCTAACAAACCTACTTTGTCATGAAGAAGGATTCGAGAGAGCTTGTCAAATGTAGAAAACAAATCTTAAAAGAGGAAAGAAGAAGATCTCGATAATCTTTGAAGGTTGTCAATCGATTTGCATGCTTCGAACAAGTGAGAAGAGATTCTGAGGAATATCAAGATTCAGACTAATTCACAGCACCAAGCAATAGACGCATGCAAATCTTGAAGTGCATTCTCCAACCAAGTCTGAAATTGCAAGGATATATCAAATGGCAACAACAAATAGCGATTAAATCAAGCCAACTTGTGAGAGAAGAATCCCATGGGCTACTGCGTTCTCGGTAAGTAGTGATTGAGATGCTGATATGGTGAATTGGGTGAGAGGTGACCGCAAGACAAGGCCAATGTGGTCTTTGTGCAAGACAGGCAAATATCACGATATTTTAGCACAAAGGAACCGACTCTATTTTTGGACATGTTCAAATCACACATTACGGATCTAGAGATGTGAGCAGATGCATTGAACTATGCACTTAAAGGAAGTGTTGCAACGTGGTGGGTGGTGCACAAAGAAGGTCACTTTGCTGGGAAGAAGTTCGTGAAATGCTCCGTGCAAGACTTCAACTTGGGGATTTTGCACAGGATTGGCAGGTATTTCAGCCAAGTCAATGCCCTGAATTCCATATACATACAGTATACTTGTACAGTGACATGGAAGAAACATGATCTGGCATCGTGGTATTGGGTTCACATGTTTAAAGCCACATTGACCCCTTCCAAGGGCATGGTATGTTCATCAAGAAATGAAAACAGAGACAATTTCTTGGAGCTAGATGAAACAAAACTTTATATAGACTTACATGTTTGAGGATTACAATACATCAGTGCAAGCAGCATTCCAGAAAATGAAGATTATTCTGTGTTTCAAAGAGAAGGATTGGATCTAATCAGGAGATGAGAGAAAACAGTGGGCAGAACAAGAGACGAGTGTTGAGGAGACAATGGAACGATGCAGGCAAATTTGGGAAGAAAAAGAGTTTGTTCTAGAATCCTGCAATATTTTGGGAAGTTCAGTAGGAATTGCATAAGCTGGCTTCTTATGGGATCTAGGTTTCAAGTTAGGAGGCAATTGGTCAATAAAATTTTGAAGCAAGCTAGTAGCTTTTATCTCAAGGTTGATCTCATTATGTTCATTGTCATTGGAATCTAAAAGATTAGGTGGAGTTCTCCCGAGCTCTCAATGACCACTATAGCCTCTACAGGAGTCAATTTGATAATTGAATGTTTGGTATCCGGCAAAAGGTGTGCATGGTAACTCTTCAAAATAGCCACTAAGGGAGTCAATTGGATAATTGAATATTTGGCATTCAGCAAAACGTGTACATGGTAACTCTTCAAAGGCAGGGAGGCACCTGTAGACTCCCATTTGTTAAACCGTTAAAAGTTTCAGAAGTCAGCGTCTCCTTGGACCTTGTATGTGTCTCCTAACTGGGGAAATGTTACAGAGTAAGTCCAAGGACGTCCAAGCAAGATGTTATAAGAGAGTGGAAACTTGAAGATCGTGATTTAGAGAGTAGAAATTTGATAATCGCGATTTTCACTCTTGACAGTTCTCGGAGGTAGTGTGATGAGGGGCCAAATGCATCCCATTGGAGGTTGTTGTGGTTGGTCGTAACCCTGCCAAGTGCTACAAGTAGATTTCAGGTTGGTTGAATATCCAAGGGATCTGATAAAATTTGAGGCGACACGTGTCAGAGCTTTCATCAATGAGAGCTCACTTAACATGGACATCACCTATTTCTTGTTGATGAATAGTGGATGGTCATCTACACAAAATAGGATTTCTTTGGGTGTCATGGCTTAAATGTGAAACCTAAGAGAGAGAATTTGGTTTGTAGTCTTATCAATTTAGATGGATAATTTCTCCTATTATTGCATAATAATCTGTTGAGAACCGCATAGTGGGGCCTTTTGGCCAATTAGTGGTGGTTGGGAATGTTCATGTCAAATAGTGTTTGCATGAGGTGATTGCGGTGTTCAGATTTGGACTGATTGAAGCAATGTTGTTCTGACCTGGAGCATACCTTCGATGGGGTTGTCAGAATTATCTCAAATTTGGCCTCGAGAGAGGTTGAATCTAAGTTTTTATTTTCTGCTCGTTTTCAATGTCATCGGTCATGCCAAAGATGGTAGGTGTATCTTTGAATGTCATTGACTTGGCCGATGACCTTGGATGAATCTAGGAACGTCATTGACGTGGTTGATGATGTTGGCTCTACGAATGTGGATTTCTAAGGCATTTTCAGCAATTGTTTGAGATACTTGATTCGTTGGAATGTTTGTAGAGAAAGTTTGGGTTGTGCATCCCAAATCATCACATGTAATGATGCGCCCATACCTTGCATTCAAACTAGTCTTTCTTCGTTGGTTAAAGTATTAGGGTTGATTGTGGTCTCAACTACATAAGCCATTTGGCTAGGATTGGTAAAAATTTGATTATTTCGAGGTTGAGGAGCTTCAATTGTACTCTTAGAATGATATGGTAATGGATTGGTGTATATGCATAAATATGCATTAGCTTCATGTATAGCATATGCTTGTTTTGTGTGTCAAAGATTTGTTTGGCATTGAGAAACTCTTTGTATCTTTCATAAATCATTGCTTTGGAATCAAACTTATTTTCTGATAGGTAGAAATATGCTAGGCTTCTAAGGGTACGAAAAATTTAGTGATAAAGCCCTAATTTGTGTAATGTCCCCTTTTCCATCGAAGACCTTTGGCCCATTTTGTCAACCCGACGGCCAAAGGAAAAATATATGGGTGACTTCAGTTATAATAAATTATTATAAAGTGCTATAAAAAATAAAATAAAATTATTAAAGCACTTATATTAATTTATTTAGCTTAGTAAAAAAATATTGTAATCCCTATGGAAAATACGATTTGCCTTAAGGGGCAAAAGTCATTGTAAAGGGATTTATTATATTTTAATCCTCCTAGAAAGGATAATGGCGACTTGGGCCAAAAGGGAGTAATGAAGCCTAGGGAAGATAAAAACATAATTAATTTATGTATTTTCCCTAGAGAAATGCGACTTGCACTAGGAGGGAAATATTGTTGGGAAAAACATTTAATATGGGAAAATATTAAATGTTTGCATAGGAAAAATCATGTGAGCTCATTGGCTGATTTGGAGGTTGGTTGTTGGCTCTTTTCCTTTAAAAGGGAAGTCAACTTGCCTCTTCTATAGGGCAGATTTTTCATATGATAATTTCTCTTGCATTTGAGGTTTGAGCTTTTGCAAATTATATTCTAAGGACGAAAAACCTTAGTTTATACCTCTTGTGGACGAAAACCCCAACAGTTCTCTTGTGGATGAAAATCCCAAGGGATTGAGAGGGGATTTCACTCAGAAATTTCGAAATTTCAGATTTTCCAGGTTTATTTCAGCAGTGTTTGTGAAGAGTTTTTAAAGGTATTTTCAGTGGTTTTTGGCAGCAGTTGGATCGATCTGTTGTGGGCAGTTTGGCAGCATTTTCCAGAGGTATTTCCTTTAAAAATACTTGTCAAATATTCTCCATAATATTATAAACCAAATCGCTGTATTTTCATCATTTTCTGAAGTATATTGTAAGGGTTTCCAGGCAGAATATTAATCAGATTTCAGATCTGATTTCTGAGTTGTTTGGCTGCAATAAATTCAGTTTTTTGCATGATTCAGTTGCTAAATATTCGAGTAATCATTTGGGAACGAAAATGTAATTTTAGGTATCATTTGCATTAAGATCTATCTAAAACCCTAGTTGCATTTTCCCAAATAAACTCAGATCTGCATTAAGATTTTTGCCATAATAGTCATAAATCAGCTTTTGGTGTTTTTAATTGATCTAAAATTGTTGGAGAAGAAGAGAGATCCATTTGGGGATCTTTCAATTTGTGTGCCACTAACATAAGTTTTGAGCATCAAATAATTGAAGGACTGGCTTAGTAGGGTCTAATTCTTGAGGTGAAGGTTTGGATATCCTTCAATTCTTCTTTGCTTAGAGGTTGATGGTTGCATTCTTATGGTTGAGAATTAGAACGGAAAGGGTTTTCTCAACTATTTGGGAACGAGCCACATTTTGGGGGCATTAGGCATGATAGTGTGGATTGCTTTATTGGTATCAAAGCTATGTTCAAATGTATCGGATACACCATTATCGGTGGCATGTCGCTTTTGGTCTTCATTAAGAGTCTAGTGTGCCTTGTTTTGGGGGTTGAGGAGTCTCAAATTGTTACATGAGATGATCTTTTCTTTAGCTCAGTCAAAGATTTCCTCCAAGGTCTTAGGAGAGAAGGATCAAACTTTGTAATGTAGCTTAGGTTCTAAGGCGGTTGTAAATAGTTTAACAAGGTTTTCTTCATTCATGTTAGGATCTATTCTATGGGTCAATGAATTCCATCACTTGATGAAATCATGAGAAGATTCATGATTTAGTTTCTTTGCATTTACAAGGTTTCCTAAGTTATCTTCAAGGAAGTCATGGTATTGAAATTCTAGCACAAGGGTGCTCACTAAGCCTTCTTATTCGACATAGAATGAGACTTAAATTGATTGCACCATTTCACAACATCCCTAATTAGATTTTTTCCTAATAGTTTGGTAATCGCATGTTATTTGTCACAAGCCAATTTTGTAGAGGTTGTAAAAGCTTTAAAGTGTAAGGTGGGTTTAGTGGACCCGTTATAAGAAATAATCGAGTTATTCCTCTAATGTTTGTGGCTGCAATATAGGGAGCTAAGGGCTCATTTTGTAGGGTTTCAAGCATTTTGTTTTAAATAGGCAGTTGTGGGATGAATTTCCCATTGATGTCTGATGGGAGGGAGCCCGGGGCATTGATTAGTTGACCTCCATTGTATTTGTGCTGGTCGGTTTGACATTTGCATAAGTTGAGTTTGCATTTGCATCATTTCATTTGTGCTTGAAGCTTGCATTTGGGCCATTAGGTACAAAATTTGCATGCTCATTTGGGTAAGAGCTACTTTTGAGTATTGCTAGGTAGATGGCTACTAAGTGTCGCACCCACCATGGAAGCAAAAATGTAGGGTTTGAAGATGTGGTAAGTGTGGGGAAAGTCATGTTAAGTGGAGTTGGATCTCTTTTGGAGATTTTCCCACATGACAAGGATTTTCTAGTAGAAATTGTTGCATTTCGGAGTAACATCGGTGTAGCTTTGCCTATTATCCTTCTTGGTCACTATCCTCTTCAAGAATTTGGTTTTGGGTTGTTTTAGATATAGTGTTGATATTAGAAAGGGGGCATTGTGGCATTTTAGGTATTGGTAGAGGCCATGTTGCAATCAGCATTTGCATAATATTGTGCTTGGGAGAAGGAAGACAAACGTGTGGCCTCCTCTTGTACACCATGGATGAATTCCATTGTTGTAATGGGAGAATACCTTTAGGGATTCTAAAGGAGGAGATATTTGGACAGCAAGAAATGCTTGACGAATCAATTGGAAAAGGAATTAAATTTGATAAATAAAATGAAGATAACCCAATCAAAGGTGGGGTAAGATTCTCGTCAAGTTCACCAAAATGTAATGGTTAAGTCAATGTGATGAGGAAGAGATGTAATATTAGATTTGAAGAATATGAAATATGTGAAGATGACCCAACCCAACATGGTGGGGTAAGATTTATGTCAAGTTCACCAAAATGTATTGCTTAAAATAGGTCTTCTCAAGTACGAGAGAAGCTTTTAAATCAATAAAAGATAGAAGATCATTATAAATCAATCATATACGAATGTCAGTCCATAAAGCGATATGGGGTTGCAAGCAAGGTTCGTTTGCAATGGGCCTATATGGGGGACCTAACGTATAATCTCTATAAAAGGGTGGTGGACCTAACTAGATCCGGAATGTCGGTAGATGGTAAATCAAGAACTATATGCATGATGCCACTAGACAATACAGAAGGAGCTATGATGAGTGTCATTAAAAGTCATAGTTACCTAAGACTCCAGAACGGCGGGATGTGGAGACAGAGTTTCTAGGACAGCAAAAAAATTCCAAAATTTCAGGACGGCGAGAGGATGGCTATTAAAATAATATATAAAATTATAAATATTAAAAATATATAGATAAATTTTAAAAAATTTATGAATAGCAATTCATATTTATATATCAGTCCACCATGTGCATACAATCCACATTCAGACGTCCATATTAAAAACTCGCAGCATACATATAGCTATACTAATGTTATATGTCCATATAACTTTTAATATTAATATGTATGTTGTTGGTTTTCATAGCATGTTGTTACAGTCCATGTGCATTTGTGCTAAAAAAATTGTATTCATACGTCACTCTTGTTTTTAATGTCTTTGTAATACAATACAGTCAAGTTATGGTTAACAGGTAAACATTTATAAAGAGAAAACAATAAACAAATTAATTTAAAAAAAAAAAAAAAAATTTAAAAATTACTAAAAAAAAAAAAAAAAACATAAGTCCCGAAACGTTTGGGGACATCCATCGTCCCCCAAACGTCCCACACACCCCCGAGACGTTTCTTCTTCTCATCAAACGTCCCCGGGACGTTTCCTTTATTATGTGCATAGTCGGAAACGTGGGGAAACATTTCCCCGGTCATGTCGTCCCCAAGACATCGAGACGTCCCGGACTCTTGATTTTCGGGGAACCATCCCCGATAACTATGCTAAAAGTTGAAGCAAGAGCTATAACAATAATGCAAATCATAGCAACAAAGTAAATGACAAAAAGCATGTACCATATTGTCAAATACATGAAACATACAAATCAAAAAGTCAACCAAAGTACAAAAGAAAGAGGTTTAGGGCTAGGGCTACTTACTTTGGATGGACTTGTCAATGCATTAATCTACCCCTTAGCTCTTAACACTTTGTGAGAGATGGTTGTAGGTGAAGTCAAGTTAGATAAAAGAAACCCTTAAGTAGACCAAAGTTTTGGGGACTCCAAAGACTAGGTATGTCTCAATGAAGCAACTTGTATGCTTGAAATCTTCAAGGCCTTTATTGCTAACATGTCTTCCTTGAGTGTAAGCTCCTTTAACCCTAAATCCTCTTCTTCCTAAGGAGGAACTGCAAGCACAAGTAATGGGAATGGATGTTGCCTATCCAAAAATGACAAAGGAAAACCTATAATGACATCAGCTATGAGAATGTACTATAGGAAAAGGGGTAAGAGGAAGGACAACGAGGCTAAGGAAGAAAACTTTGTCGGTGTGGCAATGATATGAAGGTGGTAATAAGAAGGATAGCCCACAACATATCTCTTACAAAAGCTAGAAACCAGCCCACCCCAATCCCAAGGTATGTGATCAAGGTGAGCTATGAGAAGGTACTATAGGAAAAGAGGTAAGAGGAAGGACAACGAGGCTAAGGAAGAAAACTTTGTCGGTGTGGCAATGATATGAAGGTGGTAATAAGAAGGATAGCCCACAACATATCTCTTACAAAAAGCTAGAAACCAGCCCACCCCAATCCCAAGGTATGTGATCAAGGTGAGCCAGTTTCTAGCTTTTCATAATTCGCCAACAGGCCCTAGACAAGAAAAGCATCAACAAAGCAGTTGTATAAAAATGCAAATAGATTGTCCTCAAAGATAATCTTGAAAGATTGTACCGAAATTCTCAATAATATGTTATATGCTTATTTGTCTTCTTTTATAGAAGATACATTCTAGAGAACATTCACATTAAAGCTACTTGATTTCCCTTATAAGGTCAAGAATAATTTCATTCTAACTACGCTGAGAGGCCTGTGTCCTAGGACACAATTCAAACAAGAACAGCCACATATACCCACCTAAAAGTAAATAATAAAACCATACACTACCTTTGTATTATTTTAATATATCAGGAACCACTGCCCCTTCTCTTGAATGCCTATAAGCTTGCAACTAGCACACTTGCCTACTCAATAATCAATGAATCAAAACTTGGAGCAATCACAAAACTACTGTCCAAAATAAAACGATCACTTTATGTGACTCTTTTCACACTGTTAATGCAAAAGGTACAATACAAAATACTAAATATTATATTCCAAATATTCATGAGGCTTTAAGCTCTCAATTCTAAACAGAGCGTGCATATGACATTTTGGCAACGCAGGTATGGGGGATGAGATGACCCCTAATTCCTTGCATCCCTGAGGCGTGTCTTTTATTTTGTCTTGAAAATGTATCCTAGTTCGGGGCATGAGGGGACCGCGGAGCCGATGTGGTGGGGGAACTTGTAATCGTCCCCAGCTGATTGAGAACATCCATCAATGTCACATAGATGAAATTTTGGAATAATAAAAACTAAAACTATTGAGCTTGTTGCTCCATGTTTGCAGCCAAGCATGTTGTGAGTTGCCATGGATGGATCCATAGACTACAACTGCTATATTTGGATTTTCTGATTTTCATTGTCATATGAGATAAGGACATTCTAATTTTGATTTTCAATGAGCAATGTCATGGATGTTATTTGAATTTCAACACTTTATTATTATGCAACTGAAAAGGTTTAAAATATTTTTTTCCTGTATTTTTCATTATATACATATACAAATATAAGTTTTGCCCTCCCAAAGTGCATCTTCAGATCCCAAAGCACATCTCCAGATCCCAACAAATCAAGGAAACATAGTATTAATCATAAGACTCGATTTTGTCTCTAGTTCTTAGGAGATAGCATGCTGCATCACATTATATAGTAGGAAAATTTTAAGGGATGAAAAAATATTCGCGTGTAGAATGGTATGTTGGTGCATATTTGCACATGAGCTAATCTCACCCTGTCAGTCTCCTAGATTACTGGTGGCAAGTGTTCCTACGATATTCGAGGTTTATATATTTTCCCCATGAGAAACCTATTTATGTGTTGGTCCTTAGGTATGGTATTATAGTAAGCTCACTTCAGATAAGCATTTGTGCACCTTGAGTTCCACTTTTAAAAGGTCTACCTCGTGGCATGGTATCTGTATATTCTAGGAGGCATAGGAGTAATGGGGGCCAATATCAAATAACCAACCAAGGTTTACTGAACTCACATTGCATAAGTAAAAGAGAACATTGCCTTCTCAAACATTCGATTATGCATTGTGTGCACCATCAATATTTTGTCTCATCTCTCTTTATTTTAAAGTTGTGTATTGTCTTGTGGAGGTAAGAAAATTTTAAGGATAGCATAATGTGTTCCAACATGGTAACAAAGATGACAGGTAAACTACACAAAGTTAAAAAGATAGAAAGCAAAAGAGTGAAGCATGGAATTCGAAAATCAACAAAGCCTTATAAGAGAAGAGAACATTAACAAAGCAACTCCCATCTACAGGCAGAACTTCACACTATTTCTAATATCTCCACATGAAAGCATTAGGGGTCTCCCTTTTATACTTTTAAAAAATCTCCATTTCAACCCCCCAAACCTTCATTGAAATTTCTGCCCCTTCCTCCAATTTCAAACATTAAATTCAGTATATCCTGCCCAGATTCCCTTCTAGTTATTAGAATATTGTAGAAGTAGAGGTTGTTTAGGTTGAGTAAAGGATTTGTTTTTGGGCAATGCCACCAATGGGGCTACTCATGGCAGCATTTTATATAATAAAAAAAAGGTGCCACTGGTGGCGCTATCAGCATGCTACTGCTAGTACCCTTGAGGGCACAATCACAAAGTGGTGGATTTCATGGCCACAAAGGAGCCACCACTGGCAGCCCTCGAAGATCGCAACCTAAAGGCCGTGAAAGGAAAGCGTAGTAAGTGCTGCTAGAAGCACTCAGAGGATGGACAAAGGAAGGGCAAAGCAGACCATTTTGTCCACGACAAAGGACCACCAATGACATAGCAAAGAATAAGATTGAGTAGCTCGGAGGCTTGGTTGCAAGTTCGAAAGGGAGCAGAGCTATGCCTGAAAGCAAGGAAAACTGAGATCGGGGGACAAGAGTGCAAGATAGAGGACACCTATGAAGGTGAGTAGTACAGTCGAGATAAAGTCAGAGCAGTACACATTAGTGAAAAAGCAGGGACGAAGGCCGTTTGGTGATCGTGGGGGTCCTACTGAGCCACTGAAAGAAGCATGAAGAGTAGAGATGTAATTTGAAGGCATCACCGCCAATGGGCAGTGTTGTATTAAAGAGAGATTGATTACAATCCTAGTCAAGTGGTTAGCCCACTTAGCTAGAACATTCTAAACACAAAAGGTAGGTTTTGAGTTTGAATACCCAATTGGACTTTTTAGAAGACTAAGAAAGTGAATTGTTTATCCTTTTGGCCAATTAAATGGAGTTCGACAAGTGGCAAAGTAAGTGAAGATTTTTGTCAAACAAAACATCAACAAGTCTTTGGGTGAGGAAAGATCTCGAAAATTTGATTCTATCAAGTGGCTGGAATTGAGAAGGTGAGATTTGTGGACAAATTGAAATTTTGATACAATTTTTTAATCAAGCGATACCAAAACAATAGCTCTTCTATTCATCATAAACAAGGTATACTGCATATAAATACAGTGTTGAAATGATATGCAATGTTGTGTATCCTTGTGAGCCTAGTCTAGAGATGAATTGTGTGGCGTGAGGATGTGAATGCACATTGAATTCTAACCAATGTTCAACCCGATGAGAATCAATAAAATTACAAATATGGAAATTTTCCAATTGATTAGAAATAGAACTCCTCGTGAGGAGTAATAAGAGCATGACGCATCCATAGAATATAAGCAATTAGCAAAGCATGGTTCATCTGCAGCTACGTCATACAGACATCCTCATTTTGGAGTTGTTCGAGGCCATCACCTAGAGTGCATTTTTGAGAAAGGGAGACATTGTCGGCCATATTTTGGATTTAGGACGCATTTTATGCTTCCATAAAGGTTTCAATATCCCAAGACACAAATGGAATGACTCATTTGAAACCTATTACACTTATTGATTCCTATAGATTTATGATAGGTAATGGAGCTCTTTCTGATCATATCTGAGGAGATTATACACAAGAGTATCATCAACAATGTGGTATCAAGGCAATCGCCCTTGATGATCATTATGTTAGTATGATATTTTATGGTGCTAAGCATGTAAATGGACATCCCATGGTTCATCTTGCATGTCTCTTCAGGCTTTGCTTTGGATTTGACGAGGAGCTTTGATGGACATTTAGCACATTTATGAGCATGATGAGATTGGCGAGATTGAGTGTGAAGGCTCTTCATTAAGCTATGACACTGCCGTTGGTTCATCTAACAATTGATGATAAAGATTTGTGTATGGTTTGATGGCACCATTCAAGATGTGATGAGCTTATGCTGAGGTAGTTTTGTTCAACATTGGACTTCTATCATGATAGATCATGGCGAGTTTTTATTGACTCACATTGATCAATATTAGGGCTTACAGAACACGTATAAAGAAGAATTTCATTAAGAGAAGATCTCTTGCTTTCAAACTATGTTGATATTTATGAAGCGAATCAATAAAGGTGGTTATTGGAACTTAAAGAATTGGTTTGGGGGAGTCATGACCAAGGCTGTAAATAGCCCGGTCCATGAAGATGTTGGCAAAGCCATAGGCCTTAGTAACAATCTTAGGAATACAACGTTGATAATAAAGATATGGAAGAAAATTTGTACAATCATTGTGGTCGTTGTCGAACTGTTGTCGAAGAATAATTTGAAACAGTCGGTACCTATCAAGAGGACATAACACAGGTGGAGGAGCACATTATAAAGGAAAATACATGGAAAATCAAGCACATGAATTCCCAACATAAGCACAAACCAAAGTTTCTCTCTGATGTTCTTCCACCAAAGGCAACAACAGTTTGCAGATTTAGTGGAATCTCAAACCGCTAATGTTGCACATGCCACAAGTCCATTTTTGTATGACTCCATGCACTACATGGAGTGCTGGAAAAGTATTGGAATTATTGAGATGCCAGCGAAATTGCTAAAAAGTTTTAGTAGTCCAATGGTCCAAGTTGTTTTTGTTATGGTCAACTATGGAGGTGAAGATACGACAAATGTAGTACTTAGAAAACTTCTCTAAAACAATTATTTGGATCTACTGGACTGTAGCACAGGTGAGTTGTACATGTACTTGGCAAAAGGGAGACGAATGTCTTTTGTCAGAAGGCTGCAATCTAGCACAATAAATGTGATATCAGCAGAAACGGTGGTCAAACAACTTGCTGAGGATGTGTTTCAGCACAAGCCTTACAGGATGGCCACCAAATAGAGGCAAAGATTTCAGGGCAATTGTTTTGGGGCAGGAGGGAGGATTATTATGAACCTTTTTTATTCTATGCCAATAATTATTATTATTTAGTGAGCCCAGCACACCTTTCTATATAACTAAAAACTTTTTTCATGTGAGTCCACCAAAACCCTATTTTTGGTCAATGTGTTTGGGTTCGTTGTATCAAAGAATTTTTGTGGGAATCAGGTAGGTACATAAAAATAATAATCCCACATTCATAAAGTGGACAACTCATACTGGGGTACCTAATTATAAATAGGCCTCAAATTGTCCTTATGCTACGAATGGAAGCTGTGCACGAGTCTATAATGACTTTTGGCTCAAGAGCAGTGTCCACACTGCTTTAAATATTTAGGCATGAGTTGACATCCATACCTTCTCAAGAAAGATATCTATTTCCATGCACTATCAAATCCATTATCAAGTAATTTTATTGTTGTGTTCTTTTGCAGTAATTTACAGTTTGATCTCTCTCTAGATTTCATACTAACACAATTTCAACAATTTTTAATTTCAGTGCTCAGTTCAAATTTTTAGTTTCATTATAAGGTTAACGACAGTGATTCAGAACTTTCAGATATGTTTTGCATTTAGAGTTTCAGTCTATCTATTTCTATGGTCCAGATGTTGAAGCTATTCTCTCAGAACAATTGTTTTCGCCCTGGGATTTACAGCACTGTAGCAAGCTACAGTTTGGCTCATAACAGGACTGTTATGAATCATAGGTGGTTGTATGCTGTTAATAATATATCTATTACCTATTGGGTCAAACTCAGATTTTCTATGTAAATGGGCAGACCACTTTTGGGGTTTATAAGTTAACTCTTCTTTTTAGGCAGTGGATTCATCAACCCACATTTTTATGTAGAGTGTCCATCGACCCGTCATTTTGGTCAATGCATCTACGTTCAATGTATTTCGGTTGGTAGGATTTGGTGGACCGTAAATATTAACTGCCCCACTCATAAGGTTAACAGATCAGAAAAAGAAGATAGTTATAAATAGGCCCTTAGGACTCAGAAGTGCTATTGTGTTATTCTATCTTTGAAAGTTTGCTGTGCAAAGGTCTACTCAGACTGTGTTTTGGGACCAAGGGAAGCATTTATACTGCCTTCAGTACTTGAGCCTGCATTGCCATCCTTAACTTCTTAGGAATATTCTCTGCTCTTTATGTTGTTTCTCTTATAATTTTCAGTAAAATTAAAGTTTTGTTTCCTTCTCAATAATTACAAATTTCAGTTTCATTTTTCAGAAGTTTCAGATTTTGTTAGTTCTAGCAGTTTAGGATTTCAGTTATGTAACAGATTTCATATTTCAGATTCAGTAAAATTACAGTTTTGTTTCCTTCTCAATAATTACAATATTTCAATTTCAGATTTTATATCATTTTCAATATCAATTATCTGCATTTTGTGATTTTTTCTGTTCACTTTAAGATTTGACAGATTTCAGTTTCATATTTTCGTTTGCAATAGTTACAACAACATTTTAGCTTGGCTCATAACAGTAGTATCAGGGCACTTTCCTGGCATCAAGGAAAACGCAGACAATGATAAAAAAATTGTTTAAGTAAAGACTCTATTAGCCTTCGCTGACAAATACTCGGGCTAATGGGAATCGTATAATGAAGAATATCTAGAAACACATTATTGAGATGTTAATCTTTATGAAGAAAATCAAAAGAAAATACAATTGGAACTTGAAAAAATGGCTAGGAAAGACATGGGCAAAGATGAAAATAGTTCTGGCTATGATGCCGTTGGCAAAAATCTAGACCTTGGTGACAATCTTTAGGAAAAAGAGGCTGAGAAAGAAGATGTGGCTGAAAGGTTGCTCAATTGTGGTGGTCATCATCTTCTTACATAGGCTATTGTTATAGAAAGACTTAGGAAATAGACTTCAACAAATCGCATTGAAAAGGCCACAAGCAGCTTACAAAATCATCATACTTATGCCCTTGCTCCAGTACCATATTTGAATCAAAAGGTGGCGAAAACACAGCTTCTATATTTAACTCTTGTATTTAGCCCATGAATTGTGGATCCATGGCTGAGAAACATTTTGTTCATATTTGGAGCACTTCCATGGGATGAACTATCCTTAAGATTGACTTTGAAGTTGAATGGCCTGATGCAGAACAGCAAGTAAACTTGGCAACAGAAGATTCTTCATTGAGAAATTTGCCTAAAGTGCTAAAATAGGACAGGTTGGAGACTTACATGGTCCTCCGTGGATAGAACTTGTCATTTGACATCACCAAGAGAAGAAGAATCTCAGCAAGAAGTTGAAAAACTTTAGAAATTGTTCAAAATCTAGCTTTACAATTGCTTTGAGGGCAAAGAAATATAAGGAGCTCTCTTATAAACATAGTTACCATGAAACGGCATGAGTACCCGTACAATGAGATGGGGACGGGTACGCCATTTTTCAGAAAAATAGAAGATGGCGGGTACTCAGAGTCGGCAATATATATATATATATATATATATATATATATATATATTAGAGAAAACAATATTATACAGCCTAATATAGCCTAACAAAAACATTAATAGCTTTTTAAAGTAAAGATAGTAGATGCCGACAAAAGACGAGTAATTATACTGATATTTATCTTTGATATCTCATCATATATAGGGTCAAGAGTTCAATATTAAGAGAAAAAAACACTGCAATGCAAGCCTCCAAGACGAGTACCAACAAGTAACATTGTCTGAGATGAGTACTGGTCTCTAAGACACGTCTTTGGTGGTAAGAGATGTGTCTTTGGTAGTACGAGATGGGTCTGTGTTCAACATTTTTGTTGTTGTATGTTAATATCTATTAGATAGTGAAACCCAACCCACTATTTCTATGTAAATGGTCAAGCCACTCTTGGGGTTGACGATCTAAACCTCCATATTAGGTAGTCCACCAACCCACCTTTTTATGTAGTGGCTCCTCCAACCCACCCTTTTATGTAGTGACTCCTCCAACCCACCATTTTGCTCAATATGTCTAAGTTCAATGTACATATGTATAAAAAGTAATTCCCGCATTCACAAGAGAACAAATCATACATATAATGCAAACACATCAAAAAGTGGCAATAGTTTTCTTATTGATGATGATTCAGATGAATAGCATCCTATAATTTTGAAACTGTTTAGAATTATGGAAATCAAATATTGAAATACTATCACCCTCGAGTAATAAATAAGTAATAAATGATATGTCTTTTGTTGAAAACATAAGCATTGTGCTTTCATTATGGAACCCCATGTTCAAATCCTAGTAGACATGACAAATGTTGATATTGGAGGAAATACCATATCCAACCCATTGGGTGAGGCGTACCCCATCAAACAAGGTCATGTGCAAGTGCTGAGTGAATTTGACAAAGAGAAATCCTTTGATCGTGGCCACCGAGCCAAGGGTTTACAAAAGGGTAATTCACCGAGGCAAATAAAAACATATACAATCTCTTTTTATTAATTTTATATTATATTGATGCATTTTACTTGATTTTGTAGCTATAACGAATTACATATTAAATTTTATGTTTTTTTAATTTCCTATTTTATTAAGATTTTCAATTATTTTTGAAAAACCAAAATTTTGGCAAGTCTTTATCCCTGTTGATCGTGGCACTTTTTTAAGCCTGTAACTACACTCAATGCAAAAGAAACGAGGGTTTAGAAATAATGAAGTTTGTGTAACCTTAAGAACAAAATTAGAAGCATGACATGATAGGGAAAGACATTGAAAGGAGCCTAAGTTTTATAAATATTCAAACAGCGAAAAATCTATCTTAAAAATGCAAAACATTCTCAAATTTTCATATCTACCACTACGGTATTTGATACTCTTACTTTTCGAGAGGATGATGACGGGATTCAGAATAAAGGTACTTAACTTTGTGAGTTTTCTTTTAGCAAACTCTTCACGAAAGGAGTCTCGTAGTTCTTTATGACAAAGGCATCCAAAAATGATGGCAATTGGATTAGGTCATTTCCGTGGTAAACCTTATAAGATCAGATTACGATGAGCCAAGAATGCACTTAAACTATCCTCACCATCTTGCCAGTCAGCAATGGTTACTCAAGAACTTCAATCCTGGGAGATGAGAATTTAAGGCCTTTTCTTTGAAGAGTTCCACAAAAACTGTCTATGGTGGGGAGAGCATGGGACCCATAGCTATTCCTTCTTTTTGTAAGAGGATTTTTCATTTGAAGCAATCGATATTGATAGACTGACTCTTCAATGAGAAGCTTTCTAGACAAGGAAACCATGTTGAAGCCAACTAGCAGACTATGGTACTTTAACCAATGGAGGAATGAGCTTCTTGGATAAACAAGGTTGGGGAATTGACGGAAGAAATGTTAGATTATGGTACTTCAGAATGTATCCTCCGGCGGGTTGCACATGTGAAACCTCCGCACACTTTAGTAGAGCATACAGTCATAAAAAACAGCAGTCCTATTCTTGGCAGTCTTTTTCTCAGCTGTCCAGATTTAGTAGATGCTTATGTAGTTTGTTTTCCAATCTTAGAATTACAGTTCTTTATTTAGAAGTTTGCTTTTGTAAAGTTTGACTTTCTCTACTTACGGGCACAGATCCCTTGGATAAAATTAGGTCAAAGATTGATATAATTTTGGGATGGATCCAATTTTAGCATCCAGGCTATTTTAGGGTCTCTCCTTCAGATACAAATGAAGACATAGGGTAGGTGTTTCATTCATTGAATGTGAGTATTTAACTAGAGTGAGTTTCAAAGCATTGTAGCTTCCATTTTCTGATTAATAAAATAGTGTTGTGACTTGGAGTAGATCTGATTTTTTCAATTCGTATTTCTCTATTGCATGTGATAGATTCTAGCATTTAAAGTTCAGCAGTTTTGATTGGCTTTCAATTTTGAGCTATCTAGTTGAGGGTTCTTTAAGATCAAAGTCTACTTACCATGGTGTAGAGGAATTTTCAACATGGTATCAGAGCATAGTTTCTAAAATCTTCCAAATTCCGTGTATGGAGAGGCTAGCTGTTTGGAGTAGAGAGTTGTTGGAGGATTTCAGTGGGCAGTATGTCCAAGCTTCAATGATCAAAGCAGAATTGTGTCCGTAATCAACATGTGCACCTGTGAAGGGTTGTGGGGTGTGAAACCCTAATTGATCCAGTGATTGTAGATTGAAGCTTGTTCAAACAGTTACAGCAATGGCAACTCCCAATATGTGAAATGGCAACTCCCAATATGTGAAAGAGTCACTTGTTGGAGGGATCCTTTATGTGCCATGGAAGTTAAGATTGCTAAATATCCTAAAAGAAACAGGATTATGGTCCCTTGTGGAGAAGAAGGTTACACCTCCCACAGATCCCAAAGATTTGGCAGAGTACAACAAGAAAGCAATGAAGGCAAAGCAAATCTTGCTGGTTACGCCTTATATCGCCACAAAGAATCCCACCAAGGAGATGAACGATGCCTTGGGTGTTTGTATCTAGGGTGTGTTGGAGCAGTAATATTTGTGAGGACACATTCACATGGCCACCACATTAAATCTGACTCCAAAACTAAGTTTTATAAACTTAGTATATAACTTAAATCATAAGTTATTCATTACTTTGATAAAATTATAAACAATTAATTTAATTAATCGTTGTTAAGAGTGAAACGGTTCAACCAAAAGGTTGCAACCGAATCACCCACCCTTTAAATAGGGTGATCTCCTATTGAAGATTGAACATTCGAATTGATTTTGGTTGTGCATTGTTGATTCAATGTGTTTATGAAGGAGTGGAAGGGAATCAATTGTTGGGTTAAACATGTATTCATCAGGCAGTTTTTCCTCCATTATTGTTGATTGATAAAATCTGGAAAGTGCTTTTAGAGTCAGTTTTTACCGTTTACGGTCTTCCCATGTAAATCGTGTGTTCAAGTATATTTCGCATTATTCTTATTTTTGTGTTGTTTCATTTGCTATTCTGCAATTCTGCACATTTAAATCCTTGTAGAATTGGTTAGATGACAATATTTACAATTGGTCCTGTAAACTCTTACAGGGTGATGCTTCCGAGGAACAAGCTCAAGACTACACGCATGAGCAAGACATAAAGCAGCAAGCTGTGTGATTAAGCTAGCAGAGCTTAGAGATAAAATTAGTGCAGTTGGTGATGAAGTGCGATAATGAACTAGTCTGGATTGCTTTGCATGGCTTCAATCTATCGTGGCAAAACTTTGTTCAGGTTATTTGTGGTTGGGAGAAGTTTCTAATTTCAAGCAGTTGTGGGATGCTTTCATTGGAGAAGAGATGAGACAACAAGTCTCAAATAGTTTTGAGGAAGATGTTCGAGACCAGGCCCTCATTGGGAAAGTACAGAAGGGAGGCAAAAAAGGATTCAAGAGTGGTCAAAAGAAGAAAGAAGACTCGGGGTCTTGTTATCAACATAAGAAGAGCATTTGTTTTCTTTGTTTTCTATTGATTAGAAATCTTGTATTTTCTATATCTATACGATTAAGTCCTTAGGTTAAAAATAAAATATCGTATTTAAAAGAAAAGGTGTTTCAAATCATTGCTATTTGACTCGAACCTGTTCTGAAAAGGTCAAGACATTTTTAATTTTTTGTTGACACACGCAACGTAAGGAAAAACTAAAAACTTATTAAATGAATTCAATATTGAACCTTAGACATATTTATGTAATAGTTCGAAATTTACTTAAAAAAAAGTAATAAATTTCGTTTGTTTTAGCCTGCTCTAGTCCCCTTACAAAACGTTCGTTATTAGGTTAGCTATATACTTTACATGTTTTTAGCAATTGACATGATATCATCATAAAATGATGCAAATATTAGATAAGAATATACAACGCACTAGAACGCCCTTGTTTACGATTTTTTACTGGAACAGTATCTAAGATTCCTCGAATTATGTGATATTTCACGCCGGGTAAATCTTTAACTCTTCCGCCTCTTACTAATACTACAGAATGTTCTTGTAAATTATGGTCAATACCAGGTATATAAGCAGTGATTTAATATCTAAGTCATATCAAGTTCTTCAATTGCAATAAGCATGGCCACTATGCTTCTCAATGTCCAGAGAAGAAGAAAGGGAAGGGCAAGCAGCAGCAGCAGAAACAATTTGCAGGAAGTGCGGAAGCTTTAGGAGTAGACGAGTTGACTACCAAGCTTGACACAACCTTTGCCATGGTGTTGTGCCTTTCCACCAACACAGTCTCAAGTGTTGGGTGGTATGTTGACAGTGGAGCCTCGAGAACATGACTTCAAATAGGGCAGCCTTCTTCAGATTGAAGGAACAACATACCAGCATGTAGGTGGAGCTTGGTGATGATGCCAAGTACTCAATGACTGGGATAGGATCTATCTCATTCCACATGCCAGTAAGAGAAGTTTTGGAGCTGCATGAGGTATTGTATGTTCTTGGTATGACTAAGAATCTCCTTTTAGTTTCTTGTCTAACAGATTTGAAGTGTAGGGCTGAGTTTGATGATCAGCAAGTAATCATCAAGAAACATAGCCCCGAGCCTGGTCAAGTCTTGGCCAAGGGAGTTCAAGAGGGTGGCCTTATAAGTTGTTGGCAGATGTGGTGAAGCGAAAAGTATTGTCGACCAACAATGACAATATGTTGGTTGGATTCCCTGGCACAAAAGATTTGGGCACTTGAACTATGGATCATTTCCTCTTCTGAAGGACATGGTGGTTGGATTCCCTGGATTCAAGGTTGAGAAGAGAAGGGTGCGAAAGGGATGTGCACTTGGCAAGCATGAGAAGGCCTCTTTTCTGAGCAGTAAGCACAAGCCAAGGGGAATTCTAGATCTGATTCATTCAGACGTGTGTGGACCTATGTTATCAGCCTAACAGGTAATTTGTACTGTGTTACTTTCATTGATGATTCTTCCATAAAGACTTGGATTTATTTTATGAAGACCAAGGATGAGGTCTTCAACAAGTTCAAGGAGTTCAAAGCCCTTATTGAAAACCAAACAGGCAGGAAGATCAAGAGACTGAGATCAAACAATGGAGGGGAGTATGCCTCCAATGACTTTGATTCCTTTCGCAAAGAAGCAGGGATCAAGAGAGAGTTTGTAGTCATTGCCAAATGAGCCTCCTGCTCTATTTTGTGCAACTGAACTACATTTCCCCTGTTTTCTCACCTTTTCAAGAGCTTTTGTGTCTCCTTTCGAATGTTTTTGATCTGCAGCAGCTCATAGCAGCATGTGCAAGATCTTAGAAGGGTTTTAGACTCGCAGAACATGGTTCTCTTCATCTGGTTTCACACATGTGGCATCCCGACTCTTCTTCTGACTTTTCTCTTCTTTGCAATCAGCCTTAAAAAGATTTGAGCTTTCAATTGTGTTAGAGTCGGCTTTGGGTTATATCCACGCCTCTACAGTGCCTTCTTAGTCACATTTATAGCATTGGGGAACTTTGTTCGCTGCCTGCTTCAAGCTGAAGAAGCGTTGGAGCTTTAATGGTGGCCACCTTCGCAATTTACTTTGGGGATTCATCCCACATTCACCAGGGAGAGGGCCGCGACGGTCTTTATATAGAAAAGTGCTTCACATCTTAAGTGGAGCAAAGGCTCCACTTGGCTCACCTTTTGGTGAAGCGGCTAAATGTTTTCAGTGTCAGAAACAACGAAAATCGACTAAGGCATGAAAGGTAAATAGCCTAGTTGAAATGGAGGCACACGGATTTATGCCATGTGGGGCAATCTTATGTGATTTAAGGCCGCTTGATAAGAATTGGTTCCAAGGCTTAAAATGTGGCTGAAATTGCATAATATTGCGACACATATAGCGTAATCCTATGTAATTGGGTTTTGCAAAAATGGGGATTGAGCAGCCCAGCGGTCAAAAATGTGAGCGCTCAGATGAGTGCCACATGGCACAAATTTGCACCCCAAGTGTTCAAAGAGTCGACAAAGTGCAAAGGACCCATTTGGGCAGTAAGTGGCGCACATTTGGAAGCTCGGGCATCGAGAAAAGGGAAAACAAGCACAACAGAACCTAGAGGTAGGAAACTTAGGATTGCGCCACATGGCGTGATCTCATGTGGCGGGCGCCTAGAGAATGGAGACAAAGCAGAGAAGCAATCTGGAGCCCGAGGCAATAACGGCCTGCCACGTGGCACCAGTCCAAGGGGCGCATAATCAGAGCTTAAAAGAGATGAGCGGCAACTTTTGAAGTGGCCAATGAAAGATGACCATGTGGCACCAAACAAGAAACCAATCATAGCCTGCCACATGGCCCAATGAGGAAAAGAGGACATGACTATTGTCTAGAGATTGAATGTCTCTAAGTTAATGACGTGGGCTATGGTGCAAAGCTTTGCATTTTATGCCATTACATTTGATTGGGGGCACCCAATCAAGTAAAATTGCATATGTTGGAAAGCTCTTGACAAGCACTTGCCAATGGAACATGTCTTAGGCCCTGATCCTCTATGTTTTATAAGCAGTATGCAATCAAAGCTCTGGTGGCCATTTTTCTCATTTAAAGGCAAGTCAAACGCGGATTCAAAGCTTGATGGAGTTCATTTCTTGAGCCCAACACTTCAATGTTTCATGAAAACCTGTTCTCCGTCAATGCACTGCCCATTTTCAGAAGACTTGAGACCTGACATTCCTTTTGCAAAGGATTCTACAATTAAGAGTCAGATTTGGGTGATTTATTGTTCACAGCTGCATTTGGGCTAGAGATTTTGCATTCAAAGCTCAATTTTCCACTCTTCTCTCTTCCTCTCTTCTCTTCTCTTCTATATGCGGCGAAACTCTGCCCTTTTGAGTTCCCACCATTCCCTTGTGCCCTTGGCCTTTGTGTTGAACTGCTGTAATGTGTCCAGTGCCTCTCTCCCACTCTGTAAGGGCTCATATCTGCCCTTTATTGTTGTATTATTGTCTCCTTGCCTTCTAATCTCCATGAGTTATATTGTGTGTGGGTTATAGTTGCAAGGTTCTAATGCATTGCATTCAAAATGATGGAAAGAGAGTGTTCCCCCTTCTTCTCTGGTATATTCACCACCCCTTTTATTTTTGTCTCCCTCTCCCCTTTTCCCATGGCAATTGTTAGCTTATTTAGAAATAGTGGTAAGCATTAGGAGTAGAAGTAGATACAAAGTTGTTTATCTTTGAAGGTTTGCCTCGAAGGAACTAGGGCCCCGTGCCCTTAGGAGGCACTCCCCAAAACTACTCGTTCCATTTTTGCGAACAACAGCAATATCGTACAACCAACAACAAAATGGGGTTGTATAGAGAAAGAATCGCCCATGGCAGAGATTGTTAAGTCTATGGTTCATGGCTTGGATCTACATATGTTTCTTTAGGCAAAAACTTATAGTGTTGCAATCTGCATATTGAATAGTGTCCTCGCAAAGTATTGAAGAATAAAACTCCAAAGAAAGTTTTTATAGGGAAGAAACCAGATGTTTCTTATTTCGGAGTGTTTGGGAGTCCATTTTTCATTCATGTTCTAATGGACAAAAGGAAAAAGCTTGAATCCTCTAGTTTGAAGGGTATTCTAGTTGGCTACAGTGAGACCTCTAAGGCTCACAAGAACTATGTTCCATCTCGAGAGAAAGATAGTAGTGATTCTGGAAGTGAAGATGGATGAGGATGCATGATTTTCCAGGTCCCAGGAGCTTTTGCTAGTAGTTGAGGAGGAGACAACTACTAGCTTCCACTAGTTTCTTGCCCCATGTGTTGATTCACAGGTTTCTGAGTGCATGAGTTCAAGTCAAATATGTTCTAGTACAAGTAAAGAGACAACTTTACCACTCAGCATAGCCATGAAGCCTAAATGGATTCAACAAACATTGCAAGAGGCAGAGGAGCAAGTTGGTGCTCTAAAGACTTCTTTTCATGTATGTTATACCCCTAAGAAGTTTCATGGTTATGTTGCACTAGTGTCTGCCATCATTGATACAGAGCCTTCTAGTTATGAGGAGGCAGCAGATCCACAAGTATGGCAAGATGCCATGGTGGAGTACAACTCCATCATGAAGAATGATGTATGGGAGATAGTGCAAAGACCGGCAAGGGAATCAAATGTGGATTCTGGGTGGTTGTACAAGTTGAAGTGTGCAGCTGATGGCAGCATAGAGAAGTAAGAGACTCGATTTGTAGCTAGACAATCCTCTCAAAGAGAGGAGTTGACTATGAGGAGACCGTTGCTCCAATTGCCAAGTATACATCTATCAGGACCATTGTCTTTAGCAGCTATTTTTGGTCAGCAGTTACATCAAATGGATGTTTAGCCAACTTTTTGAATGGCATGATTGAGGAAGAAGTGTACATTAATCAACCGAGAGGATTTGAAATGTATGGGCAAGAGACCCATGTGTGCAAGTCAAAGAAATCTCTTTACATGCTAAAGCAAGCACCTTGTGCTTGGCTAAGTTACGATTTGCCGAATTTCATCATTGAAATTCGAAATTCGACGTATCTCAAGCCATAGTAAAAACATCGTTGGGATTCACGATTTTATTCGTGCAGTAGGTAGTCAAATGTTTTTACTGTAATGCGTGTAGAAAAACACCGAAATTTGTATGTAGGGTTTTCAGCGTTTAGGGTTTTCACTTTTGTCACGGTTAAGGCACATACAGTCAAGTCCCTACCGCCTAAACTATGCATGTAGCGTCGCCATGTGAAATCAAAGCTTGACTCATTGGAAGTGTGAATCAGCGATTCTGCGGAGGAAGCTTGGGAGCTAGACTGCAAATAAACTCGAAACATGTGTTAAACGATGAAGCAGAAGCCTAGACTCCCATACAAAAAATAATCTTCCGCCAATGTTGATTCCACAACCATGACTTCGGTAATTTTATTTTTTTGAAATAGTGTTTGATGGTTTTATTATTAAAGTTGGTTTATAATATTTTTAAAAGCATTCCTTTTACTAAGAGTTTATAATATTATCATTTTAATATTGTTAGTAAATTATAAAGATTATATGTTATAACTATTACTTTTATATATATAATCTTTATAAAAGTAATAGTTATAACATATAATCTTTTTAATTTACTAATACTAACATTTTTTTTTTTAAATTTTATTTTATATTTTATTTAATTTTAAATTATATTCTTTATAGTCGAATTTAATCGCGAATTTTATCGATGATTTTTTTTGCAACGATTTTTTTACGAATTTTATCTTTGGCGAATTCGAACACGAATTCGAATGCGGCAACTTAGGTGCTTGGTACTTTAGGATTTATGAGTACTTGTTATGTTTGGGATTCACCAAAACAGTTGCAAATCCCAATTTGTATTATTTATTTATCCGATCTCATTTGTTGGTTTGGTCCTATATGCAGATAACTTGATAATGACAAGGAGTTCAAAGAGGCTCATTACAAGGTGCAAGGAAGAGTTGACCAAAGAATATGACATGTCAAACATTGGACTAATGCAATATTTCTTGGGTCTAGAGGTGTGGCAGAGGACAGGTGAGGTTTTCCTTGGGCAGGAAAATACACAATTGATATTCTAAAGAGGTTCCAGATGATGGATTGCAAACCCATTGCCATTCCTATGATATCGAAACTAAAGTTACATTTTGGCTTGGATTCGTATTTGGCAGATCCTTCAGTGTGCAGGAAGCTAATTGGGTCCTTAATGTATCTCATTAATAATAGACCAAATATATGTTTTGCAATGACCACTGTGAGCCAATTCATGGTCGAGCCGAGGAAATGATGAGCTACTGCAAAGCATCTTCTCTAATACTTGAAGGGCACAGTACATTTTGGTTTGTAATATGCAAGGGATTATGAGTTGATGTCGCATGGATTCGTTGATTTCGACTCAGCAAGAAATGCAGGTGACAGGAAGAGTATTTCAAGATGTTGCTTCAGTTTGGGTTTAGGAGTTGTATCATGGTTCTGCAAGAAGCAGATTTCGTGGCAAAGAGTTCAGGAGCAGCAGAGTATATACCAGTCAGCACTGATAGATGTGAAGCCATTTGACTTTGCAAGTTGATTGTAGAGCTAACAGGTGAGAAAATGGAGCCTACAATCATCAATTGTGACAATCAGAGTTGTATCAAACTCTCTAAGAATCCAGTATTTCATGACCGCTCCAAGCACATTGACATCAGACATCACTTTCTCAAAGACAAAGTTCAGAAGGGAGCAGTTGCTCTAGACTATGTTCCAACAAATTAGCAGGTTGCAGACATTCTAACAAAGCCTCTAGCTAAGGGAAGTTCAAGATGTTCCAGGAGAGAATGGGATTGGTGGAGAACACATTCCTCAGTAAGAGGGAGTGTTAGATTATGGTACTTCAGAATGCGTCCTTCAGCAGGGCACACATGTGGAACTTGGGCACACTTCAGCAGAGCATACAATCATAGAGAACAGTCCTATTCTTGGCAGTCCTATTCTTGGTTGTCCAGATTTAGCAGTTGCTTTTATGTAGTTTGTTTTCCAGTTTTAGAATAGTAGTTCTTTATTTAGCAGTTTGCTTTTGTAAAGTTTGACTTTGTCTATTTAAGGGCACAGATCCCTAGGATAAAATTAGGTCAAGGGTTGATTTAATTTTGGGATGGATCCAGTTTTAGGATCCAAGCTATTTTTAGGGTCTCTTCTTCAGCTATAAAAGAAGGCCTAGGGTAGGTGTTTTATTCATTCAGTGTGAGTGCTTTTCTCGAGTATGCTCCAAAGTATTGTAGCTTCCATTTTCTGATTAATAAAACCGTGATGTGATTGGAACAGATTTGAGTATTTTTTTCCAAATACCGTTTCTTTACTATATATGATTGTAGATTCTGGCATTTAAAGTTCAGCAGTTTTAATTGGCTTTCAGTTCTGAACTATCTGGTTGAGGGTTCTTTAAGATCAGCGTTTGCTTACCATGGTGCTGAGGAATTTTCAACAAAGAAACAAAAGGTCATTAGGGAAGTTCTTTTTTAATTTCAGGAAGACTGTAAATTCTCGAGCACTGGGGGCTTTTGGGAAGGATCTTATTGTCCATCTAAGAGTTCAGGGATTTGGATTTAATGGCCCGGGTAACCATTTTAGTGATATTGTTGATGGGTTGGTTTCAAGTTTCCTATAGCTGTATGTTGAGAGGAGGCCTTACATTTTTGGTTGCAGTCTTTTATATTCATAAACACCAATGCATTTCATTTGTCAGCTCGCTAAGATTTAAGAGTGGTGTATCCGCTTTAATTATATAATGTCCTTATCATAAATACATTGTCTTCACCACATCATATCATTGGTTGATAACCCAAAGAATAAAAGACTGGCATATGGTAAAGCATCAAGATGCGAATGCAAAGTTCAGGTTATCATAGATGCTAATTCCAGGTCGTGACAACTGAAAATGCGCTGCAATTTATTACTGAGTGTAGTACTCGGTATATTTGGACTAAATACAATCTATAAAATTCTCAAAACAATGTTCGTTTAGTTTTGAAAGTAGTTGAAATGCTAATAAAAGCTAGCTTGTCAAAATGACTTGGATTTCTATAAAACTTGATCCCCGTGAGAGAACTCTGATTTGAGATAAATTCGAACAAACAGAAAAACAGGGAGATAATATGATGGTAGATAAAAACCTGGCCAGGCGGGTATAGAACAAGCGTTTAGAAAGCTCGTGGCATTTTTCAACAGTTGGAGGATCGTGGATATAATGTCGGTTCTTCTCCAACAACTGTTTATAGTAACCACGGGCGTGTTTTGCCACCGATTGTGATGCCGCACTTGCCTTTCTCTGCAGTTGCCCCAGTTTTGAAGCCATTTTCTCGTCCTCCGCCGATGATCTGATACCAATGTATTTCACAAATAGAATAGGGCCTCGGCAGCGTAAGAGAAGAAATTTAACAAGAAGACCACTCCCACCCTAGGGTTCCTTCCGTCAACAAACTATTTTTACCAAAGGGCTTTAAGAAGAGTAAGAGCGCTCCGGTCACATGGAACGATCCTCTCACCCACTAAGTATTTACTTGCTGTTTTTGGGAGCCTCCTAGACATTAAAATATTTTTTTCTTCTTCTTCTAGTCAACTAATTTTGAACCAGCATTCGAATGTGTACAATGCAATGTGAACGCCGATATATGTTATTTGCTTTAGAAGAATAGTTATTATTTTTGTAGTTGATTTTGTTTAAATTATGGGTGATTGATTTTGTAAGTGTACAAATATAGATGAACCACTTCATTTAGAAAGTGTAAACATGATGTCTAACCCTTAAAACAATTCAAAATGCAAAAAAGTGATATAATGTACAAAGCTTTGGATGGAAACAACTATAAATTGCATGGTTATTTCTTAGAATTTTAAAACTATAGGTATTTGTATGCAGATATAATGAAAAAGACATTAAAAATGCGTTGTTGTTGGTTTACATAAAGAAGCGAGCAACAATAAAAAGGAAAAATTGAACATGTATGTTGAAAAGTGTAATTTTGTAAGTGTAGAAATATAGACGAACCACTTCATTTAAAGGTATCATCTCTTCATTTCAAACTTGTTACAAATTCGTACATATACATTTACAAATCTCATATCATGAGTGGTAGCGTTTTGCGGACTATTTTATTTGAACTTAACATGAATACATGAAGACTTCCGTGCATGTGCAGATTTTATATCATGAGTGGTATCGTTTTGTGGCCAATTTTTTTCGCTCTAAACATGAATACATTTGATATCGTTTTGGATAGTTACTTACTTTTGTGTAATTGTGTTAGTGTTGCATCGATTGTTTTGTTGGTCTTTTGTTGAAAAAACTTTTTTTGTACACTCGATAAGGTGTGTGATTCATAGCATGGTAGTGTAGGAATATTAATGAAACATTACATTAAAATGTTGTATGTGTACATTTAAATTTGTTACATATTCGTACATAAAAAGTTGCAAATCTTATATCACGACATCTGAACTAAACATGTATACATGAAGAACTTTGTACATTTGCAGTATTTATATCATGAATGGTAGCCTTTTGTGGTTAATTTTATTTCCGATAAACATGAATACATTTTATACCCCTTGAACGGCAATGCCGCCTAGGATAGAAGTGTTGAGTAAAGTAGTAGCGGAGGTGTTATAAAAGTAGAGTGTAGTATTTATGACGAGTTGAGCGATATTAGTCTTCTCCTTTTTCTTTCTCCAAGTGTTGGTACGTGCACCATTTTTAGTACCTTTCAAGGAGGTGAAATGTGGACCCTACTTTTCATTGGTTCTAGTGTTGACATTGCTCTCACGCAAAGTAACTCCACAGGACTTGTGGATAGTTAATCCCCAGGCCATTTTAATTGACAATTGTCTTTGATTCCCTCTTGAAATAGGGGGTATCAAAATATGTAACGGGTTGGAGGGATCCCAACATGGATTGTTGTATCTATCAAATTCGACAACAACAAATAAAGGTAATGTTGGTGGTGGCATTGATGTGTCGTAGACAATGTCGGTGATTGTTCATGTAGCACCATTTATGATGCCTGCGTCAACCCATAAATTTGCAATAAGCATGATTTTTTGTTGTTTGCACAATAGAAATTTGTGTTCCAACTGTCATCATCAAGATCGCTTGGTCCAGCCCACATGTTACTTTTAGCAATGGATTGGATGATTGAAACATTTAATGCCTTCGGCATATGAAGGTTGTGGGAGTCCACGAGATCATTTTTTGCAAACAAATGTGGTGTGTCCTTTAAAATGTTAAGCTCCTACTGAGTTGGGTGTTTGTCTGTGTGAGACATTAAGAGTTCCTAGTCCTCAATAAGAGGGGTTGGATCTCGCATGTGGAGCATAAATTGCTGAAATGAAACTTGTGCATTGGTTGTTCCTTTTTGCCGAAATATTGTTTGTTATGTAATGAAAGAATGGAATACCTTCCAAATGTTGGCTCCATAGGATTTACTTGCATAAAGAGGACTATCCAAAATCGGTAGTAATTGGCCGAGGTCGCGAGGAAGATGGCTGATATGTTCCCAAATCGGATGTTTTTGAGTGTGGGAAAGCTTCACATAACTTATTTCATCATTTTGCTTAGCAACTTTGGGCGATGAAAACTCATTTCATCAATAAGAACATATTTTGTATGTTGTAACAATACTTGAAAAGACAATAATACTTGGCCTTCAGGGTTTCATTCTTTGATTGGAATATGGAGGGTCAGCATGGATTGTGGGTGCGGAAATGTTGAATGCTAAAACACCTAGTAGGGGTAAGCGAAGGAGAGGTAAGGGTGATGTGGTTGATGTTGATGTGAATGAATTTCAAATTTTATTTATCGGAAATGATTTTCCTATGCCAGTTGGTCCTTGAATTATCAATCTTAGTGGAGGTGGAAGGGTTTTGTTTATTGAATGGTGCAGTATGGTATCAAGAGCTAGTTGTTGTTCTGAAGACAAAGGTAGTGTGGGAGATGGTGGTGTGGTATGTGTGCTGGTGTTATTTGTGTTTGCATTTTCTCTCTCGATGAATGATGAACCAGTTATCTGTAAAGAATGCGGAATGTCATGCATGTTCTAATTATTGTGTATGTCATAATCTCATTTCCCCAACATTTCAAGACTATCAAGACTCGTGTTATTTGTCAGATGAAGTTGTGCAAAGACTTGTCATTCTTGCAATGGTTCATGTTGAATACAAAGCATTTGACAAAAGAGTCAGAGTTAACATCTATAGCATGTCTTGTGTCCTCGGTAGTACGTAAAACATGCCATGGTCTGTAGTTGTGCTTGTACAGGTCCCAAGTGTTGTTGATGTCATGTGGGGTTGATCCAAATTCGGAGGCAATATTTATGAAAGGCTTGTATAAAAGGAGTTATGACCAACAAAAATGTCATAGGACGTTGAATCCTAAGTTGGGACATCCACAAATCTTGGGTTGACCTGAACAAATGCTTGATTCGATCGCAGTTTCTATTTATGACCTTTACAATTCTTGTTATAGCTCCAATATCGAAAGCAACCTGAATAAGTGGTAGGTGTTCCATGGTTGTAGGGTGAACTATATATGCATCCAAGAAAGTGGTTGTTTCTTGTACATCGATGTCACTTTCAACGAAACATCTCAAGATTTGTTTTCCAATATTTAATGATACAAATGAATGGTTGCACATAACAAGTGACATTTTTTACAACATGTGGTATGTTTCTTGTGCGCTTATGTCATGTTCAACAACACTTTCTATGAGCATTTTACAGATCGCAATGTGTGCTGGAGAATCCGTGTCAGCATCTCTTGAAAATATGGATAGCATTTGGTGATAGGTTTCTGAACGTTGCTCTGCTTTTGAAGCATATTTTGTAATATACTTAAGAACTGCATGGCGGGAAAGTACTGGTTGGCAATCGACATTTTCTCTCCATATGGATATCATAGTTTGATTGTGGATGTTCAATCTATCATCGTTTCTCAAAGGGAGGTACTTAATTTTCCCATCACTTTCAATGAGCAAGGATGAAGTAGGTTGCATGGCCTAGGGTGTGTTGTAATTGTACTACAAATGCTATGATTGCTTTCTACACAGGCATGTCTGTTATGAACATTTTGTGTGGTATTGAACACGATTAAGCAGTTCTTTAAGGTCCACATGTGGGGAGGAGGATATAATTTGTGTTGTATCTAGCAAACAAGGGTCGCCCAAGAGTGACTTGTGAACAAAATCCAAGCGGTTACAAGTCGGACGGGGGTTCCAGGTAGACACGAACTTATCAAAGTATTTTTTTGCCTCAATAACTATTGTATCCTCCCAGTCCATTGCATCAACTTTAGGTGCGTTCTCGAGCCACAATAAACCGTGGATGTGTGTGGAGCCTCTATGTTGTCATTCATACCTGTGAGACAAGGGAACATAAATATTAGCTATGTAGTCTAGAACAAACTTATTAAAAAGTAGATTTTATTACCTGTACCAAAAGTCTATTGCTCCAAGTTCCTTCAGCAATATTTCTTCACAAAATATTGTGAATATGTGATGTAGGTATGTTGATACTCAATGAGGGTTTGAGATAATGTTAAGTTTTCTCCAACATTGTGCGACTCAATGATTAGTGGGGCATTCACCAAGCATAATACTATGGAGAAGGGATTCCATATTCAATGTTCTATTTCATGAAAATTGTTGTTGTGGACTAGCTCATGTGCCGCATTATGAGGTTTAGAAGGAAGTAGTGAAATCTTGGGTGGGAACCGAAGCACCCATCATGGTAGCACATCAAATGAAGAGTGTATTCATGCATTGGAACTTCTTTTATGCGGGGTTGTTGCCACATTGCTTTTCTTTCCGGAAACAAAGTTGGGAAAGCCATTGAGAACATGCCCTCCATATTGTATTCATTTATTGGTGAGAGCCCAAGCTCTAGCCATGGCATGGTATATGGAGTGTTACCATCATGGTTGAGCAAGAACTGTTTGATTTCCTCTTCTTTTGTTCTGTATTGTGTGGTGTTGGCGTGAAAGATGTCGAGTGTTCATATGTTTTGTCGATTTGGTGGAAACATCAATACCATGAGCTATAGAGGTGGTTTGCATTTGGGGCAGTTCCATTGTGGTTGTGTTAAGAGAGGAGGAAACATTTGATGACTCGGATGGTAGGGAGGAAAGGGCATCATGGTTGATTAAGACATCTTTGTAATAGGGATCGTGTTGGATTTTATATTGCAAGGCTGCCCAAACATGAGATCTACTAGCATAGAAATCACACATTTTTAAATTAAATCCTTCCCTTTGTATGAATATTATGTCCATATCTCCAATACGATGCGGTAGGGACTTTGATATTGAAGTAATGTTTTGTGGGAAACTTATGGTGTGTCCTGAGTATTTGTATTGTCCTCCACGTACTTGGGTGACTTGCAGGAATGGATTGACTCGTGCGATAAGCATCTCCTCGATTTGGGTTAAAGATGCAAGAATGGTAGGCTACTTTTCAGGGTCCATGTTGTTCCACGAAGAGAAGCGATGGGCATGTTTTTAGTTTTACATTTGTTACAGGAAGGAAAACCTTCAAAGATTTTTTTAATTCCAAGGTAATTTTCCAAACAGATTAAGCAAGTTTGGATGTTCGCCAAAAAATCTATTCTTTTGCGAAATCGGCATTGGGCTTCAATAGTCTGCGACGAGGGCGGGAATATGGGAAATCTCTGTGTATGGGAAGGGGTGGGGTGTTCTGTTTGGGTTGATTATGGATTGCAAGGTGGAAAGCAATCGAAGGAGAGGAGGAATTGGTTGTACATGTGTGAGGAACCGAAGCAAGGTCGGTACTTGAGACAGTTTCATGTGGCATCCCAAGCAAATGGGGAGACGTGGCAGTAGTTAGCAAAGATGGGTTCATACAAATGGAATTGGTATGCTCGTGTAAAATTGTTTCCATGGAAGTTACTTGTGGAATGTTGGTTGGCAATCCTACAGTAGTTGTATTTGATGGCAAGATTGGAATGTTAGGGAATGGTAGGTTGTTGGTCATTGTAAGTTGACAAATATTAGAGATTGTTGTTGTTCTACACTCTAGGTGACAAATATTAGAGATTGTTGTTGTTCTACACTCTAGGTGACAACGTCACCGGTCAGCATTATGCGAACTTTATTTTTTGTGTAGTTCTCTCTTCATCGGGCTTATTTTGTAGGAGTGTATATGTGATCATTTCGGTTATCACTATTTTAGGTGGTTTGGGTTACTGCAATGTAAAACATTAACAACACATTGAAGACGTTTAAAATCTTCCTCCCTTTGCAAGTGAGGTGTAGTTAATGTCAAGCCCATTGTAGGGAGGAATTGTGTTTCTAGTCTGCATCGTATTAAACTGGAGAGGGAAAATAAGTGTGTTAGTCCAAGAAGATATTCTCAATTATGACAGGCAACTTTAAAAGCCTTGTCGATGATTAGTCTAATGTCCAACTTGGGACGCTTTGAAATGGCCTCATTGGGAATGAACCCTTCAACACATAACAAATCTTATCATTGACAAAGGCACATGCCCCCACATGTCACTTTGGAAAAAGGATTGGAGCCAACTATAAATATAAATGAAACAACCAAAAGCAAATAACATGAAAGCACTCTACAATAATTTTTTAGTCCATAACATGCAATAAAAAAACAAATGAATAAATACTTTAATCAATATTGAAACCCACCTGAATTTTGTTTAGAGACAACACTCTCTTCTTTACCGCAGAGAAAGAGAATCACAAATATCCTACAAAAAAGTGAAAGAAGAAGTTAATAAAACTAAATGTATATGTGAATTCAAAAGGAGGGACTCCTCCATTACATGATGGGAACTAAACTTGAATTCTGGAATCATTCTACATCAGTATAATATATGTGGTTCATGGATATACATACTTCAAACATGTAGTTAAGAGTCAAAACCCAAATCAAATTCCATGAATATTCTTTTCCAAATACACACATTATATTAAAACTATTTCCAAACAAAATACATAGTTTATGTTTTTCAAGGCATCCAAGCTTGCTTCATTGTTAAAAGAAAGAAGGAAATTACAAAAGCTTCTACAATAATTCTCACACACCAACAAGTCACAAGACATTATTTTCACATAAGCGTTACTTTTAGGAAACTATGCATTGCAGCACTGTATTTATAACATAAACATTACTTATAAGAGTTGCATTTCAAAAGAGATGGCGATGCTTTAAAACATCAATATACTTAGCATCTTGGAAAATATATAAGGCAAAATAATATGCACATCTATCCAAATATCAAGACATTTAACTTCCATTCAACTTCTAAATTAGGTAATACCCGTAATGGATCGATCAACTTCTAAATCAAGTAATACAATCAAAAGAAAAACCTTGCAAAACTCTATCAAATCGCAACAATCACGTTACCTTGGGAGATTAGGTTGTTGGGCGCAAAATAATCTTCCACGTTAGATGCGTGTTGAAGAATGAAATTATAGTGTTATAGTGACCGGTATTTAAGGGCTATTGTAAGCAAAAACAAAACAAAACGAAAACTTAAAAACAAAAAACCCACCACATGACATGCAAAATTGGAAAATCAAAATTGTTAAAAATAGCAAAGAAAAGCTAAATTGTCACCACGCATGTCAAAACCGTCATTTCAATCCGTCAAATTTAACATAGTCCCGTGAATGTCCGCAAATCCCTTTCCCATAGGGGAATGCCTTTGGCATAATTAAATTGAGAATGCTTCATTTATTACATTAAAGGCCTTTTATGACAAGAGTCTTTCTCATAAAATGTCAAGCTTTTCCTAAAAGAGTTTTTATCGATAAATTTCTCAATGACATTAATTATTATTCTTGACACGTTTTGTCGGTCATCTTTTACCCGACACAATTGGTGTGCGAACAATTTTTCACCTTTAATGCGAGTCATTGTCATGTCTACCCTACAAGGAATGCCTATCCTTGATTTTGTAATGAATGCAATGCATGAAATAATGACATTCGTGTTGCCACATGCTCGTTGAACCAACATTAAAAATTTATATGGTATGGATTTCATTCATGTTTTATAATCGATTTGTTTTATCCATTATTGGGGTAATTGTTGATTTAGATAAAAGACAACAAATTATATGACATGGTGGGTGAAAATATTGATGGAATGATGAGTTTCATTAAAATTTGTGGCTTCATTAATAATTTAGGAATACCAATGTTGGAAGAAGATATAAGATGTATGTTTGGTACCCTTTAGAACTATTGTAGTTACTGCGATTTGATAAATTTATTGATTTATATCACATAATCTTCAGTCATCGAGATTATAAAGAAGAAACAAGTCAAAGTAAATGATGGAATTGATTTAATAAAATTTAAATCTGAAAGCAAGAACATTCTGATCAAATAAATATAACAATATTTGAGCAGGATCTAGCTAAAGAAATAAATGCAAGAGTGAAATATGGGAAATAAAGACAACTCAACTTATAACTGTAGGTCCTGACCGATTCTAGGTGATGAACAAGATGGAAAGGAAAATTCTAGATTGTATAAGCTTTATATCGAAACCTGGAATGTGATGATCTCATGGACAAAAGTGTCTATTTTGGGTGTCGGTGTTTGTGGAATAGTTGTGATCACTTTGTTCTTTCGTGTCACTTCTTGTTCGTTGTAGGCCACGTCAAGTTCATTGCACTTTTCGATTGCGCATGTACCTACAAAAGAAACCCTATCTACCTGCACAATACTCAAGTGCACATTAGATGAATAAAAATATACATATTCTTGAGTCGGATGACCTCGACAAATCACCCTTTGATGTGATTGTCACCAAGCCGCACTACATTTCAGACTCCATGTAGTTCTTGTGGTGTGTGATTGAAATTATGTCCCTTGAGCTAGGATGCCCTAGTGTTAGTCACACAAAGAATAGTGGGCTACAACTAATTTGTCCCAATGAAAATGTGTGGTATGGAATTTAGAATAAACCCTCTTATGCAATGAAGTATGCAGTCCCAAAATATATTCCTTGGTGTAGCGAGATAGACAATAAAATCTCTTTTTAATAGTATATGCTCCTTAAATGCTTTCCCTCTAATGAGGTTAAATAAGACGTGTATATATATATATATATATATATATATATATATATATATATATATGATTCCTTCGCTTAAGTTTTGTCATTAACAAGTGAAAGGCCGACCAGGGTAATAAACAAAAATATGAAAGACGTAACATTTGAAAACTTAGAAAAGGGAGAAAGAGGACAGAAGTGCACATAGGGGATAATAGCGTCTGGGTGCTCCTATCCCTAATGGGCGGTTTTGTCAGGTGCCGAAAGATAAAATAGTGGAATCATAGTGAATAGGATGTCGACTAGTGTGCGAATTGTAAGATGTAAATACATAAAATACAAGTAATAAAGATAAGAAGGATAAAAACAATATCAAATAAAAACAAGTGTTGTTAATGACTAATTCTCTTACTTAGGAATCATGCATATAAATGAAATATTTAGAGGCTAGATGTACATAGTAAGTGTGTGATTTAGTGACTACATGAGAGTGGTATATATTGCATCACTAAAAGAGTGACCCAGATCTAGTTCTAGAAAGTTGGACTCATGGAACCTTTCCCTCCAATTTCAACCAACTAATAGAAGGCATGGGAATCCTCATGAAACATTCAATTTATTTCACCAAATGCAACCATCCAAAGTGTCCAATTTGACCAGCTTCACCTTTTCTAGCATAGTCCCAACCTATGCCAAGATAGGAGTTCAAAACAAAGTGTGGACATCTGCTAACACATGATGGAGAAGGGACTTTCATTAGATGTTTTAGTTACAAGTGCCCTAATAGATATGTATGTAGAATAAGGAAGCATGTGAACTATTTGATAAAATGCCTCAAAGACATATGACCGCATGGACTATAATGGTTGTAGGATATGAAAAAAATGGGCCTTTTGAAAATTCCTCTCAAAATATCATGCAAATTCTATTAACATGTGTAAATTTGGACTCCACAACAACATGAACAAGTCTATGATGGAAAGGCAAACTAGGGAGCTAAAGGTGGCATGAGCAAAAAGGAAAGTTTGAGGAGTTTTTGACACCTTTTTGCCCACATTAATTGGGCATGTGGAGATTGATAAAATCATTAGGTGGGTTGTGGATTAATACCCAGAAGGTTATTTGATTGCTCTCATGCAATCCAAAATATGTTTTCATAATAAATTATTTGGTTGGTCTTTTTGGTTTATTTTTCTTGTTTGTTTGTTACAAATTATTTCCATGTTTTCCCCTTCATATATCAAGGAATGATTTTCTTGAAATTTTCTTCCTTATGATAAGGAATGTGACCAACTAATATGGCTTTTGGTTTTGGTTATTACAATTGAATAATTATTCAAATTTTGAGTTTTTTGTGTTGAGTGTGGAGCTTATTTGCTTCACAGAAAGCTTGCTTTTACAATGTTATTGGACTACACAGTGACCAACATTGGTTAGGGTTAACTGACATCAATCAAGTAGCGATTGACATCGCTTAGGGGTCGTAGGGAGGAATCGATATCGGTCGACTTGTGCAGCGATGTTTTTGTTTTTGGCGAGAATTAAAATAAAGATTTTTCTTTAAAGTTGATTTCTTGATTGTAAAAGCATAGTTAGTTGCCCAGAATAGTTATAAATGCATGTAAGCATTGTATGAGGGTAAGTAAGCAAGTAAGAAGCAATTCTTTGTATGAGAGTTTCCTTGGTGAGCAAGAAAGAGTAGTCTGAGTGAGGGAAAAACATTAAACATCCTGTGAGGTGTTGGAAGATGGAAGATCTTCATTGTATTTCCTCTATAAAGCACTAAATAATAATATTGGTCATTTCTTGGTGGATGTAGCCCACACTAGGTGAACCACGTTAAATTTGGTGTTATATTTCTCTTGTTTATTTTATCTTCTGGTTTATTTCTGCATTCATTACTTGTATGCTTTATCTAATTTTAGATATGTGCAATATTGTTGTATGGTTAACCCCAACAACTGGTATCAGAGTTTTGCTTGAGGGTTTTGTGTGTTGACAGAGATTTACTCATAGAGGGTTTTCGATTGAGTGGGAGCACAACAATGGTAGAAGATAACAAATATAGAGTGAAGAAATTTGACGGTCGTAATTATCAACTATGGAAGATGCAAGTGGAGGATTATTTGTATCAGAAGAATCTATACTTACATTGGATGAGCATGCACAACTAGATTGAATGATAAAAAATGGAAGGTTCTTGACGAGAAAGGCTCTAGGATCTATAAGATTGAACTGTAGCATCGATGGCTTCAATTTTACTGAGATGCAAAAACCATGATTGAGTTGATGAAATCTTTAGCAAATTTGTATGAAACTTATAGTGCTTCGAATAAGGTTTATTTGACGAAGAAATTGTTTAATTCTAAGATGTAAGAATGTGGATCTGTATCTAACCATTTGAATGATTTTCGTTCTATTGTAAATCGCTTAAAATTGGTAGAAATTTTGTTTGTTGATGAAGTGAAAGCACTTTATTCTCATGTTCTTTGCTAGATAGTTGGGATAACTTGGTAATGATTGTTAGTAATATAATGTCTTCTTCTAATGGTTTGAAGTTTGATGATGTGGTTAGTGTAATCCTCAATGAGGAAAAACGAAAGAAAATTTTAAAAGAAACATCATCTGGAAAGTTTTTAAATTTAGAAAGCAGTGGAAGATCTAAGGAGATATCACCAAAGAACAAAGAAGAATGGGAAATCAAAGTCAAGGAATGACAGATCTAGATCTAGGTTCAAAGATTTACTTTGTTGGAATTGTGGAAAGAGAGGACATGTAAAGGAGTGTTGGTCCAAGGAAAACAAAGAGAATCTACCAGACAAAGGTAAAGAAAAAGATAAAGAGGAAAACATTGCAAGTGAAAAGGTAAAGCAAAAATGCCCTTATTCTCTCCTTGGATAATAAATTAGAATCTTGGGTTTTAGATTCTGGAGCTTCTTTCCATGCTACCCCTAATAAGGGTTATTTCAGAAATTATGTTCAAGGTGATTTTGGACATGTTTATTTAGGAGATGATGAGCCATGCAATATTACTAGTAAATGTGATGTTCATCTAAAGTTATAGAATTGAAATCCACGGGTATTGAAAGATGTGAGGCTTATGCCAAACCTCAAGAGAAATCTAATATCTGCAGGGAAACTAGGTGAATTTGGATGCATGGTTACATTCACATCGATTCTTGGAAGGTTACCAAGGGAGCCCTTATTGTGGCAAGAGGCAAGAAGGTAGGAACTTTATATCTATCTATCTACGTATTCTTGATTCCTTTTTGTGTTATCTACTACAAATTCAGATCTGAAGCATGTGGCATAATTGGATATGCCATATGAGTGAAAAAGGAATGCAAATCTTAAAGGCTAAGGGTAAGTTGTTATATTTGAAATAGTTAGATCTTGAATTATATGAGCATTTCATATTTGGAAAGCATAAGAGAATGAGATTTCTCAAGGTTGGGTCAACAAAGAAGGAGTAGAAATTGGAGCTTGTACACTCAGATGTGTGGGGACCATTCGGGTAGCTTTTGTAGGCTCCCAATATTATGTGACTTTCATTGATGATGCCATAAGAAAGGTATAGATTTATTGTATTAAGCATAAATCTGATGTTTTTGAGACTTTTAAAAGGTGGAAAGACCTTGTAGAAAATAAAACAAACTTAAAGTTAAAGTGCCTTAGATCTAACAATGGTGGTGAGTACTACAACAAGGCTTTCAATTATTATTGTTCAGTGAATGGAATACATAAAGAAAGGATAGTTCTAGAACATCACGGAGAACAATGTTACTAAAAGAATGAATAGGAAAATCATGAAACGTGTTAGAAGCATGAGGATACCTGCGGTTTTCCTTTGAAGTTTTGGGCGAAAGCGAGTGGATACAACAATGTACTTGATCAATCATGGGCCTTTAATAACACCTTTGGATGGTGGAATACCAAAAGAAGCTTGGTGCGGAAAAGAGGTAGATCTTTCTTTTCTTATATTTTTGGCTCATAAACTTTTGTGCATGTTGATAGGAAAACAGGAAGAAGTTGGATGTTAAATCTAAGAGATGTACTTTTTATTGCTTATGGATCTGGTGATTTCGGATATCATTTTTGGGATTTATAATATTCAGATTATTAGGAGTCGTGACATTGATTGGAATGAAAAGAGAATGTACAAGGATCAGGTTTTGGTGCCTAAACATGAATCAACTAATGATATTTTGAAGGAAAATCAAATTTCAGATCTGAAACAGACATCCACAAACACTGGTATCGGTTCTACAAGTCGATGCCGCTTAGTGCAATTAGTATCGATCGCCAGATTTGGGTACAAGATAGACACCTATTAGGATGGTGTTAGTAATCCTAAAACCAACATCGGTCGGGGAACCACAGATGGTAATCGAGACAAAGGAACCATGATCGGTTCTGACAGAACCGCATTGGTAGAAGGTGACTAACGTCGGTCATTGTTAGAGATTGAAAGGAATGTGCGATATGCACAAATTAAGCCCCAAACCCAAAATATCGGTGAGAAGGTCACAAAGGGTAAGTAGACCTCTAGAAAGATTTTCACCTTTCTTCTCTTATTTATTATTGATTGATAATGGTGAATTAGAAAGCTTTGAATAAGCAATGTAGGTGAATACCCATGAGCGATGGGGAGCATGGCATAGATGAGGAGATGAACTCTTTGGAACATAATCGGACATGGGATTTGGTCAAGTTACCAATAGGTATGAGAGCATTGTAAAATAATTGGGTTTACAAGATCAAGGAAAAAGAGGGTGGACTGAAAAGGTATAAGGCAAGGCTTGTGGTAAAGGGATTTGCATAGAAAGCAGGTATCTACTTTGATGAGATTTTTTCTCATGTAGTTAAGATGAATTTTATTCATACTATTCTAAGTTTGGTTGCATACAGAGGATTTACATTTAGAACAACTTGATGTTAAGACAAATTTCCTTCATGGTGATTTGGAGGAAGAGATTTATATGTAGTAGTCGCTTGGTTACGAAGTCAAGGGTAAGGAGAAACTTGTCTGCAGATTGAAAAAGAGCCTATATTTGAGATTTGAAAATTTTATGCATGAGCATGGTTATATGAGATGTGAATATGACCATTGTGTTTATTTCAAGAAGCTTGAAAATGGGAGCTATGTTATTTTGTTATTGTATGTGGATGATATGCTATTTGCAGGATCTAGTATGCACGACATTGGTGAGCTTAAATAAAATCTAGCTCACACATTTGTAATGAAGGATTTGGGAGCTACAAAGAAAATCCTTGGCATGCAAATTGACCAAGATAGGAAAAACAAGAAGTTGTATTTGTCTCAGAAGGCTTATATCAATAAGGTGTTGGAAATGTTTAACATGCAAAATTCAAAACCTATTAATGAACTTATGGTGAACACTTCAAATTGAGCAAAGATCAATGTCCTACATCACACGAGGAGTTTGAGTACATGGCACATGTTCCATATACTTTAGTAGTAGGAATTCTTATGTATGCCATGGTTTGTACCAGATAAGACATTGCATAGGCAGTGGGAGTTATGAGCAGATTTATGGCTAATCTAGGTAAAGAACATTGGAAAGTAGTCCAATGGATTCTCAAGTATTTGAGAGGGACATCCGACATGGAGTTATGTTATGGAGGGTCAGATACTTTGTTACACGGCTATATTGATTCGGATATGGTTGGAAATTTGGATGGCATGAAGAGCACCACTTTGGATATGTTTTCACAATAGTAGGTGGAACAACAATTAGCTGGATTTTGAAATTGTATAAGGTTTTTGCTTTGTCTACTATAGAGGCGAGTATGTTGCGACTACTGAAGCTAGCGAGGAGATGATATGGATGAGTAGGTTCATGGAAGAGTTGGGTAAGGAGCGAAGAAGATTGCAGATTATACGGTGATAGTCGAGAGTGATCCATCGACAAAGAACTTAGTGTTTCATTTAAGAACAAAACACATTCGAGTTGAGATATCACTTCATATGGAAGGTATTGGAGGAGGGGTAGTTGAAGTTAAACAAAATCCATACATATGAGAACCCTATGGATATCTTGTGACAAAGCCATCGACAAAGGAGAAGTTGGAGCTTCACTCTACTTCTATTGGTCTTCAAGCTTAATTGCTTCACATAAAGCTTGATTTTACAATGTTGCTGGACTACATAGTGACCGACATCTATTAGGGCTGACCGACATCGATTAGGCAAAGGCCACCGACATGGGTCGGGGTTCACGAGGAGGAACCGACGTCGATCGACTTGTGCGGTGACATTTTTTTTTGGCTGAGAATTAGAATAAATCTTTTTCTTTAAATTTGATTTCTTAATTGTAAAAGCTTAGTTAGTTGCCCATAATAGTTATAAATGCATGTAAGCATTGTATGAGGGTAAGTAAGCAAGTAAGAAGCAATTATTTGTATGAGAGTTTCCTTGGTGAGAAAGAAAGAGTAGCTGAGTGAGGGAAAAGCATTGAACATCTTGTGAGGTGTTGGAAGATGGAAGATCTTCATTGTATTTCCTCTGTAAAGCAATTGAATAATAATATTGGTCGTTTCTTGGTGGACATAGCCCACACTAGGTGAACCACGTTAAATCTAGTGTTATCTTTCTCTTGTTTATTTTATCTTCTGGTTTATTTCCACATTCATTACTTGTATGCTTTATCTGATTTTAGATATGTGCAACATTGTTATATGGTTAACCCCAACATTTTGCATGTTCATATTTTAATACTTTACAATTTTGGTTTCTCAATTTTTTTGGATTTTCATAGATTTCTTATAGGGATAGTTCACCTTGATATTAAAAATAGACTAAATTTAAACCATATTGTTGAGCAAAGAGCATTGCATTTACATCCCATTCGGTGAATCTTGCAACTCATGCAATTGCTAGTTTATAAAATTAAGAAACCAAAGTATAATAGCTAAAGATTTAGTGTGTTATAGTTTATGGTATTATAACAATCAATTTGCAAATAGTCTTTTACTCAACCAAACAAAATTAAGTATTCATATTTTATATTATTTATACTACAATTTTCATAAATCACTTATATTTTATTTATTTATAAATACATTTTATCTTGCATGTATTTGGTTATTAGTATTTTCCCTATATTGGAACCTTTAATAAATTCAAGAAAACGTTGTGATATTATTTATTGTTCATGATTACTTTCTTTATAAATATATATTTACCTATTCATATGTCATGTTATTTGTGCTCTCATAAATTCATTATTGTTCCCATTATATTCAATTTTCAACAATACACTTGTAGACACCAAAATCTACACAAAATCATTATTACATCATGCTTTTATTACACTTGCATATGCATGAGTTCTGAACCTTGAATCCAGATCTTAATGATATTACCCCTTCTTCTGTTCTTTGTTGTTTGGTTTGACTGATCTTGTGTCAATGTTCCACCCTTCCATCATGATTTTATGCCAAGTTATAGGGATCCTTGGTCATGTCCTCATTTGGTTGTCCCATTTTGTGTTGATTTAAAATCATACATATGGGTCAAAAATGTACATATGGTCCTGACCTAGTTATGCGGTCCTAGAACCCTTTGTTTTTTTCTTTCTAAATTTTATATTTTAAGTCGAGTTCATTACTCTTTTTATGGTACCTTTCTTATGTTCTGGGTTGGCCTTTCCCACCACTAAGGTTTGAAATTAAGTTAAGAACTCTTATATATACAAGTCTAATGTAAGCATTTACCATCTAGTAGGCACCTATCTATCTACGGTCTATTGAGCTAAAGAAGCAAGACACAAATATGAATGTTGCATACACAACATAAGAGGGTGTAAATATGATTGTGTCATCTGCACGCAAGGGTTTCTATTGGGATGAAGTGACATTACTCATTATTGGTGTTGAGGCACAAGAGCCAAAATAGGTAACGGTTAGTTGTGTGCACATCGACACAAAATACTAAAAGAACTACATTGAGTCTAAAATGTATGCTCAGTGACTCACATACGAGGTGACCACTAAGGTTAGTTTGACGCAAGAATTTGCATCTTTATTTTTAGAGCTAATGATTTCTTGATTGTGTTGTAAGATAATTAGGGTTTTTTTACGAGTTCAAGTGCAACATATAGGGTTTTGTGCTAAGTTAAAGATAACAAAGAGTGACAAACAATGACTATAATAAATTATTACACCAAAATCTCAAGGCATTAATGAATCTACACATTAGGATCATAACATCCCACCACACTTCCGTAGCCCATACCTCGGGCTATATTTGCGCTCGTATAGTGGGACCACACCTAGCCCTATATGAGCCTCGGCGAACACTGCAATATTGGCGTAGCCACTCATGCTGGGATTTGAGCTTGGGTGGTTGTTAGGATCATAATGGTGACACATAATGAGTAATATTAGTTAAAGGTCCTTGTTTCCTATGTGTGCAAGATGATACGGTTCATTCTAGACTGTACTATATGTTCCTACCCCTTTTATACAACCATGAACATAGAGCTCCAAATCCATAACAGTTGATTTGGAAAGTTTCCAAATCTTTTTCCTTCCCAAATCACTCATCAACACACTTTGAAAACTTCCTAAACCACTCTTGAACCAGCTAAGTCTCTCTTTCCATCATGTATACATTCCAAATGCATGTATTAGTTAGCCATTGTGATTGTGGTGTATGTTTCTTCTATTTGATCTATAACATAAATTTGAGTGTATTTATAAGCTTAACTACCGTGGTATGATTTATAAAGCTTTGATTAAAATTAATTAGGGTTTATACAATACTTATATAATTTAATGAATATTATGTGTGTGTGTGTATACACGCACACTTTAAAGACCATAAGTATGCGTGGTACACGGAATTTGGTCCAAGCACTTGGTACAAATTTGTTTGGTACATGTAGACATCTACTTTCCGCCACACAATTTCAATACTAAATTTGGATAGATTACTATCACCATTTAATTAACAACCTTTTGTTAATTAACTAATATCTTCTTCTTAGATACAAATTAATGACATTTTATTCATTCAAATCTCCTCTTTATTAATTAATTATCCATTATTAATTAATTACCCAAATCCATGTCATTTATTTAATTAGTAATCCCTTATTAATTAAATCACATTCTCAAACCCCTCTAAATCCACTAATTTTCCTCTATGTTTCCTCTAAATAGCTTCTATAAGCTAATCTTGGCCTATTAATTAATCTCAATTGATTAATTAAGCCCTCCTCTAATTCTCATGGGTTATTAATCTTAATTAATTACCTCTAATTATGTTTGTCCACTCCTAATCCTACATATCCATTATCCCACGTTCACTAAGAGTTATAGTTTTCCCAAAGAGGAAAGCTATAAAAGCGACCTAGTGATCCCTTTCTAAGACGCACCACATCTTTGTAAAACATATACATCTATTTTCTCATGCTAGGCTATCACAAAATAGCTTAAAGTAAACGGAGAAAACCCTTGTTTGTTGAGGTAGTAAAAGGAGAGTCAAACATGGATTTTGGGCTATTTTGAGAGATCTCTTCCTTCACCAAGCTCCATCCTTGGATTAAAATTGTTCATGGCTTGCACTCGACTCACAAGGATACCCACATTCCAAATCAAATCCACACATCGAAGGGAGGTTGTTTATAATGTTTATGTTTATGCAATTTTTTTTTCCTCCTTTCTTAGCTCTATCACTATGTATTTGCAATAGAAGTAGATTAATGTTTCTTGGTATTAGATTCTAGCTTAGTTTTATCTATTTTTATTTGTGTGCATACATATGACACACCCAGTGGGACACCCCTTTGTCTCACATGCAAAAAAATTAAAGTTCTTTGAATTTGTTTCAAAATTCCATGTTTTTTTAATATTTTCTTGTGTTTGGTAGTGCTGAGTGTTATTGGAAAGTATTGAAGAGGCCAAGTGTTGCCAAAAATTGGACTTGATGAGAAAAATCCATCATTTTTGGTCTTTTGTCTCGTTTTTCGTCCCGCACGTGTTTTAACAGACTCACACTAGTTAACAATGTCATCGCCTTGACCGGTGGGGTATTCACTCTATGTACTTTTGACTATGTGCCAACACCTTTTAGTAGCTTCACAAAGTATTTTACATTAGCTTTGTAACTTTTAGGGGCCTTGCGGTGTTGTCTGATGACATTGTAGTTTTTAGAAGCCTTATCGGTTCATACAATGGATTCACATCTGGATTGATTATGTGGTACAAGATAACGGACTCGTCAAAAAGTAACAACCTTGCTTGAACTTGTAGCGGCCCCATTCTATCACAAAGGGGTAACTTTTTTTTGGAGCTTATTTGTCTATTTTTCATCCCTTTTTACTTTTGTTTGGTTCTTTTCTAGCACTACTTAACTTAGCGAGTGTACTACTTATTTTCAATTATTGGGCTTATATTCATTACTTATATGCACATTTTGGTTGTCATGGACACTTATTACGTTTTTATCGCTTGTAGGTACCTTTGATCATGCTTTTGACATGACAACAATCTATATCTCGATGGAGACAACAACTTTTTTGAAAAAAATGGTCTTTGAGAGGGGAAAAAGAGGTAGGTGCTCTAAACAACAAATATGTTATTCTATTTAGTGGATTCACTTTCTATTTTGGCAAAATCATTGTGTCTTACAATGATCTCACTTTGACAAATGACCTCACTAAATTTTTGGCAAACTTGCTTTTATTTTTATAGCCTTGTGATAAATAACAATGACCTTGTTGTCGGTGAACTCGCTCTTATAAACAACAAACTCACTCTATGTATTGGTGACCTTGTGATAGAGAACATAGGAGTTAATTATTTATTTTCCACTATTTTTTTGTAAAAACTACTAATATTGGTGCACAAGTTTTCATATTCATTTGCAAAAGATTATTATTGCCAACAAACAAACACATTTAACAAAAAAACAAATTTGCACACTCATACTTTACTTTGTCTTGCTTTGCAATTTGGTTGTTTTGATTGGGAAATCACACTTTCATTTCAAATTTTTACATAACATATTGGATCAATCATTGCCTTAGGTTACTTAAAAAACATTATAATAAACCTCTATCTTAACCACATTTATTTGGGGTGTTTGTTCCCCTTCTACATCTTTGGATTTTTATTTATACATTGTCTCAATTATGTATGTTATTTCCTCGCACCGCAAGAGTAATCTTGAAAATCACAAGTAATTAGGTGTTTTTTATTTAGTAGGGTTCAGTAGATAGGACATTATTACCTAGTCATTTAGACAAAACACATGTGTCGATAAGCTATATAAATTTGTGGGAATACCAATCATTTTTGGCTAAGTAGGAGTTCACTTTTAAGTGGATCCTATGATGTGAGGGATACATTTGCCTTCAATACCCAAGCATCATACTATACCTCACAAGAAACAATTGTCATTTTTGGCAAAGCTCCACTGAATTGGTTGGAGTGAAGGGGAGGGGAGATTTGACCCTTTGAGCCATGTTGTTAGACAACCTTTCCTAATTTCATAGACTTGTGCCTCACGTGCCAAAAGGTATATTAAGGATGCCCCTAATAACCTTGTTTATCCTAGATAGGTGGCCAAAATTAGTCTAATTTGTGTTTGCTTGACTATCCCCAAAAATGCGTGAAAATAAACAAAAATGTGTTACTTTATCTGAGTCAAACCTTGATTTTCAAATCCCATGAGGCAAAACTCTGTCCCAAGTCAAACCCTATTTTAGTAATAGAAAAATGTGGAACCCTACTCAAGTAGGACCAAGTGTATCTTACATCAATACCTTACACTCCATAGAAATGTACCCTCATTTATTAAACACAATAACTTAAAACTCTATCAAAATTTGACCAGCCATTTTAACCTCCAAAGTTAAACTTTTCCAAAAGTGATTTATTAATATAACTAGATCGTTATGATGCCTAATTTTTCCTAGAGTTCCTTAGGAAAATTACACATCCAAAACTAGGCAAAATATCCATTCACATTTTTATGCTTCCTAATTTAACATAGACTTCCTTAGGAAAATTACACATCCAAAACTAAGTAAAATCTCCATTTACAGTCATTTTGCTTTGCATAAATTTACCTAGACTTTCTAAGGAAAATTACACATCCCAAACTAGGTAAAATAACACATCCGAATTCTACCTAGACTTCCTTAGGAAAATTACTCATCCAAAACTAGGTAAAATCTCCATTTAGGTTATTATGTTTGATGCGACCTAGAATTCACCAGATAATACCCTAGACGCGCTGACACATCACTCAGGCTAGACTGAGCACTCACCCGAAGCACGTAAAGGTACCAATTCCCTCTTTAGGGTTGTTGTAGCAGGATGTTAGCGTGATGAAGGAAGAAACATATAGATCCATAACTAATCCACCATTCTACAATGCATGCCATATTCGGATCTATGAAAGAGCAAACTTAAACAATAATCATGATTGAATCAAGAACATGCACTACTCAACTAAACACATGAATGACACTTAGATTCAACGAATAACTTCCATCTATTAATGAACACGAAGCTCCTTACAATAATGGCATTCTATTTTGATGCGCGCATGGATCTAATATAGTAATCTAGTCATATCCCATATCCCTTTACGCTTACCTTTTACGCTTTACATATACCTATATATCTCTCTACTACTATGTGATTTACATCATATATATAGGGTGGGAACTTGCCCTTCACTTTGCTTATCTATTACAAAAATAGGCCACATGCTACTAATAGCTACGTGTTGTTTACAAGCATAGCCACACATACAAGTGTGCTATCTATAGACCTCTTACTGATTAAGCGAAGTGACATCCTATTCTTAGCTTGTCTCCATGCAAAATACTTTGATTTGATCCTCTAAAGATAGACAATGCGTGGCATGCATGTCTTTGCCTTATTGGTGTGTTCGCATGCCATCTTCTAAAAATAGGGCCTCATGCTCAAAATTAGATAAGTTCAAAAATCTGAACTTTCCCTCCACACGCAGAGTTCTTCCTCACACTCATGCCCTTAAAATTGGCCTTTTACATGAGACTTCTTGTGTGAGTTTTGTTAAGCGTTCTCACATCAACATTACCCCACACTAATCTCATTGTCACCCCAACAATGGTTATCTCTAAAACTGAAGTAAAGAATAGAAGAATGGAAATAATAAGAAAGAAAGAATGTAGATGAATAAAGAAGTTTTATGAGGCAGCCTCCTTTGTATCAGTTTGAAGTATCAACTCTAGATACTCCTCCTTTATTTCAGCCTCTAAGGCCTACCATTCAGATTAGTGTTTTTACGCCTTTTCGGAATGTCCACAATAATGGAGTCCAATTCATTCCTCGCAATCTCCCCTTTTTCATTTTGCCGAACCAACACAATGCTAGACATTGAGGTCATTCTTCCTTCTAGAAGATCCATCTTCTGTGCAATGAGCTTCCCAAGCTCTTCGAGCTGAGTCTTGTGTGGCTCTTGTGCTTTGTTATCGGGGCCTCGTGCTTCGCTAACCATTGACAATATTTTTATGTAATGAGCTTCCCAAGCTCTTCTAGCCGAGTCTTGTGCGTCTCTTGTGTTGTTTCCAGGGTCTCGCGCTTCTGCTTAACCATTGAAAATATTTTTGCGCTACCCAATGTTTTGTCCTTCATTGATCTCTGGACCTCATTGTTTTCTTCCGGGGTTTTTATGTTGATAAGCACCTCGGAGTTGTGCAAATGTTCAAATCCTGGTCTACTTTCTTCATACTTCTTATAGTGCTTGTAGCGACCCTTCATAAGATGCAATCTTTCGCATCATTGAATATTTTTCTCATTCTCGCCTCTTGTTACGGATTCCTTGCGCCTTAGCATCTTGCGCAGAGGTTCATCTTCAAGTACCAGGTCCACCAACTTTCCTACATAATGTATCATTGAGGGAAACGTCTGTGGTACCTTGGTCTCTAAGTGTGGCCTAGCTCTAATGACATTGTCTCTAATATCCTCTGGGATGTTGATAAATACTTTGTTCTTCTTCTCTACAGTAAGTCCATCTCTTACGTTATGTGCGCTATCTTTGCATCCTTTGTCTTTAGCTCCTCGTGCAATGCTCTTATCGTTGCAGATTTGTCCATGTTTCTTCTCGTAACTTTAGTAGAAACCTTCACCAATGAGTTCTTAACCTACTTATCTAACATGACGATAAGCTTTCTTTGTCATATGTCTAGATTGGGGTGCATTCTTGACCATCTTGACATGCGCTGACTCTTCGCATACATCAAACTCAAGCTCATCCATGTGGGTATGCATTGACCATGAGAGTTGCTTTCTAGTGCAAATAGTTGCCATATCCCCATCCATTAATTCCTAGCCAAATAAATCCTTTTGTTCTACAGTGCTTTGGAAACGTGCGCGGATGATTTTTTCGGTGTCCTCTGCATAGCCCATGATTGGTGCACTGTGTTCCCCACTCATCCTCTTTAATCTAGGACCCTTGGGAATTATATCTTCAAGGTTAGGAGCTTGTCCTGTTGCGCCTTGAGCGATCAATGCATGCATGGATCCAGAGGTTTCCTTCTCTCTTTCTTCTTCGTCCTTCATCTCTTCATCTTTTTTCTCTTCCTCATTATGTGGCTCATCTTCTTGCTTGAGTGGGGTAGGAGATGCACGCTCACTCTCCCCTGATTCCTCTGCTTCTTCATCTAACTTTAACTTTCTTCTCCTCTTTGGTTCATAGTCTCCTTATATGGAGAGAGACGAGGTGATTTCCTTACCGTTTATGGGGTTCCACCTTGAGTCCTTGTGCGTCTGAATACTTTCTTAAATATGTGCTCCCCTGCTCAACCTCTGTATCTTCCTCTTCATCCTATCCCTGAGGTGGAGTGGTCGCACGTCGTGACTCTTCTCTGTCATATGGTTGCTTTCTTCTATGCTCCAAGCCTCCACTATCTTCACGTTCCTCTTATTCATCCTCTACTTCAACAGTTTCTATGGGCCTTTGCCCGATCGTTTTCCATCGCATGCTTACCCTTTGTTGGCCCTAGGAGCGCGAATTCATTTTCCACATACTTATTGTTCTCCATCTTGGGCTTGGTGAAGATACACTAATGCTTTGCCCCTATATACTCTTCTACAACTAGACTTATTGGCTTAATATTTAATACCTCCAAAATGAGCCTCTCGACATAGGCACTCCTTCATGGATACACATACTTCTTCCTCAACATGTGGTAGTCACACGGTCTACATTATCTGCATTGAATACCATTCGGCGCGTGTCGTGAATCGTGAGACAGATGTTTGGAAATACCTTACGGTGAATGCGTAAGACAATTTACACCAAGGTCTCCGACTCCATCTCTCATTGGGAAGCTCACAATGCGAAATGCTTTGATATCTGACAAATTGGACTTGTTTCCCCACTACGATGGTAGTTCCTTCGAGATGCGCCACTCTGCTCCAAATGTCGTCCTGAGCCTATCGTACCATTTCTTTGCCCTTTGCTTAGCATCATCTGTCATGGATCCTTTACATAAGTACTTGCTTTGAACCTTTCACTAGTGACTTATTCTCCATGGGGTATTCCCATACCTTTTCCTTCATCCATCCGTACTCCAATTTCCATGAATACCGGTGATAGTAGAATATCCCCAAAGTGATCTTCCCTCTTGTGCGTGCTTCCTCGACTATTTTCTCTGCAATGTATCCTGCTGATATTATAGAATGCTCCTTCGACATCTTACACACAACATATAACCACATAGTATTTACCTATGACCACCGCTCTGGTTGTTGACTTTGTAACAGAGGTGTCTTTGCTTTACTGCACAACCAAACAGTTCTTGACTTGTCTATATCCATACCACGCGGACCCTTAAGATACCCCACTCTGTCTGGTCTTTAAGATTGCAACTTTATTTGTGAGATCATTCTTTATATCCTCTCCTATGGCCTTGAAGCATGTCACTTTGTTGAGATAAGTGCAGATGCGATTCTAACTTTACATCCTACAAAGTAAAAGAAGTCCTCATGCACTATGCTCATGAGCCACTAGTAAAAGCACACATACTTCCCGAAATATGGAAGCTCATATAATTGGTAGACCCCAATTCTCTTTAGAAGCTTCTTGCCTACATCATCATAAACCGGCATGTCATCTGCCATACATTTGTTCATCCTCATAGTGAGCAAGGAATCAAGCTCCTTCTTATTCTCGAGGTCCTGTGATTGTATTCGCTTACTTTGCTCTTTTTGATGGGTGAATCCCATTCCTGGCCGATGATGACTCCTTTTGGATATTGCATTTCTGAAAAATCACTTTCGGTGCCATCTCTTCCTCCTCAATGACCACCTTCTTCTTTCCTTTTGCTCTGTTGTATTTGCCTTCTTGGGTGCCATTTTTACCTTATAATCGTCTCCTCTTTAACTCTGTAAATTTCTGAATCAAACCCTAGCTTGCTTCATCATGCCCTAGGTGGAAACTTCAGTCCCTAACTCCTCTTTGTCACCTTGTTTGACTCAAACCCTTCACCACTGGGACGAAGCTTCTTTTCGCACTGCAGATCTATTTGTCACACTTGGTTTCACACCCTTCACACCTTAAACCAATCACTTGACTCTTCGCACTTAGCTCTTTCCTCAAATACTCTTAGTCGCAACGGTAAAAATCAATTCACATCCCATCCCTATATATTTTTCAAAATTTGATGCCTTTATTGCTCCTTCACCTACCAAATATCCTCTTATTCATTGACCAAATTCATTCATTCCACGTGGTGCATCTTCGCACCCTAGCCATAACCTTCTAGCATGCCTTCCTACCCTCTGGTCACGAGACTTCTCTTGGTAGCGCCCTTGCACCCGAGTACCTCGTCACCGTTTGTACTTTCTCCTAGTAGTTATCATGGCCTCTACTTACCTCACATTATATTTTCCTTTCATTCATCTCGACCTTGTTCACTTTTGGGAAGCAATCTTCTTTTGACTTAAAGCACACCCATGTGACTTATTCCTTTCACCTTTCAATTCCCAATCTTATACCTAGATATCAACAACCATGCACACTAAAAGGATGCGCAGTCCTCTATGTATAAACATGCTTCATGTAGTAGTTAGCTTCATGCGCACAAGCACACTTATTACAAAAAAACAATAACTAAATTGAAGCATAACGACATTGAAGGAAATACATTAAGGAAAGACATAATTGAAAACCTAATCTAAATGGAAATAATGCCTTATTACAAACACCAAGAAGACTTATTTATAGTAGGGCTTCAGCCTACTCCCATTAAAGTAATCGGGTAGTCATGTTCCATCAAGTGCTTCTAATTGGCAAGCACCTGATTCAAGTATGTAAGTGATGACATAAGTCCCCAACCAATATACTTTGATCTTGCTTAGATGGCGCAAGAACTTAGAGTCATAGAGAAGTACCATTTGTCTAACTTCCACTTCTTATCCTTTATATTTCTAACGTGCCATGTTTTCTGCCTAGCCTTTACTTTACTTATACGAATCCAACGTGGTATGGCTCGTCACTCATACAACTGAATCATCTTTTCAATCCACTCTTATAAAGCGTGCTCATCAACTAGACCTCCAGTGCGTGTAATGCACAAAGAAGGTAACATAAATTCTAAAGGGAGAATGACTTCTACACCAAACACCAACTGAAAATGGTGTGGCTTTGTTTAATCTCTTATAAGTTGTTCTATATGCCCAAAGAACAACTGACACTTTATCATCCCAATCCTTTCTTCCAACATCACAAATTTTTGTCAATGTCTAGCTCAAAATCTTGTTGAAAGCCTCAATAGTTCCATTTTCCTGAGGGTGGTAAGGTGTAGTCTTATGGTGGGCAACCATAAAATCATCTAATAGGATCCTTATGGTTTCATTTAAAAAGTGTGTACCCCTATCACTTGTCAAACTTAAAGGACATCCATATCTTATAAGAACATTCTCCCATAGAAACCTAGTTGTTGTAAATTTTATACACAGTACTTTGTAGGTGTTGCTTCTGCCCACCGTGTGAGATAATTTGTGCAAGTAATGATATAGCGCGATCCAGTCCACATGCACTATCAAAATAGGTCCTACAAAGTTGATGGCCCATTTCTCAAATGTTTCGGCACTAGTAATTAGTATCAAAGGCATCTCATTTCTTTGTTTTGGTTTTCCTAGGTCTTGACAATGGTCACACACCTTACAATATTCTTTACTGATCCTTATATAATGTCTCCCACCATAATCCAACAAGTAGGATCCTCAGGAAGTCGCATCACCTGCATAGTAGCCTCCTATAATACCACCATGAGATTCTTCCATGATATCTTTGCGCTCATCCTCTAATACACAATGACGTAATACCTCGTCTCTTGCCTAACTTTTATAGGTCACCACTTATCAACATAAATAATGTCGCGTGTATAGTAAGCTGTTTATTTTCTAATGACTTCATTCCTTACAGTGCTACACGGTCCCGAGAGAAAGACAACAATGTCTTCTAATTCGATGGTGCATGTTGTAACCTATATAAGCGTGCATCGGGCATGGTTTCTTCAATTAACCGTGCTTCTTCTCTAAGTTAATTCTAGACAAGTGGTCTAGTCTAGAGTTACTTTTCCCTGGCTTCACCACAACTGTGAAGTCAAACTCTTGAATTAAGAGTACCCATCAACATATGCGCCCTTGCAAGATGGGATTGTTTACAAGTATTTCAATGCCATGTGATCCGTATAGAATACAAATGGTGTAGCTAGTAAATCTGTCGAAACTTGTGCAATGCATAGATCATTGACAAAGCTTCACACTCTATAGTTGTATAGTGCATTCAAGTAGGAGTCGACTTCCTCTTGTAAGTAGATAGGATGATTGACAATACCTTCTCGAGTTGAGCTAATATTGCGCTAATGGTCATGCCAGGAAGCATCCACATGTACATGAAATGGTTTATCCCATGAAGGAAAACGCAGGGATAAGCGCGGTGGTAAGTTTCTCTTTGATGTTTCAAACACGCGGCTACTTACAATTCTCCCCAATAGAATGTACCTTTTCCTTTCGAGTAACTCCTCCAATGATGTGGGAATTTTTGCATATCCCTTTATGAATTTCATGTAATAGGTTTAGTGCACCAAGATAGTGGACAATTAAGTGGACATTAAAACCTAAAATTTAGGTACCACGAGCACGGTTTATAAACTACGGTCGTACAACTATTATGTGCTCAGTGATTTCTAAACCTAAAACCGTGATTGCGGTTTCAAACCGCGATCGCGGTCCTCTAAGACAAAAAAAATAGACCTGCGACTCCTCATTTTCCCTCATTTTCCCTTTCCAACCGTGATTTCTCCTAAAACTTTGGCACTCGCGCTTTGAATACCCCTAAAAATTACTCTTCGGACTTATGGACCGCGATAGTTTCAACCATGCCACCAAGACAAAGAGGGAAGCCCTCGATTTTGATCAATTTGTTTACATTTTAGGTTATTTTTGTAATTTTTATGGGTTTTTCAATTTTTTGTTTATGTATACAATTTTTTGTTTTATCGGTTGCTCGAAAAGCTCGTAATCCTATAAAGCATCAAAATATTCCTCGAAACCCCCCAAACAATCCTAAAAACCCTCCAAACATTCCATAAAACCCTCCTCTAAACATAGATCCGCCTCTTGTGGCTCCTTCATCCCCCATGAAACCAACAGAACACAAGTGATATCGTTGGAAAACTCTGACAAAATAAAATTGCCATTGAGAACCTTATTCAGAATATAAGACAAAATCATGCCACAAATCCATCCCGCATGACTTTAGCCAACACATTGCAAACATTGATTGGTGAAGTTGACTACGTAACCAACCAAATAGACAGATGGAGTACATTTAAAGGTGATTGTAGGTAATGTTATGCAAATAAATTATCCCATGCAGCCGTAAAATATTTTTTTTGGAAAAGACCGCATTTGTGCATTATTTACTAACCCAAGAACCAATGCCCCCCGCAGTTACTTGCAAATGGTTCCTAATCCATTGGTGCCATGATGACCGAATTAAGACTAATTTTTGGGACCGATGGTGGATGGTTTCTGATTATCCACCATGCAACAACAATGAGGTTCCCCTCTATTTTTTGAAGAAATTATATTGCGAGTTCGTGCTGAATGAGGTCCCAAATTATTTTGAATTTTTTTATTTTTATGGGCGAGGTGATGGCTCTGCACAGAGTAGACCTAGTGCATGCGTAGGTCAACCAAGGATCCCCATGCCCCAAAACCCCCACTGCCTTCAGTTATCCCTCCTACAATGAAGGAGGTTGTGGAGATTAACACACTACATGTATTGAGGAAGCTCACCGACACTCGACCTAGCATAGTGAGCAGATTACATATAGTGATGTTGGTGGAGGCGCCAGTTCTAGCGCACCACACCATTGTGGATCATGTGGTGCCATATGCATTGCGGGTGAGACATCATTTGCTGAATCACATGATTTCTTTTCTCTAGGATAGATGATGGCAGATGTTTTTAGAACTGGTGCAAAGGATCTTGGTCTTTCACAGGTAAATGTCAAATAAATATTTAATATATATATATATACAATAGTTTAATTCATGTTTGAGATTTTAATATATATGTATTTCATTGTACATTATGTACATACATGTAAAAACTAATTTTTTATTTTATTTTAAATAGCAAGAGCCGGTGAAGGAAACATCCGGTGTCGACATGCTAGCTACTGCAGTTGGGCATGTTACAAACATAAGTTTCAAGTTGTACTTAAATTTCAAATTTCATTTGATTGTGCACTTTTATTATTATAATGTTTCACCTGTACATGTACATATTAATATATGTTTGTCTTTTATACGTGCAGGAGCTTGGCGGGTCATCATCTACTCTGGGAACTGAGGCTATTGGCACGCCTCACGTGACTTTTACGCAAGTTAGTTTCTCTTTACACTTTGTTTCTAATTGTGGAAGTTCATGTGGATTATTCTTTGGAGTCTTATGTGGAAATCATGTAGATTAATATTGATCTGTACATGTTTTTGTATAGCTTATGACTACTAGAAAGACTCCTCTATATACATGTAACTATGGAGGTCATGTTGTAGATCTTTCTTTATAGCATCTGCAGATCCACTAACCGAGGTACCATTTTTCAAATTTGTTAAATCTATTTAGGAATTATTTCTTATTACTCAAATTTACAATATCAAATTTTGTACACATGAAATATTTAATTTGAAATTTAATTATTTGTATGTAGCTTACCTCTCATGAGTCTCTTTGTCCTATCATGCGTCAACGACAAATTGATAGGGATCATGACATATCAACTTGGTAAGATTTCACATGCATTTTAACTAAATTCTAAGTTTCTAAATTTTGAATGTATTTTAAAAATATGGGTGTTAAAAACTTATTGTTTATGAATGTGCAGGTTAGGTTGCAGGCCTGCTTAGAGACGCCCAAAACCACACAGATGAAATCCGTAGTGGCATCTCCCTCCACTACATCCCCAGGTTGTGGACATGCTACTTCTAGCAAGGCGAAGAGAGGGAAGATGTTTCATGATTAGATTCATAGGACGTGGATGTACACACACACACACACACACACACACACACACATATGGCCAGCTGGTCCTAGTTCATGATTCTTCATAGGACATTGTATATATATAGCCTTATGCGACTGCATGTGGTCCTATATGTATGACACACTTGGTTTGAGATGTACACATGTTATGAACTTATATTTTCAGAGATGTGCATTCAACACACTTAGTTTGATACATTATATATCCATGTGTTGGTTTTCATAACGATATTACTTCTATGTTTGATTTGAATTCATTGCACATGATATCCTTATATGTATGTATATTCTATGTATATTAATTCTATATGTATGTTTGATTTAAAATTAAAAAACTATGGTGCAACATATATGAATATAACGTTACTATGGTGCAACATTGCATGGTACAATTGTTAAGAAATTAAGGGAAGCATGTGTATTCCTCCATCAACATGGGCAACTTATCATTTTCCTCTTAAGTCATGAAAAATATTTCATACCTTGAATCTTGAAATAAGATGTCTTCCCTTGCTCATTTGGTTTTTGAACTGTGTATTTAATTTTATTTATCAGAAGGATATTATTCATTTTACCATTGATGAGTATGGTGGTGTATGACCAATCCATCTTTATATCCCCACCAATATCGTGATAGAAACTTTGGCTCAACAATATACCATATGTAGCTAGCATGTCTTCCACAAGTATTTCCATCTTGATTTTCTTGTCAGGGAAGTCTGCAAATTCTGGCTTGAGAATCTTTCACCAGTCAAAAGAGGTAATTATTTTGTTTTCATGTAGTAACAATGGCCAATAGCAAGGCTGAGAGTAATACCAATAGAGTTAGCAAATTTTATAAGCATGACATTGTCAGAGGTGTCGGAGTCAATAATGCAATTATTCAATTTATAGGTCCATTGACCAACAAGGAAAGATAGAAAGGTTCTTATTTCCTAGAAGCTGAGGATTTTAAGGAAAGAAGGTTCTAGGAATGAGTGGTTCTAGGAGTGGGAAGTGATTCTTTAGTGTTGGTAGGATTCTTGGAACATGTATTTTTACTACTTCCTTTGATAAACTAGACGAGGATTAAAGTGTTTTGCTTGGGAAGTAGAAGAAGAGGCTTATTTATTTTTTTATGAGTGGGTGAACACTAAACAAGAGTAACTATTCATATCATCTATCTAGATTATTCAGGATCTTTTTTAGGTGAGTATTCACAATAAGCAATAATCGCATAACCATCTTTTTCTTCTCTTTCAATTATTTGATTCAACAATTTCTTGAAAAAGTTGTAATTGTTGAAAAAGTTAAAAAAGTTGTAATTGTTGAATTTTTTTAAAACGGTGGGTCATGGCACCAAACCAACTACGCGGACACATCCGGTTGGCTAGGTGAATGCTAGAGGAGTTGTCATTTTGGTACGTGATCACATTGATGCTTCCTGCTACCTCGTTCGGGCGTAGTCCCTTAAGAGCCATGAGACCAAAAAATTGTTCAACTTTTACGGGTGATTACGCACACTCTGTGGCACCTAAGGATGTCTCGTTCAATCCTACACCTCAAAGATAGGACCCTCTACAATAGCTTGTCTCATTTTTTTTCTTCTCCAATCGGTGCTCTTGTTACCTATTGTTTTCAAATGCACTTAGAATAGTGTAGTTTGAGACAATATAAAGGTCAAACAATATATTTTGCAAACGGTGGGTTGTGGCATCGAACCAACTATGTGGACACATTTGGGTGGCTAGGTGAATGCTAGATGAGGTGTTATTTTAGTGTGTAACAACGTCATTACTTTCGGGATACCTCATTCGGGCGTAGTCCCTTAAAAGCCATGAGACCAAAAAATCATTCAACTTTGACAGGTGGCTACGCACACTCCGTGGCACCTAAGGACGTCTCGTTCAATCCTACACCTCAGTGTAGGAACCCTCTCTGACAATAGTTTGTCTTGGTTTTTTCCTTCTCCAATCAGTACTCTCGTTGCCTCTATTGTTTGCAAATGCGTCGAATAGTGTAGTTTGAGCCGAGTGTAAAGTCACAAACGATATGTTTTGTAAACAATGGGTCGTGGCACCAAACTGACTATGTGGACATGTTCGTGTGGCTAGGTGAATGCTAGAGGAGGCATTATTTTAGTGTGTGACAACATCGTTGCTTCCGGCTACCTCGTCGGCGTAGTCCCTTAAGAGCCCTGAGACCAAAAAATCGTTCAACTTGATGGGTGACTATGCGCACTCCGTGGCACCTAAGGATGTATTGTTTGATCCTACACCTCGGTGTAGGGACCCTCTACAATATCATGTCTTGGTTAATTCCTTCTCCAATCGGTGCTCTCGTTGCCCTATTGTTTGCAAACACACCGAATAGTGTAGTTTGAGCCAAGATAAAGGTCACAAACGATATATTTTGTAAACAAAGTGGCTCATGTACCGACTTAGAACCAACTATGTGGACACATTTGGGTGACTAGGTGAATGCTAGAGGAGGTGTTGTTTCGGTGCACAATAACGTCATTGCTTCCGAGCTACCTCATTTGGGCATAGTCCCTTAAGAGCCTTGAGACCAAACAATCATTTAACTTCGACGGGTGACTACACACACTCTGTGGCACCTAATGATGTCTCATTTAATCCTACACCTTGCGTAGGGAACCTTATAATATCATGTCTCGGTTATTTCCTTCTCTAATCGGTGCTCTCGCTACCCTATTGTTTGTAAATGCGCCAAATAGTGTAGTTTGAGCCAATGTAAGGCTATCAAACGATATATTTTATAAACGGTGGGTCATGGCACCAAAATGACTGTGTGGACACATTTGGGTGGCCAAGTGAATGCTAGAGGAGGCATTGTTTCAGTGTGCCACAACGTCGTTGCTTCCGGGCTACCTCGTTCTGGCGTAGTCCCTTAAGAGCCCTGAGACCAAAAAATTGTTCAACTTCGACGTGTGACTATGCACACTGTGGAACCTAAGGATATCTCATTTGATCCTACACCTCAGTGTAGGGACCCTCTACAATAGCTTGTCTTGGTTTTTCCTTCTCCAATCGGTGCTCTCGTTGCCCTATTGTTTGCAAATGTGTCGAATAGTGTAGTTTGAGACATTATAAGGCTATCAAACAATATATTTTGTAAACGGTGGGTCATGGCACTTGAATTGATGATGCGGACATGTCCAGTGGCCTGGTCGATGCAAGAGGAGGTGTCGTTTTGGTGTGCGACAACATCGTTGCTTTTAGGCTACCTCATTCGGGCATAGTCCCTTAAGAGCCCTGCGATTAAAACATTGTTCAACTTCGAGAGTGGCTACGCAGAACTCAAGTGGCACATAGAGACATCTTGTCGATCCTCGAACCTTAACGTAGTGACCCTCTAAAATATCTTGTCTCGGTTTTTTCCTTCTCTAATCGGTGCTCTCACTGCCCTATTGTTTGCAAACACGCCAAATAGTGTAGTTTGAGATAGTGTAAGGTTGTCAAACGGTATATTTTGTAAACGGTGGGTCGTGGTACCAAACCGACTGTCTTGAGACACATAGGAGTGGCTAGGTGAACAATATAGGAGGCATGGTTTTGGTGTGCGATAATTTCATTGCTTAGGGATACCTCGTTCGGGTGTAGTCCCTTAAGAGCCCTGAGACCAAAAAATCATTCAACTTCGATGGGTGGCTACGTAGACTCTGTGGCACCTAAAGATGTCTCGTCTGATCCTACACCTTGGCGTAAGGACCCTCCACAATAGCTTATCTCGGTTTTTTCTTCTCCAATTGGTGCTCTCGTTGCCCTATTGTTTGCAAACGTGCCAAATAGTGTAGTTTGAGATAGTGTAAGGCTGTTAAATGGTATATTTTGCAAACGGTGGGTCATGACACCAAACAAACTATGCTGACATGTCAGGTGGCCAGGTGAATGCTAGAGGAGGTGTCATTTTTGTGCATGACAACGTCGTTGCTTCCGGGCTACCTCGTTCGTGTAGTCCCTTAAGAACCCTGAGACCAAAAAATCATTCAACTTCGACGGGTGGCTATGTAGACTCCGTGGCACCTAGAGATGTATCGTCTGATCCTATACCTCGGTGTAGGGACCCTCTACAATAGCATGTCTCGGTTTTTTCTTCTCCAATCGGTGCTCTCGCTGCCCTATTGTTTGTAAACGCGCCAAATAGTGTAGTTTGAGACAATGTAAGGCTATCAAATGATATATTTTGTAAACGGTGGGTCGTGGCACCGAACCAACTACGTGGATATTTCCTAGAGGCCAGGCGAATGCTAGAGGAGGCATCATTTTGGTGTGCGACAATATTGTTTCTTCCAGGCTACCTCGTTCGGGTGTAGTCCTTTAAGAGCCTTGAGACTAAAAAATTGTTCAACTTCGACGAGTGGCTACGCAGACTTCATGACACCTAGAGATGTCTCGTTTGATCCTACACCTTGGCATAGGGACCCTCTACAATATATTGTCTTGGTTTTTACTTCTCCAATCGGTGCTCTCGCTGCCCTATTGTTTGCAAACATGCCGAATAGTGTCGTTTGAGGCTGTAAGGTTTGTCAAACAATATATTTTGTAAACGGTGGGTCGTGGCAATCGAACCGATTACATGGACATGTCTTGATGGCTAGGTGAATGCTAGAGGAGGTGTTATTTCAGATGCGTGACAATGTCATTGCTGCTACCTCATTTGGGCATAGTCCCTAAAGAGCCCTTAGACCAAAACATTGTTTAACTTCGACGGGTGGCTACGTAGACTCTGTTTCACCTAGAGATGTCTCGTCTAATCCTAAACCTCGGCATAGTGACTCTCATAATAGCCTATCCTAGGTTTTTCCTTCTCTAATTGGTGCTCTCGCTGCCCTATTGTTTGCAAACGCGTTGAATAGTGTAGTTTGAGACAATGTAAAGGCACATCAAACGGTATATTTTACAAACGGTGGGACGTGGCACCAAACCAACTTTGCACACACTTAGGGATGGTCTTGTAAACACTTGGGGAGGCATCGTTTTGGTTCTCTAAGCTCCAAATCCTTACTCGGGCTACCTCCTCCAGAGCTAAGAACCCCCTCATAGGTACATAAGTCATTGTTAATTGCTTCTCTTTTCTTGTAAAACAATGAAAGCTTCTCTTGGCTTTAAGAATTTATAATTCTCTACTAACAGTGCCAACCACGTGAATGTGGAAGCTTTTCTGGCTCCACTAACCTGCATATAAAAGTGTTAGTCAAAGAAATGTAAGTTTCAAATCAAAACCATACTAGATATATAAAAATACACAAATTTAATAAAACATATGAACTTAAATTTATCTAACTAACAAAGATATATATACCAAAGAAATTATATATATCAGATATGAGCATTGTAAATTCATTCCAATGAACCATCAGGATTGGATCTACTCTGAATAGTGGACATGATTGCTTCATGATCTGACTCTCAAACCCTACAAAGAATCTTGTTATTAGGAATTCCTCAATATCTATACAGCTGAATATTTGTCACTAGAACTAGATGCGAATATAAGAGTATTTTCCTGTGTGTCTCAAAGTCTTCAAACACCCAAACAGAGGATTTTTTTAATGGATACCGTCGAAGCCAAGTTCTAGTAACTATCACTGACCCTGTAGGGTACTCAATATATTCACCATCTATAATAAGATAAGTCAACTTCTTTCTTTCCTTGATGCAACGACATAAGAAATAGTCTATTCCTTCTTCATTGTCTTCTATCACAATAACTGCAAACACATGTCCTACAAAAAGGTTTCAACTCAAATTTAAATTGTACATATTAAAATTTCAATGGACATAACTCAATACAAAAATTGTAAATAACCATAAATACCTTGTCGCACCAAAATTGAAATTTCACAAAGTCCTTGAATGTTGCTGACTTCATTTACGAAACAAGTCGTAATGCTTGTGGAGGTTGATAACTAGGAAGCGGAGTTAGAGGCCTACAAATCCATCCATCCACCCATTCTTGTGAATCACACTCAGCAGTGACAAATTCGATACAAGATGCACAAAAACATGTCAAATTTCTTGTCCATGTGGCCCATGAAGTAGCGTCTGAGCTATAAAATGAGTGCATATCACTGGACCCAGTGAGTGTCATATAATCCTTGTAGTAAGCAATTTTTTGTTCCTTTATCAACCAAAAATATAAGCAAATCAGAAATTTTTTGAGAACCTTGGGCCATGTTGTTAATACACCATTCCACTATGCTCTTTGCATCTTTCAATTTAGCACCATATTTGTACTTCAACTCTTCTCTAACAAGAGCTCTTTTCACACATGCCACTTTGCACCATCATGCTCTCCTTTTCCATGTCCAAATTCAATGAAACTCCAAATATGTTGCACACCCATCTTGACATGCATCCTTCTCAACTAATAAAACATTCGTGCATTCTTAAACCGAGACGCGTAATTATCGACTATATATAATGTTATTTGAAGTGGATGTCCCTATCGGACAAGTTTCCATAAAATAATTGGAAACACCCTTGCACAAATTCAGTAGAATGAGTACGATCATCACCGATATAAAAGTGGTACTCTTTAAAAAATGTTCGATCATTTTCTCGTAGTGTTAGGAGAATGTATAAATACTATATGCACAAAAATGATAACTTGTACTGAGTTGTAATATTGTGATTGAACCTCCATTTGTGTTTGCAATGTGTAATTCTCTGTAAAATCGACCACTGAAACAATAGTACCAATAGGAAATGTGTCTTTACATATCTTGAACTATTCATCCAACCATCGAGCTCTGTGTGTATGCCTAGCATACTCATAAACAATTTCATCCTTAAATTTTCTCATAAATTGAAAATAGACATATGTTACATAACTAGCTCACACCGTTTAGACTCTTTTCCATCTTTCAACTGGTATGCAACTGATTTATATTTATCAAACTCAACTAAATTATTTCCTATTGCACCTTCAATTTTCTCATGGATGCAACTTTCCAATTTAGGTAATCCGCCACATGTACCACAACTTCCATCTAAACAATCCTGAATATAAAAAACTTATCCAACTTATTTTTCACAAAATATCATAGGAATGAAATCCCTGGAAGATATTGGTGGAATTTGAACACCACATTCTGATAACATAGTTTCAGAATGCAAAATAGAACGAATACATAAAAATTTAGCATAATGCATAGCAAATTCAACATGTTGCCTACAACAACAAGTGGTGCGAGCATGGTTGATTTTCACATAGAATGGTTTTAACATTTCAAATTTTTTTGACTAATTTTAATTTCCAGATGCTCTTATTCAAACTTACGAAAAAATTGAGTTTGAGTCATATCTAAGAAATGCTTTGGATGTGGTTTGCGATTAATAGAACCAACTCTCCGTTTTACAACATCTCTTGTATTAGGTGAAAATCTAGTGTTATCATGCCAAAATTGAATAACAAATTCTCTTATAGCATCAATATTATATTTGTCCTTACGCGGTGCTCTAGCAGAAAATGCCCAAAAATCGGTGTTATTGAGTGATTGAAGGATATTACGTCTTTCAATTGCTTTCATTAGAGTTTTTGATTAACTTGTAACATTCGACTTGTTTACGTAATCAAATGTTGTTTTTTTATTGATTCACTTACAACACTAGTAGCAAGTACACGATGCACAATATTACTATCCCTAGTGCGTCTCTTGACACCAACAGTGTGATATGCATCATGAAGGTTTTCAACAATTGTAGAGGTTTGACCACGTATATTAGATGTTGTCAATCCTAAGGTGTTTAATGTAGGTCTCATTTTATTCAATTTCATCAAACTAACCAACAACTGACATCTTTGGGAATTATTTAAAATTTCAAAATGAATATCCCAAATTTCAAAGTGGCTTTTTTTTTATTTACCCATTCAGAAAGTTTGTCACACATTGGTTTCAAAATGTTTTCATCAATTTCAATAAAATGATTAGATTTCTTACGAAAAATTCTAGGAGGTGTTTTTGTCAAATTTTACGTGTGTCTACAGCTTTCAACTGAATTTCTTTATTCACATTTTCATTTTCTCCTTCAATTTCAACATTTGCTACATCACGAGTATTTAATTCTTCTTCAACATTGACAAAAAAATATCTTCATCACGATTATTTAATTCAACTTCAACATTGACAGTAGAAACATTACCTGGTTCCTCATTGCTTACAACAGTAGGGGTTGAAGATGAACCTCTTCTTGATTCATGAAGATTCTGAATTCGCTTAACATTTTGAAATATGTTTACCTCTAATTCATTTGGTATTTTTTACTTAATGACATCCTTTTTGAATTCATTTCTTGTTTGCCATGATGTTTTACTTTCGGTGATAAGAAAAACATGTAGAAAATGACAAATTTCACAAGAATTATATGGTAAATTCAAACAGTAAAAATCACATGGTAATTAGAACATTGGGATGCGTATAAATATGATTTATGAACCGCATGATCGCACTTTATAAACCATGCTCACGGTTTATAAAGCGCGATCGCGGTTCTTGTTTAAAAACCCATGATCGCGGTTTGTAAACCATGATCACGGTTCTATCTGTATTATCAAATATGATCCTTAGGCTCAGGAAATATTTGTTTTGCCCCAACCAAAGCTATGGAAGGTCATTATGAAGTGTAAAGGGTCAAAACTTCAAATTTTCTCTTCCACAGACTTGAACCATGCTAAAAAACTGAAAACATTTCACAAAAATGGTGCCATCGCATAGGGGAGACTGTTAGCTTCATAGAAATATTGATTTTAAAGTGAATAGAATAAGATAAATATCATTTTATAATTTTTTACTAATAATAGGTTTTAAGACATTTTTTCCCGCGAATTTTCATCACTACATTTAAGACTGCAACTTTTGTTTCGCTTATCAAAATGTGATAAAACTTATACCATCCCAAGCATGGAGAAATTCTACACATGTTAAAAAAATTGATTTTGATATTTTTTGATATAGTTATGGCGGCAAACGGAAAGCACTCCATTTTCTAAATTTTTTTAGACCACTTTCACGGAAAAAATCATTAAAAAAATATTGCTCGAAAAAATACAAAATAAAATCCATCCCAAGATAGACAACTACATCTAACTTTTCACCAAAGGAAAAAAAAACAAGATTTGGTCATCCAAATCGTGGGCAAACGGACTACAATCTTATAGGTTTTTTCAAAAACAAAAACCAAGTCATATAATTTTAAGTGTTTAATATAGCTAAACTTGTCCATTTAAAAAAAAAAATTAGTACTTTTGAAACTATATTCCGGATACTACGATTCATATTTATATAAATTTTTCTAATTTTGAGTGTGTGTATTGCTAATAATCCCTACAAGTTCAGATTTTGCTATTTTTTGCAATATGACGTCCACTTATGACCCCTTTTTTGTCTACCATCTTGGTGCACTTACCCAATATCCTGTGTGACCTAAAAATCCGTGCACCTCACTCTGACTGGTAGGTGCTTCCAACCCTAAAATGACTACAACCTTAGCTGGATCAACAAGCAATCCTTGCAGATTATGTGTCCCAATATTATTCCAAAAGGTGTAGCAAATATGCACTTCTTGATTTTCAAAGAGATACTCAATTGTCTACACCATTCAAACATTAAGCGCAGATTGTCACAGTGATCCTTAACAAGCCCATATACTATCTAATCATCGATGTAGACTGTAAGAAGTTGTGAATAAAATCTTTGAATTCTGAATAACTATGCATGAGAATACATCGAGCACGTTTTTCAATCCAAAAGGCATCACAATATAGGTAAAATTGCCCCATTCAGTAGTAAAAGTTGTCTTTTCTTATCCTCCTGAGCAATCCTAACCTGATGATACCCGGAAAACCCATATGTGAATGAATATATTTTGCGCCCTGCAACTCCTAGTATTTCCTCAGTAAATGGCGTAGGGAATGGGTCTGTTACACATGTAGCATTTAGCTCCTTGTAGTCCACACATATTCTAATTCATCCATCCTTCTTGATACTAATCACCATTGGACTAACCCATTCTGACTCATCAAGGGGCTTGATCATTCCGATTTCAACATTTTATCAATTTCTTCTTTTACCTTTTCGTGCAAATTAGGATTCATTTTGTAAGGTCTCTTTCTCCTTTGGATGTGCACCTTAATTGTATCTTCATTTCCCCAAGTGATTCATGCATGCCTTTAAGTTCATGATACCCTCGAGGGAATAAGTCCTGGTAATCCCGTAGTAACTCAATAATCTTTGCCACCTCTGAGTTTGACTAGTAGTCTCCAATTATGGCCTCCTTAAGCTTAGCCTCCAATCTTATATTGACCTTCTTTGTCTTCATTGGTTCATGGTATGCGTGTGTATCCTTATCTGCAGATATCAAGACCTCACGCACCCTATGAATGGTCAATATCCAAGTTTTTAACTTCCTCATCATCCACGGTATACACCATCTTTCCTTTTTCTTTCTCAAGGTAAGCACGTTCAAGAAATATGGAGTCTTCTCCTTGAAAACGTGTGCTGATTATGTCTTGCCAATTAATTCTGTATGAGGTCCTTTTCCTTTACACTATCTCCCATGGTTAACAGCTTGACAAATTTTAATGTCTCTTCTATGGAGGTTGGGAAGAAAAGTAGTCAAAGGTCTAGATCATTCTTGTAGTCAAAATTTTTCAGGTTTCGGTATCTCGATGTAGTTTTGTGTATACATACCAAGTGTGTGTGCACCCTTATAGAGTGGAGTACAATTTATGCACCCAGAGTGAAAGGTGGTAATGCTTCTGTTCGACCATCCATTCTCTCACACTTTGCTGAATTTGATGCTGAATAGGTTGATCACCATTGTAAGTGTAAATCTATGTAGGTGCATTGCTTCTTACAAACTTGGTAGATAAGGCGATTCTAATCTCCTTCCACTTCATATTATCTCTATGAAATACCCACTAGCGCGTTGTTGTCCCACACAAGACATATGATAACATGTGTCTTCTCCTGACCTGGTCTATCTACTATGCCTCCATGGCTTGTAAGAATACAGGAAGATCTTCTGCTTATGTATACCAAGGCATTGTGATACCTATCCGTCAAATAGAACAAAGTCCATTCTTGCACACAACCACACTTTTTACCTCGTGTCCTACTAGTTCATATGTACCATGAGCCCAATTGTCACAAGCAATACTCATAGTATCACTAATAGAGTGAGAATCCTCCCACTATAGGATGCCTTCCTTTGATGGCTCATTGACCTCTGGGTCCTGAATAGCGCGTACATAGGTTACTGTGTAAGTCCTCCTCACTTAGAGGCTCACCATATAGTGTATACTTCCCATCGCCAAAGGTATCACAACCCTTTCCTCTTTGTTCTCAAACCTGATATACCCCTTATTGAATCTCAAATCAGCATTATTCACATAACACCAAGGGCGTCCAAGTAAGGGTGGAAAACTATCTTCTTACTGCAGTGCTAATAGCTCAAAATCCCGAGTGAATTTGGCCCTTGTATGGTTATAGATGCATCCTTCAAAACTCCTATGGGAGTGGCCTTAGTCTTATTTACCATAAACAAAACATTAGATGATGGTTGTAATGGAGGTCTCCCCATTTTTACCCATGCATCTAAAGTAAGCACATTGGCTTTTGCACCTGTATCAATCAAAATATTGCTCAATAGCCATCCATATACAACAACATTCAGAGTGATCTCTTTATCATAGTCAATGCTATCAGGGGAAGATTTGCATGTAGGATATGCCGTTCATTCTCAGTGTTTTTGCGCAGAGTGTTCCCCTTTAACCAATTTCCTAATAATGGAATAATATTTTCTTGGCGCAACATTTTACACACCTCTATGATGTTATCAATATCAGAGGGTGCCTTCCCTACTTCTTTCTTGTGTTTTATCTTTTTGGACTGCTCTTTTAAACATTGTATTTCACCTTGAAGATTTCTGAGGACCTCCATGGTCTTTTGATAGACTTCCTTCTGATGGGCAGGATTTGGGTACCTTGCATGCTAAATCTCCTCCTTAATGATTATAGGCTTTTGGTATAATGCCTCTCTTGTGCGTGTCACTTCAAAGACGTGTGGTAATATTCACGATTAAGGCCTCGGAGTTACGGTGTTATCTTGGGCATCCACTAATTTTCCTCTACCACGACTGGATCCTAACCATCCACAGGGGCATTTGTTTTCTTACTTATGTTGTTTCTTGAGATGCTCATATAAGTCCGGGAAATCCTAATAGCTATGATTATTTTTGTAGAAAGAACATGTAACATTTTGGGGACATTCATGCCTATAATGATAAAGGGATCTACATGTATAGCATGTTCCTCGAGAAAACTCACTTCTTCCTCCACCACGACCTCATCCTCCATATCCACCTCGATATCCATGTCCTCTTCCATGACCTCCTTCAAAATGGCCCTCATTCCTGTCATAGCGCGGTTGATTATGATCCCGATCTTGGTGCTTGTTCTTGTTCTTAGAGTTATTTGTTATACTTGTTTGTCGTACCCAATGTCTATAACATCATGAATCTGACCAATCAATCGAAAATCCTCGGTATAATGGGTCATAGACTTGCAAATCTTACAAAAGCAAGATACATTCTTCCTTATCACATCTTTATGTAACAAAGGATAGTGGCTAGCATCATGATTCAAATGACATATTTCATAGTCTAACAATAATGAACGTATAGATCTGCGAGGGAAACTATCCTTGGTGTGACCTTCCACTTCACAATCATACACCAAATTCATGAGTGTGTTTCATGGGATGAATTTGCTAATAGCTTCTCTAACTGCTTTGCCATAGCTTGTAATTTGTGCCTCTAAGAATGGACTAACACTAGTGTCAATTCTCCCAACTACCTCAACATGTAAAGCTACTTCTAGTGCTTCACATAGATCAGTGTATGTCTTATGTGACAGTGCTCTTCTGAATGGTGTAATCAATCTGCCAATGAACCATTGTGCATGCTAGCTTGCATGAATATCATAAGAAAGCTTAGATAGAAGTGTTTTAAAATGGGCATCATACTCATGTACACTCTCAGTAGTGCCTTGCTTAATATCCTTGAGTGCACTTATACTCTTCTGTTCAAAACTCAGGGATATGGAACTCTTTCAAGAAAGCATCCTTGAACACTTTGCATACTCTACGCAAGTTTGATCAGGGTCAAACTTCCTATACTAGTTGTGTGCACGTCCTGTAATGTAATGTAGCAAATTGACTTGCCTTGCACTTAGAATCCTTGATTCATTTCACATCCACAATATTTCACACATGTGCACATGCTTAGTAGCATGCTCTATGCCTCTATACTCTGGAAGATGAAGATACATCTCCATATAAATATTATGGGGTTGGTGTAGACCTTGCCCTCTTGATCTAGAACCTCTTGTGTTTCCCTTACCTCTAGAACCACCAGATCCACCAAAACTAGAACCACCTATACCTCTTGATCCTCCACCTGTAGCTGGAACATGACCTATAGATGTACTCCCCTATGCTCTGACAATAGTACTATATTGAACCCCTACAGTTTGTGAGGTAGTTCCACTTCCAGAGGTGAATCCAACATTCTGCGTGCTCATGTTCTGTGCGGATGATGCACCTAAAAATGTCCCTCCAAATAATGAAGTCTTCGACCTAACATTCATGTGATTACTTCCCGACTTACTCCTACTCTCCTACTTCCCAAGTTACCTTCTGGTTACTTGTCATACTAGGTATTGGAAAACCAAGCACAAGGGCTAGGTCACCAAGTGGATTAAGATGTGTGCCCGTGGCCCAAGTAGTCTTTGTTGGCACACTTCTGTGTGAAGTGAAGAGGGGATCTCTGCCATGCTTTCCAAGATGGGGGAGTTCATGATGCTCTGGCTCCATGTCTTCTACATGAGCTTCAAATCCTTCACGAGCCATCTCTCTCCTCAACACCATACTTTCTGCAACAGTACATTGCTTCTCTATCTCCCTCTCACACGCCTCATTATACTTAAGTGACTTTTCTCTCTCTACCTTTCTACCGCTAGGTCTACCATCTTTCACCCAGCGTGTTCTTGCCATCATGCATGGTGAATTTTAGTTAGCCATCGGTTTACCCTCTAGGTTCAAAGTTACCATCAAGATCTTGATCACCAGTGGAATACCTTGCAGATATGCTCCCATAGGATACCGCAAAAACTGGAATTCAGCTACCTTAGGGCAAGAATATGTCGAAATTGAATATTCCAAAATGTAACTATTTAGAACACCACAAAACCACGTATCCACAACATGATTCCAGATCAGATCAACATCATAAAGGGCCTGAAATTCTTCTTGTCTCCAGACAAGTGCGTGATACCTCCAATTCCACTGAGATGCATAGGTAGTCAACCACTTGTATAATTCTTTTGGAAAGATGGTGAAAAAGATCTCATATAAGCTGTCATACAGATTCTGTTCTACCCAAGTGCATGCTTTAAACTCAGATCCAATGCTAAACCGTCATGCATATTGTTCCTCCAGATTGTGTATCCAATCCTCAATACTTGTTAGAGTTAACAGGTATGTCTTCATCACGAACCATCCTTAAAACAATGAAAAGATGTCCCGTTAATGGAACTAATGATGCAACCAGATAATACCCAAGACACACTGACACATCACTCGGCCTAGGCGAGCGCTCACCAAAGTGCACAAAGGTACCGGTTCCTCTTTAGGGTTGATGTAGTAGGATGTTAGCGTGATGAAGGAATAAACATGTAGATCCATAACTAATCCACCATTCTACAATGCATGCCATATTTAGAAATATGAAATAACAAGCTTAAACAATAATCATGATTGAATCAAGAACATGCACTACTCAATTACACGGGAATGACACTTAGATTCAACCAATAACTTCCATCTATTAATGAACACAAAAGCTCCTTACAATAATGACATTTTATACCAATGCGCACATGGATCGATACATAATCTAGTCATATGCACATATCTCTTTATGCTTACCTTTTACGCTTTGCATATACCTATATATCTCTACTACTATGTGATTTACATCATATATATAGGGTGGGAACTTTCCCTTCACCGCTTATCTATTCCAAAAATAGGCCGCATGCTACTAATAGCCATGTGCCATTTACAAGCATAGCCACACATGCAAGTGTGCTATCTATAGACCTCTTATAGTTAACTGTAGTGACAATCCTATTCTTAGCTTATCTCCATGTAAAACACTTTGATCCAATCCTCTAAAGATAGACAATGCGTGGTGTGCACATTTCTGCCTCATTGGTGTGTTCCGCATGCCATCTTCTAAAAATAAGTCTTCATGCTCAAAATCGGCTAAGTCCTGAATGCTAAACTTGCCCTCCGTGCGCGAGGTTCTTCTGTCCATTCACTCCCTTAAACTGACTTGTTTTCCGTGTGGACTTCTTGTGTGAGTTCATTAAGTGTTTTCTCGATCAATAATGTTGCCTAATTTTACCTAGACTTGCTTAGGAAAATTACACATCCAAAACTAGGTAAAATATCCATTTATAGTCGTTATCTTTGACCAATTTTACGTAGATTTTCTTAGAAAAATCAATCAAATATCAACAATTGGGTAAAACATCCATTTTATAGTTGTTATGATGTCGATTTTACTTATTTCCTTAGGAAAATCAATCAAACATCCAAAATTGGGTAAAGCATCCATTTTATATTTGTTATGTTGTCTCGATTTAACTTAGTTTTCCTTCAAAACATTGGTAAAAAATTCAAAACTTGGTAAAGCATCCATATTACAACAATTATGTTGCCTAATTTTGTCTCTGATCCCCATCAATACCAAATATGTTCAATGCCTAGATTCACTCATACATTTTGTAGGTGTCACATTGCTGAATTGGCTTAGAACTTCCTTCATCAAAGCAAATGTGATCTAATAAAATCATTCAAATTTCAAACAAAAACATGCCACCTATCACATGATTAGGTCATATAAGACTTGAACATAATTTGTTCCCTTATGATCATTCAGAACATGTCCAAAGATGATATTAGCCTCAACGATCATAATAGGGGAGAGGAGGAAGGACCACATGATAGATTTGAACACAATCCAAAATAAGTAGAATTCTTATACCAAAACGAAGACAAATTCCTTCTTTTCTTGGTCAAATTAAGTGCAAATCCCCTCTAAATTTCATCTTTCCGACCTTACCAACATGATTTGAGGGGAGGTTATGGCTAAGCATGTGCCTTTTAAAAGTGTCGGATATATCTTAAACATGGGGCATGCGTCCACCTCGGTGAACCCTAAAGGTCAGAAATATGAATCAGACGTGAACATACCTCCTAACAAGTCTAAAGTCGGGAATAGTATACGTTTTGTTAAACTAAATCGTGACATAGGAAAGGAGGGTGAGGTTCATCCCCACACACCATGTAATGAAGAAGTGATAGTTCAAGATCATATCCATACAAAGAAACCTAAGGTCACTCATACTAAAAACCTCAAAGTGACCCATGCCATATACCACATGGCCAATTGTGAGGTGAAGCCTCTAAATTGAGCCATGTTTACATACCATATACACCCTTACAAGAAAGTCATTTAAACAAGAATGGTAAACTATGAAAGATGCACTTAGTAGTTTATAAGAAAGTAGTAGTGGACATCACAAGAGATATTGTTTTAAATAGTTATGTCCATACCCCTTTATAGGGAGATTCTAAAGGTACCTTTTCCACCTAGCTTTGAATGTCCTAAATTTGAAAAATGTTGTGGAAAAGGTGATCCCTTGATCAATTTAAAGACTTCTTCATGGATTTTCAAGAAGTTGCTTATAATGACAATAAACTCATCCAACTGTTCTCACATAACTTAATAGGCCAAACTCTTGAATGCTTTCTCCACCTTCCAAAGGGATCAATTTCTACCTTTGCACAATTACTAAGATGTTTTTTAGACACTTCTCCTTTAACATGGAGAGTGAAATCACCATACTTGACTTATGTAATTCCAAATAATGTTATAATGATAACTTTGCTTCTTTATTACAATGATGATGAGTATTAGCTAGTCGTTTCTTGTACTCTATCTATCCCATGAAAATAACTCGTTAGCATATTTGTACCAAGCTTGCACTTGAGATAACTTCCCTCTCCAAATAAATTGTGTAAGAACTTTTAAATAAGTCATTGAAAAGGGTAATCAAATAAAATGACTCTCTTAGCCAAAGGAGTTGTAATCATTCCAAAAGGATTATGATACTAAATCCATCGATTAAGCTAAATTCTTTACAAAAAAATTAAAATGTTATGGGTGATGGAATTATAGATTCCAAGCATATTTAGGTGGTTCAAAATACCCCACAATTGAAACTTGCTTAAGGGCCACTCAAACTAGATAAAAAGTGTCGGGATTACACCCCACTTGGTGAATCCATATTATAGACATTCAAATTTGGTAATTTGTGGTTTAGTAACCCTTGACTCAACTATGCATTCTTGTTATGATAAATATGACTCATTCATTCCTGTTTAACATTTTTCAAGGCCCACCATTTAGATTATTTACCCTTTCACACCGACATGTCAACTCATTTTGAGAATACAATGACACAATCTAGGGATTTTTTTGACAAGCTCATAACTTCATTTTGTATGTTTTATGTTCCATGTTAGGGCCATATAGTTTGGTCAAGGATTTTTATTTGGTCATGACCCTTTTTTATGGTCTTAGACTTTCATGTCATCCAATGCACTTCTAAGTTCATGTCTTTTGTTAGGTCTTAGTTTAACATAAATGGTTAATTATCTTTAGGGGTAGAATGCTTTGAAGGTTGATTATCCTAATCAATTAGTTTCCAAAGTTAATGACAATAATATCAAGACTAACCATTAAGTAATGATAAACAACATTAAGTAACAATAGATAAAACATTTGCAATGAGAGAGAGAGAAGACAACTTAACTGTTATCCTACTATGTGTGATGATCTAGACTGGTATAATGGTCGAAACAAGCTAAACATGACCTAATAGAGCCTTGTTGTTGAAATTATGTCCTAAATTGTTGCACGGACCAAAGCGGATGGCACAGGATAAAGCATACCCTCATTATGGTCCTTTCTGTATGCTATTACCCCCTTTAGATCCTCTGCTCCTAATATTTTTTGGGCCTTTTTAGTGTCTTATGATCTACTTTTATCTGGAATCTAGACCTATGAAACTGTGTGATGCTTGTTTTGTGACTGATTGATCCTTCAAAACCCTAGATAGTTAAAAAGTCTTACAAAACAAACATTAGGTAGGTTGTGGGCACCACTATGCACTACTCACATCGTCACTACTCTGAAGAGGGCTCAAACCGCATGTCATTCTTTCCCAACATATGATCTATAGAATGTATGCAACCAAATAGATAACCATGATCTTGCAACAATGAGATTGTACTTACACCTTTTCCCTAGCTTGACATGGAATAATGATATGTTCATTGCATTTGTAGATTTGAGTAAATGACTTCCCTAGAATGAGTATACAAAGTATATGAAGCTCAAAGGAGTATTTTCTTATGATTTCTCTTAATGTGCATTAGATATCCATCCTCCTGATAATGGACGAATAACTATGTTATCTATGTCCGAACTAGATCTAGAAAACTTGGGTAAGGCTAAAGTGAATGGGAATGACCATAGCATATGGATGTTATGGCCCATTTTGGGTGCTTTGGTACAGGATGCATGTGTAAGTGCTTTAAAAAATGGGATTATCTTGTGTGAGGGTTTAGCCTAGTTTTATGGACTAATATGACCATTGCGTGAAAAAATGAGTTGTCTATGTAAGCAATAATAAATGGGATATAACTAGGGATAACATAATTGACCAAGTTGGAAAAGTGTGGGCTAGTGCAAAAGTGTTGTATAATTTGTGTTGTTGCAAGACATGAATTACCAAAATGAGTGTCTACATTTTCCCCTCTTTAAGTATGGAATTGAAAATTATGTGCTTAAAGGAAAAGTCACCTGAGTGTGTAGACACACTTTGCCTTTTCTCAGAGCACATTGTGTTTGTGTTAGGACTTTGTCTTTGTTTTGATTGTGTTTTTTTCCAAGATGAGTACTATAGAGAAAAGAGTGTAGTCAATTTCCATAGTATAGGAAATCAAACTTTAACATGAAAAACTTAAACTTAGTATGAAAATAGAAATATATAAAGTAGAAAATAAAACAAAGGAAAGTGTACACCTGATTATTTTGTAAGAGAGGGGAGAGAGTACTCCATTACCATTTCCATGGATATTTGTTGAAATTTGTATTGGAGCTGGTTGGAAGGACTTGGGGGTGATCAATCCCCAAGTGGAATGTGTCGAATAGAATAAAAAGAAGTGCAAATGCACCCCACATGGTGAAGAGAATTATATGGGGAACATTCTAGCTACTCCGTATCCCTCCACAAAAGATATGAACACTTTGAAAATTTTGGTTTATAAGGATAATAATCACCTTGATACTTCTCAAGACCTATAAATAAGTTCCATTGTAGATGAACACAAACCCAATTGTTTTTCAAATGATGACACAATGTACCGGGGTGATCTTTGGCTTGCATACACTTGGTACCACCATAATATGAAATGTACCATGCATTATTTCATTGAACCTAAGTAAAAAGCATGTAGATGTTATTGAGAAATTGTACCAACTAAGAAATTTATTGCATTTTCCCCTAATATGAAAGCACATGTAATGGGCCATAACATCCACATGCTATGGTCTGTTGTATATATCTTTTCCCCAGGGTAGATATAGACAAGTAGGAGAATGGAGAAATCAAAGAAGCTCAAATCCCTGACATGCCCAAGGCGCACAGAATGGGCGCACGACACGGAGTGTCGACAGAGGAAATGGTGTGCCCAAGGCGCACAGAATGGGTGCATGACATGGAGTGTCGACAGAGGAAATGGTGCGCCCAAGGTGCACAGAATGGGCGCATGACACGGAGTGTCGACAGAGGAAACAGTGCGCCCAAGGCGCACAGAATGGGCGCACGACACAGAGTGTTGACAGAGGAAAGCAGTGAGCCCAAGGCACACGCAGAATGGGCACACGACACGGAGTGTCGATAGAGGAAATGGTGCGCCCAAGGTGCATAGAATGGGCGCACGACACGGAGTGTCGACAGAGGAAATGGTGTGCCCAAGGCACATAGAATGGGCGCACGACACGGAGTGTCGGCGGAAAAATGGTGTGCCCAGGCGCACAAAAATGGGCACACGACACAGAGTGTCGACAGGGGTAAATGGTGCGCCCTTGGCACATGGAAGAGGATGACGACACACACATGAATGCGCCCTTGGCGCACCTTCAAGAGGTGCAACATTTTGGGCGGCGACAAGAGCGAGACCACAGCACGAGATATTCAGATGGCCATAACTTTTGACTGGGAGCTCAGATTCATGCAAGGTTGGACTTTTCGGAAAGCTTACGAGGTCCTCTATCCAACTACGACTGGATATCTTTAATTGGGTGAGAAAAATTCTTAAAAATGCAAAATACAGTTTTCCACTTTTGGGTTCACTGGGGTTCTCACCTACCACCATAATGAGATAGTTAAGTGCAATCTAGAGGTGGTTGGGGTAGTTTTGGAATTCCTCTCTCTTTTCTCTCTCATTCTTCCTATAAATTGTAAGGAGGGGCTTCTTTCTAAAGGTTGGACATTTCTGTTTTGCCCCTCCCTTCTTCTCTTTGGCAGGTGAACTTACGGAGTTAAAACCTCCCATTTGAAACTGTAATGCAACCTTGCCTCTTGGCATTTTGCAGTGTGCTGTATCAATCTTTGGAGAAAATTAATGCATGTCTGTGGATGATTCTCAACCCTCTCTATATTCATTTGCATCCCCCTGATCTTTCACTGTGAATCTGGCTATCTGTGTATGATCTTGCATTGCATTTTAATGGTCTGTGTTTATTGGCAAGACAGGTGTTCTTCATTCCTCGGTGCATCACCTTTGTAGTTTAGGTTTTATTTTATGCATTTTCTTACCCCTGTCTCCTTGGCAAGTTAGATTAGGTTTTTAGTAAACCCTCTGCATCTTCTACGTGTGCATCTGAACAGAGGAATAGGAACCGGCCTTCATCCGGAGAGCTTTTCCGATTTCGCAAGGTCCCACACTTGGGAAAAGCTCCATGTTATGCAATCGTACTGAGAGTCTCAACCCATCGTGTTGCAGACATTCAGGGGTGCTGCGATTCGACATCAACAGTCCTTGATATACGGTTTGGTCCTGTGTATTTCTGGCCTAATTCTATTTTGAGCCATTTAATGAGTCATGACCTATCTAATTTTGTACCTTTTATAATGTTTCCAGATTCTAAGTTTTTGTGAGGGTGAAATATCACTCGATGGCTACCCCTTGTTTGGGAGGCGTGAGGTAGGGCAATGTGAATGTAACCCAAATAAGAGGACTTGTAGTTGATGTGCACATGTGTTGTAAGATTCCTATAGGAGAAAAATAGGAGTGCACATGATGTATACTATGACACATACATAATAGTATAATAGAAAAGCTAGCAAAGTGTTAGTGATAAGTAATAGAAAAATAACACAGTAGATGTAAGAAAAAGCATGTAAAGACACACAAGTAGAATAATCATGGTAAACAATACTCTGCATACATGGGAGGCTACTCAGGATGTCATAAGACAATTGAGGCACTCAAGGCCAATAAGAAACAAACAAGTAACATAGGGAATTTCCCATAAACAAGTGAAAGCATAAATTAAACATGTAAAACAAGAGACAAATAATAGAATGAAAATGATTATGACTTGAAAGTAACCTATAAAATAGATACTACACATGAAACACCCATTAACATGTTAGAGTAATAAAGAGTATGACATGATGTATGTATTGAGTAAATGAGGTAAGAGGAAGTAAAGTAGTAAATATTGGAATGATAACACATGTGTGTAAGAAAGTGTAAAGTGGATGCCCCTAGTTGGTGTAGAATAACTGGTAAAGAGCAAAGTGTCAAGCATCTTACATCATGTAACAATTTGTGTGTAGCCTACATTTAACTCAATGTACCAAGTGAATTGACACATATATAGAAAAAATATATAACATACTATGTATCAAGCTAACATGATAAGTAAAGTACAACATGAAAAGTATAAGCGTGCAATAGAAACAACCAAGCAAGAGCAATGCAATTGTTTTTTAATTTTTAACATATTTGAATGTTTTTGGATTTTAGGATATTTGAATGTTTTTGGATTTTTAGCCCCCTAAGGAAATATATAAAAACCTATTCTACGAAGATAAGGAAGGGTGATCCAAGAATGCCCCTAGGAGGGGAATATATAGATTTTTAGGGCTTTTTGATGAATTATAGAGTGTGTAAGAAGAGGTGGAAAAGAAAGGTTTCCCCATAGTGTGTGTATGTAAAGTGAGGTTTGGGTGTGTAACCACTCCTTCAACAATCTGGACCTTTAAAAAGAGTGTTTCATTAGGAAACGAGGGGAAAATTTGGATGCCCCAGTGTGAGTAGCACAAAAACTAATCAAGAGTATCATCAGAGTCTGTATCGAAGCCTATAGTTCCAAGGTTAGCTACATAATAGGTGAGAATTTTGTGGTGCTCATAGAAGAATCATGTCATATACAAGTGGTACACAGCCATGATATACTCCACATTGGTGTAAAGTGGCCCATGCTTAGGCATGAGTTGAGTGTAGTGTGTCATATTAGGAATGTAATAAGGGAATGGATCATTACGAACAAAGGTGACCATGTGCCTATGTAGAGGGTAGGTGATGGTAGTATTATGCTTGTCAATTCTACCTATGAGATGTCATGTACGCACCCAAAAATTACACGGTCTTTACATTGAAGGAGACAGAACTCTCCGATGGTGAAATAATTCTTTTCCATAATAACGATGAGATCCAGATCCTCTCCTTTGTGTTTAATATGCTTGATATCACCAATTTTTCCATATTTCTAAGTTTGAAAGCTTGTTTTGTCCTTGCGATCCATTTTCCACTCTTTTCACTCTTATTTTTGCTTAAGTCACATAACCATCGGTTTGTGCATCTTGATAAATTTTCCATTTTTACTCGTGCATTCCAAATGCAAGTTTTCTAATGTGTGTCTCTATACGTACCCAAAAATGTAGGTACTGTACTACTAGAGAGAGGTTACAGAAACCCCAATGATGATTTAGATCTCTTCGCAAGGTGTTCGGAATCCAGAAAAGCTCACCAAGTATACATTTGCATCCTAAAAGCCTTGTCTACCTTTTACATGTTTTGTTCTAACCTCTACCCCCTTTTTCCTTGCATTTTGGTCTTTAAGTTACATGACCGCCACCTTGCCTGGGTGGAGGTCCCGTGACCACCACCCAGGACAAGGCGGCGATCTTATAACCACCTCCCTCCACATGCACATGGTGGCGGTCCTATGCTTGTTTTCCAAAACATTTCGACAATCTTGTCAAACGTAAAAATTCAATTTTCACCCGCATTTCTCAACCACTCTTGCTTGCATTTATGTTTTCCCACCTGGTAAATAGTGATTTCTCTTTGTTTATATTAGAAGAGATCAATTCAAACTTACCCTCTGGTAAATCCAAATGCTATAAATACCCAGCTTGTTTACAAGCAAATGGCCCCTCTCTCTCTATGAATTATTATTTAGTTTGTTTTGAAGTTCTTCCATAAGTTTCAATAGGTTTAGATTTTACATGAATTCTTAGCTTCTCCTTTCTGCTTTAGAGATCATTTGATCTTCACACTTTCATTTTGCTCCATTTCTATCCTACACAGTCAACTTAGCATAAGATAGTTTTAGTTCTAGATTAGAGTTCATTTGATAATCTTAGAGTTGCAGGTTGTTGTTTTGTCATAAGAAATAGATCCCATAATTCTTGGTATATTTGTGTTGTATCCCCACAATAAATCCTACTAGGAATCGCATAGTCAAGCTCTGTTCACTTGCACTATCCCTCTCTTACTTGCATTGTATTCGGTTTATATCCAAAGCTACCATTGTTCGAGTATCTTCTTCTGCTAACACTATCACATTCACACTTTTCTGGATTCACGAGAACACGAAGGAACAAAGATATCACATTGAGGGGACAAGTCATGACATAACTAGATTTACCACTGTTATGTAAAACTCCAGGTTTGAGCTATCAAAGTTGTAGTTACAATATATCAAATAGAGTAGCAAATCATTTTATTTCAGTTAAAGCTTACTTTCAGTATTGCCAAGGAAGCTGTGGGGAATGATAGCTTCTGAGAAGCTGTGATTTATTCCTCACTTCTGAGGTAAGATTGAAGGTCTTTCGATTAAACTAGTTAGTTATTTAAATATTTAAGATAAATTCACAAGTGCACAAGCAAATAGCTACATTAGGCTAACTTGCTTGTTTTAATTCTGTTATTAGATTAATTGTCCATTATTTGAATATATTAGAATAGCTTGCTCTTTTAATTTTGTTCAAATACACATCATTGAAAATACAAAAATAAAAGGAATATAAGCATAGTGTATATATATCTTTCATAGTTAGTTTACTCATTTCAGTTAAAGTATTGATTATCTCTTACATGACAATTATGAGACTCGGAGAGCCTAGAGATTATGTGTCCGAACCGATAGTACCTCACCCGAATCTCTTCACAAAATTAACGGACATATATCAAGGGATTAGGATTCGTGTCTTTGAAATGACAATAAACCTACAAGCAATTAGCGAACAATTGAGACAATTGAATATTGAAGGCGACAAAGCATACACATTTTGGTCAAGTCAACCCAATTATAGATTACCTTTATAGGATATTCACATAACCATACAAGAACCCGAAAGAGAACAAATATTTGGTTGTGATCCATTAGTTTCACAGCTAGATGTAGGAGACCTTATCATTGACGTAGACACAGGGTTACATATACAAGTTTCCGAACACCCGTAAGGTATTATGAGAAGATCGCACAACTCTTGGTATTAAACATAGAGGTGAAAAGGCTTATGACCATTGGATAGTTGGAAGAAGAGATTGATTCTTCACATGACCATAACAGGTCCACAATAACCACAAACTCATGGTTATGATCCCCGGTCCCACAACCCAACAAGCCTACTAGTTAGGAGAGCTTTCTTTTCCTTAGACTCGTAGATCCCATTATTGTGTGTTGAGGATATAAGCTTTCCCAACTAGTTTTTCTCAGTATCCACATATATTCCATTTCCATCGTATCTTGTCTTGGCACGACCTCGGGAGGTCGGGAAATAAGAAGAGCTACTTGTAGATTATCATGTTCGCATGTCACTTTTCTATCGTATGAAATTGGTGAACCCGACGTGAAACAAAGAACCATTCCCCTTTTATTTTCATTTCTTCCATCCACCTTCGCTCTTTCCCATTATTCTGCGGGTATTTATATACCCCCAAATATGTCGGGATACGACGCATATAATGTGAGACCTCTCTCAGGTTTGAAGCACATTACAGTCAAACAAATAGACAACCGTCACCCTCGCTTTCTGCATGGGATCACAACTATTCAAACAACTATTTGTCATCATAAACTCCTCCTCAAAGAACTAGCTCTAGTTCTTCGTTCCAAATTGAGAAGTTGGATCGATCAGCTCACACAAACGCAACAACCAAAGCCCTTAGGCTCTAACAATATGACATTTACTAGAGAATCCATTTCATCTCCTTGAGTTTTGTTCAGACCACAAATCAGTAGAAAATTAGATCCACTCCCATTTTTGGATGAGGAGTATTTAGTGTGCTACGCTAGAAGTGAACAACGCTTCCAAAACATGTACCCACCTATAGGAAGTTTGCAAACACAAACCGATACCCTGTTCCAAGAAAACACCCCCATTCCTCCACCTATGGGAAACACCCTCGGTGAAGCTTGGCAGGGTAATGATCAATTCATAGCAGGGTACCATACACCTCTACAACCTCAAGGTATACAACAACTACCATTAAGGAAAAATACTGTGTCTTCACCAATCGAGGTCATCTCAACCTTAGTTGAGAAGGTTAGAGGATTAGAGCAAGCGCATGTAAATAAAAATTCACATTTCGGGCAAGTAGGAACTCCCAACCCTCTGCATCATCCTAGCCAAGTTAACCTCCTTATAGGAATGGGCATGTTAGGCATGCCTCCTCAACATTCGTATAGCTATCCACAACAAACACCAACTAGAACCGTGTTTTCAAATGCTGCTCTAGTTGAAGGTATGATACCTCCCAGCTTAGCACCAAACAACCCATACCAGAGCAATGCTCCTCCTTACTTGAAAATTTATTCAAAATCACCACAAGGAGACATGTTCTCCTCTCCTAGGATGTTCACTCAACCACAGTGATTTCCTTATGTCCCTATAAATACATACACTATGCCATGTCAACAACCCATTCCACTTCCACCCCCTCAGTAGGCACTATCGATGGTCAAAACCTATGCGGTAGGGACTTACTCAGAATATTTAAAAGAGCCTCTAGATTTCACCATACGAAGTGTTATGCTTCCAAACCCTCTTCTCGATTTGACCAAATACAAAGGGGAGGGAGATTCAAATGCACATATCAAGGCCTATGCCACGGCCATTCGAGAATTGCTCCCTTGGGATGCGGTTGTTGCTAAGATATTCCCTAAAACCTTAGAGGGTATTTCCCTTGATTGGTATTATAGAATACTTGAAGCCTCGATACACTCATCCAAACAACTTGTGTCAGAGTTTATCAAAGCTTTTGATATGAACAAATTGTTAAGAACAAGGATCAGGGAATTCCTTCACATTAAACAAGAGCACAATGAATCTGCTGCTCATTTTATTCAAAGATGGCGTACAGTCCTCTACTCATCAGCAAGTGCTCTAAACATGGATCAAATGGAATCATGCTGAACTTATTCCTTCATTCTCTCAATAGAGAGATAAAGGAAGAAATCTAGAAGTTCCCACTAATAACTTATGATGAAGTACTTGAGAGTGCCCTTTGAATAGATCAAATGACAATAGACAGGTGGTCGTAAGACTTATGGAACAAATGGGAAATTAATCACTCCCAATCAAAACACTACGACTTACCCTAATGCCGGAAATACCAATCAAGGACCCAAGATCCTTAACAAAAATCGTGGGGTTACAACAAATGGAGTAATAGACCAGGTTAAAAGGGCAAACGTCATAAATGTTTCACCACCCATTAACAATCAGTGAAATAACAACTTTACTCCAACAATCAATGCAGTGGATTTTGATTGTCCACCACGACAACAACAACAACAACGGAAAATACGGACACAAGGTCCAAATCGAAACCTAATCTGGTTATCAAAATCAAAACCAAAGGCAACATCCTTAAAATTTTAACTCTAACAACCAACAGTCTAATCAGGGTTTTGGACCACAACAGGTTTCAAATCAACAACCTCGAAACTATAATCCCAACTTGTATTGTGGTTTCCACAAGATTCAAGGCCATGATACTAGGACTTGCGATGACTACAATAAATTCATGCAATGTTTTCCAGAAGACCAAAGACAACTCTTTATTGATATATTTTTAGCAAATTCTGTAGTACCCACGCCAAACACTTATACGGGAGTAGTTTCCCCTCAAAATGCACCCCTCAAGATTTTTAACGATCCACTCCCAAATCACTCTAACAATAATAGGTTAGATCCAAATAGAATGAACAAAGGTGTTATAACAAGAAATAACGATCATGAAGCATCACATTCAAGAAATCCACCGGTCGCACCCCAGGAACTCGACCACAAACCAAGATAGTTGGTCCGGGTAGAGTTAGATATTGAGCTACACGTAGAAACCATAACAAGGACATGAGATTATTCTTCTCGACCAGCTCCAACCTATCCATTAGAATCAGACAACATTCAACAAACATTGGTAAAACCCATAGGTGCTTACGATCTAATTAATGACCTAACAAAGACCTTCTCTCACATTTCCTTCTTGGATTTGTTGAAGAACTCTCCTGCCCATAAGGCTGCTCTTAGAAGCATTAGGTCTTGGTCATCTAATTAACATCACTCCTCCTCCTGAAACACAAGTAAACCATGTAGAATTTGATGTCTACCCTCCAGGGTAGCCAGATAGGGATACTAAGTTTATATTTGATATAAGCAAAATACTAATAGATGCTGAAATTGCGCCCGAGGTGACCCAACCTTACATTTATAGGTATGGGTTTATAATAATTATGTTAAGCGTGTAATGATTGATGATGGGGTAGTAGTTAACATAGTCCCCTTCACTTTTCTTCAAAAGCTAGGATATGGAGAAACAAATTATTCCACAACACGAAATACACTAAGAGGTTATGATAGCCTCAAGGACACTTCATTGGGACCATAGTTTTACTAGTCACCTTAGGACCCAAAACATTCCTCACCAAATTTTATATTATAGATCAGGAAACCAACTATAATATGATCCTCGGTCGACCATGGATACACCACATGAAGGCAATCCCTTCCATGTTATTCCAGGAAATAAGATTTTTACACCTAGGGAAAATATTTGTGGCACAAGGTGACCCAAAACCATTCTATATACACCTAGAAGACTTGAAGAAGAGACCAAGCATTCACTTTGAGTTTGAACTCCCAAAAAATCAACTTAACAAACCAATCAATTCAAAACCAGAAGAAAAATTAATACCTATAACAGAATTAGAAATTACGAATCTAGTCGAAGTCATTCCAGCACTCAAAAATGAGACTAACATCATAAAAATGGTATCATTAGGGACTACCACAAAAATTATCGAGTTAATAGAGAAATATCTACCTATTCTCCTATCATTTGATTCCATGGGTGGGATACACCCTAGGATTTGGTTCCCTTCCATCGATGAGGTTTGTATGGTAGAAATGTAACCGAGGCCGAAGAAACAGACGTGAGGAATGTCCCAACATCCATTTTTCCAAGAAAATATTGGAATCTCCACTTTGATGGAGCTAGATGTCATTTTTGAGTCTGGGCGGTGTGATCTTTACTTCTCATGAGGGAAAGATCCTACCTTTTTCCTTTAAGTTAAACTTTGAATGTATAAACAATGGGGCTGAGTATGAAGCCATCCTCCTTGGCATCATTATAGCTAAAAGGAGGTGTGTTGATAACATTTGAGTGCTTTAGGAGACTTGTAGCTAGTCACAAACCAATTCTCTAAGGTATATGAGACTAGAGTGAACACTTACAACTCTATAAAATGGTGATATTAGATCTAACCAAAGGATTTGACTTCATATCAATCGAAGCAATCCCACGAGAAAAAACCTTCTCACTGATTCAATAACAACCTTGGCTTCCCATTTTACTCCAATCAGTGATTTGGAAAATACAAGTTTCTTGGTATCACTTCGTACTGAACCATTGGTGTGAAGAATACCAACAAACCCGATCTTGACACGTATAGAAGTTGAGAATGAGTTTTCTATCCTGGATCACTTTGACAGTGATAAAGTCACTCTTAGATATCTAAACACCTATGTGGAGCTACATCTCACTCATCACATAGTAGATTTTTCCCTAATCCCACATTCCTCTTCCTATTTTGGGAATCCTATGATAGAATCTCCCCCACAAAAGTATCTCGATAAATACAAGGTAGAGAACGGAGAAAGTTTGGAACTACCTCTAGCCCCGCTTGAATTTGAAGAAGGCAACGATTCCTTAATCGAAGGAATGATTGACATAAATATTGGAACAGAGGAAGAACCAAATATTTTGAAGTTGGGATCCTCATTAACTCCAAAAGAGATAGAAATACATACTCAGATCCTCAAGGAACACCAAAAGGCTTTCACATTTAATTACAAAGAAATGATGGGAATTGCACCACATATCGTGGTACATAATCTTGTCACCAAACCAGATGTAAAGCTAATTAAACAAAATTCAAAACCAATGCAACCAAAAGTGGCTCTCATGGTGATAGAAGAAGTAATGAAACTTATCCGTAGGATTCATCAAACAATCGACTATTCACAATGGGTATCTAATATCATCCTGTTCTAAAAAAGAATGGGAAGATACACATTTGCATAGACTTTTGGGACATTAACAAAGCTTGTCCCAAAGATGACTTCCGTTACCATCCATCAATGTTATTGTTGATGCAATAGCTGGATTTGAACTGTTGTCCCTCATGGATGGGTTCTCGGGTATAATCAGATTAAAATATCTGAGGAAGATCAAGCCAAGACCATGTTTATAACTCCTTGGGGAACTTATTGTTACGTTGTCATGCCATTTGGTCTTAAGAACACTGGTGCTACATACCAACGGGAAATGACATACATATTTCATGACCTTATTTATAAGATTGTGGAGTCCTACGTAGATGACTTGTTTGCGAGGCCAAGAAGCGCTTGCAATCACCCATAAGTACTCTGTATCATTCTCTCATGATTGATCAAATACGACGTCACATAGAACCCAGAGAAATGCATATTTGGTGTGACAGAGGCAAACTTAAGGTTATATTATATTGTCACGAGAGATTGATGTTGACCCAGCTAAAATCTGGGCTGTTCTTTAAATGATTCCACCATCAAACAAGTATGGTATCAGATCATTTCTTGGGAAACTTGGTACAATTCGAACGTTCATTCCGGACTTAAGTTTTGTTGTTCATCCAATCAACTATTTATTAAAGAAATATTATATCATTGGTAGACAGAAGAATGGAAGGAGGCCTTGAAGCGATTAAACACTTCTTGTTGTCTCCTCCCACACTAATTCCTCCTAGACCAGATCATCCTTTGATCTTGTATGTACAAAGCTACGATGTCTCGCTAGCCTTGCATGTTGGCTCAAGAAGACAATGATAAATGAGAACGTGCAATCTATTTCATTAGCCGGACATTGCTTGATTATGAAACACGTTATACACAAGCAGAAAGAGAATGCCTTGCCATAGTCTTCGTAATGAAACATTTAAGACATTACATGTTAAATCAAGAAACAAGGGTCATTGTAAAGACAGATCATTTATGGACATTTCTCACGCAAGGGTCTTTATCTAAAAAGGTTAGACATTTCATAACCTTAATGGGTGAGTTTGAATTAACATTTGTAAACCAGAAATCTATTAAGGGACAAATCATTGTAGATTGGTTCGCTAACAATCCATTAGATGGAGGTGATCTGGTAGATCTAGACTTTCCTAATGAATGTATATACTTTGTTGAAACCAGACCCCCCATCTCTACATGCCCTTAGTACATTGACATCGTCAATTTTATCATGGACCATATGTACCCAGAAGGTGCCACATCACAACAAAGAAGGTAGTTATGCATTATCACTACTAAATATGTTATCTTAGAACAAGTCCTTTATCGTAAAGCCTTCGATGGAATGCTTTTAAGATGTGTTGACACTGAAGAATCCAAAAAGATTCTTTACGAATCCTATAGTGGGATATGTGGAGGCCACTTTATTGGTCATGCCACTGCTCACAAAATACATTGAATGGGATATTTTTGGCCTACTTAAGAACATGACATAGTAGAATTTGTGCGCAAGTGTCATAAATGCCAAGAATTCTCTCATGAGATTCACATGCCAGCATAAGCTCTGCAACCAATTGCAACCCCATGGCCCTTTTCCACGTGGGGCCTAGATTTGATAGGGAAATTCTCTCCCTCGTCAACAGATGGCCATAACTTTATAATCACGACCACATAATATTTTACCAAATGGGTAGAGGCCATGCCTCTCACCACCGTACTAGGTTCCGTAATCGCTAAGTTTATTTTGAATCAAATCATTTGTAGGTACGGTGTCCCACAAGTCATTATCTCAGATAATGGCACATCCTTTAAGAATGATGAGGTCCATGAGTTATGCAGTAAATTCAAGATAAACCATCATACAACCTCTCCTTACTACAATCAAGCCAATGGACAAGCTGAAGCCACAAACAAAACATTAAAAGCTATTCTCCTCAAAAAAGTTAAGGAGAACAAACGGGATTGAGATTTAATATTATACCTAACCTTGTGGGCCCATCGAACCTCAATAAGAACAACAACATGGGAAACCCCTTCTCACTAGTATTTGGGGCAGAAGCAGTTCTCCCGCTTGAGGTTGAAATACCTAGTCTTTGTATCTCATTACAAGGGATTTTGGGAGAAGAAGCCTATAGAGAGGCATGCCTCTCTCAACTAGAAAGACTTGATGAGGCTAGGCTAAACGCTGAACAACAACAGAGCTTATCTTTGACTAGATGTGTCGGAATATAACAAAAAGGTCTAAGAGTGAGAAATATACAAGGGAGATATAGTTCTAAGACTAGATAGCCAGATTGATAAGAAAACCAGCGAAGGAAGGAAATTCCAGCCCAAGTGGTTGGGCCCATATCGAGTCATGAAAGACTATGGAAATGGTGCATATCTCTTGTGTACATTAGAAGGTGAGGAGCTCAATGAAACTGTCAATTCCTTACATCTTAAATGGTTTTACGCATAGGTCATCGAGTCACCATTTGTATATTATATCTACCTACATTGCATTTAATCACTTAGTTGTTTCATTTTGTTCACTCGTTTCGTAAATTTTGTGGTCAAGGAACTTATTCTTAAGCAATTCATTATAAGCTTTTGAAAATATTGGCGAAACATTGAAATCATATCTCTTCAATTTTCATAATATCATCAAATAGTTTCAAAATCTTTTCATCAATTTGATAGACAAAGTCTTGACAAAAGCCATACCAAGGCCTACATACTTGGTCATACTCATTCTTTTCTACTTGGTTAAGTTGTTCTTACCTATGGTCTATTCTAGAAGCTTCTTGGTGTCACATCTATCCTTCTTACATCTCTTTGAAACAAGGATACTCCAAAATCACAAATCAGAAATGTCAAATTAAATCAAAATACTAAACAAAATAGAATATTTTATTTTACACACTTCTTTGCCCCACCAACCTTCGGTGATGAGCCCACATCTCTTACTAGTGATGCAAGGTTGAGAAAGGAAATAAGTTCCCTTACTCGCCTATGTCTTGCCTTCGGTGATGAGCCCATGCTTCCTACTAGCAGCATGGAGTAGGGCGTAGGGGGTCCATTCACATAAATTAGTGAATATTAATATTTTAAAGCAAAGTATATTAAGTGAAGTCAAGTATCCAAATTCCAAAGAGATCAAATCCTCAAAACTAGATTTTGTCAACCAATTTGCCATCCATGGATCTAAGTCTAGATAAACTAGAAAGTAAGTTTCATTCTTAACTATGTAGTAGTTTCGAGTAAGAGTAAGCACATAAATCTGAATTTGGTTTTGTCAAAACCTTGTCTTTCTCTCATCATTTTCATTCATTCAAACTCATATAATTTATGCCCTTCCCAACTCTTGGTGTTGATCCCTCACATCTTACTAGTTGCGTGGAGTAATGAGTGGGGCAAGTTCATCTCATTATGAATATATATTCATCACGTTTTACCAAAACAAGAAGAAGCGGCGAACATTTCCCAAAGAAGCCAAAAGTTCAGTACTACAATATGTTTGTATCATCACGTGTCAGCATTACAAAAACAAACAAAAAAAGAAAAATTTTGTTCAAACATTTGTTATCACATTTCATCCATTGCATACATTCTAAAAAGCATATAAAACAAATTTTCTAAAAACATCTAATTTACATATAGGAAACGAATCAAAAATTCTAGATGCAAAAAGATCTAGATCCAAAAAGATATATATATATATATATATATATATATATATATATATATATATATATATATGTTTTACATACAATGCCATCATGCACTAGGCATGGTCAAAATGCTCAATGAGCCCAAAAAGTACAAAAACACTTGTATAAACATCTGACAAAAATCACTACAAAAAGACACCATGGTCTCTCAATCCCTGTGGGATCCCTCAGAAGGTGCACGACCGCATCTAGGACTCCTACTACGACGACACTCTGAATGAACTGAGGGCTCATGATCATGGCTAGTAGCTATGGTCTCACTGTGAGAATGGCTCCTCATCAAGCGCTCAGTAGTCCTATATCCAACCAGCTTAGTAAGAAGAGAGGTCACTAACTTCGCCGCCTTCCAGACAGAGGGCAAACACATCAGTATGTCATCCAGATTTCTTCTGAGGGCTCTCCAACGTCCGCTTGATAAGCTTGGCCTCGAGTACTCTTTGAGGGAGCAATAGGGTGTCTGTGCACACTCAGCAAATCAAGTCTCACCATCCCTCAACAGTCGCTGCAAATTAAAAAGAGAAATAACAAGTTAGAAATAAGGTAAAAAACAAACGAAACAACAAAAGGGAAATATCAACTAAACATTTCTAGCTAAAACAAAATTGAGAAAAGAATAGTAACTCACTTGGATCTACATGCATCCACGTAGGGTCTCTATGGTCTACGCCTACTACCGACGCTGCTCTGGACCACGGGACCTCCCCAAATATGGAAATAAATGACATCCTGCCACGAATCATTGTCTCCCCCAATGTCTTGAGAAGGCAACTCCTCTGAGATCAAGATCACCTTCTCTACGCTATCCTCAGCCCTCTCGGCCCTCGGGATATCCCGAGTGTCATGCCACCCGGAATCACTCTCATGCTCCTCGGCTGTCCAACCGGTCTCGCCTCCTACCATCTCCTCCTTTTTCTTCTCTCTAGTGAGCTCCTCGAGTCCGAGCCCTCTCCAAAATGAACAGAGCAGCCCCAATCATAAGTAAGGGTGCTCGAGGAGCACCAGCTTCCCCTCGAGCACGAACCAACCGCCTAACTACAATGGGAACTCCGGGAGTAACCGTGGTCTAACCTCGGCCTCTGAGGACCTCCCCTGGCCTCACGAACATACCCAGCCTGCCCACCTTGGACGAAACATATCAATGTAGGGGAGGCCAAACTGTTGAGGTACTCTATCAAATGAGTGAGTCTCCAACCTCCCTGTCCTGTCTATCAGTTGACCTATGGAATAGCAGTGTATGTGTCTCCTCTCCCCATAACCCCACCATGGCCTGATAAGGAGTGGCCTCCATGTCTGTAATAGTCAGAGAAGCCACTAGGCTGGTGTGGCATCCTAAGTACAACCATCCTTGTCCACCTCGCTGCCCTGAAAATCCTGAATCCTCTGCTTGTACACCTCTCCATAGGGAATGATGCGCTCATACACCCAACTCATAACTAGAGTAGGGTGACTTAATGATTGCCCCTGTAATCTGACCACCCTATATAAATCATGGTAGGTGGTCCCAAGAATGTCTACTCCCTAAGCGTAAACATGGCCATGGGCCTCAATCTATGTAATAATGGGAGCCCAACAATATAAGAGAGTATCCCCTCCCTTATCCCCAATCAACCGCTAGGCCAAGATACCCATAATAGCCTTGCGGATCACAAGGATAGAAGAAGCAGCAATGGAATGGACCTTCACCCCCTTCTTTGATCCCATGGAGACAACAACATCTCCCATGTAGGTAGCTCACTGAACCATCTGAGACCTAGATACTGTTGTCTTAAGAGACAACTACCTCCCAAGAATCGGAACCCCCAGTATGTGATAGACATCCTCCAGGGTGAGAGTCCACTTACCCCTAACACCTGTAAAACTAAGGTATTCCGGTCTGCATCCCAGTATGAAAATAAGTCACACAATATGCGACTAGTAGGCGTAACATGAGGAACCTGTGCGATCCTCCAAATATCGGCCCTCTGCAGAGTATCTCGCTCTGTCTGGGTCAGTGCCTCTAACACTGCTGGGAGCCAATCACACTCCCTCTCTCTACTCCATCTGATATACTCCTCCTTCTTCTTCATCCACCCAAAATAGAGAAAAAGAGTAATTTAGTAACATAATCCAACTGGAAAAATCATCAAAAACATATAACAATGTCAAAAATGCAAAAATAATTAAAAATACATCTTTTATTGCATTCTGTTCAGAACCGCCGCCCTGTGCAGAGCGGCGGTTCCATAACCGCCACCTTTTAAGGCGGCGGTCCAGTAAGCGCCACCCCGTGTAGGGTGTGACAGTCTATCCCAATTTAGAAAACACCCCCAAAGCCCTAAAAACACTTAAAAAAGACAAAAATACATCATTTTTGACAAAATAAAGACCTACCCTATGGGCACCCCCTAGAGACTCATTTAAAACTAACATTTCCAAAAATGATCCCCCAAGACAAAGTTTTCAACATTTCTATATTTTAGGTTTAAAAATGATAAATTGAGAAGAACTAACCTGAGACTTTGTGGGTCATGTCCTGCTCTCGGAGGCATGATCACAATCTCACAACCAACTTTTTGACTATACTCTCGTAAAAAACGGTTACCATGGGTCCTAGAGTTCAAAAACCACAAAATCGACACACGCAAATGAATAGGAAAATGAGCTCATTTTTTATATATATAATATTCTAATCTTGTTTTGAGTGTTTTTATGCAGAGTTGGAGCACTGACGGAGGTAAGTTTTTATCCTCGCACAAATGGTAAGTCCTCATTTCATTTTAATTTAGTATTTATTTTTTGATTTATTTTATCTATCTACACTTGAGTCCCTTTTTCATTTTGTAGATAGTGGGAATTTGGATGGCGACATTTTAGCACATATGACATGTCAGGTATAGCTTCTAACTCCCCATTTCAGGACTTCCATACTTGGACCCACCATTTTATGCCTCTTCATGGCTAAAACGCTTCTTTGAGGGGGCAATATGTATGTACCCAAAAATATAGGTACTGTACTACTAGAGAGAGGTTACAGAAACCCCAATGATGATTCAGATCTCTTCGCAAGGTGTTCGAATCTAGAAAATCTCACCAAGTATACATTTACATCCTAAAAAGCCTTGTCTACCTTTTGCATGTTTTGTTCTAACCTTTGCCCCCTTTTCCCTTGCATTTATGTATTTAAGTTACAGGACCACCACCCCGACCGGGTGGTAGTCTCGTGACCGCTACCCAGATAGGGCGGTGGTCCTATAATCACCTCCCCGCATAGGGTGGTGGTCCTATGCTTGTTTTCCAAAACATTCCGACAATCTCGTCAAACGTAAAATTCAATTTACACCCGCATTTCTCAACCACTCTTGCTTGCATTTATGTTTTGGCCACCTGGTAAATAGTGATTTATCTTTGTTTATATTAGAAGAGATCAATTCAAACTTACCCTCTGGTAAATCCAAATGCTATAAATACCCAACTTGTTTACAAGCAAATGGCCCTCTCTCTCTATGAATTATTATTCATTGTGTTTTGAAGTTCTTCCATAAGTTTCAATAGGTTTAGATTTTACATGAATTCTCAGCCTCTCCTTTCTACTTTAGAGATCATTTGATCTTCACACTTTCATTTTGCTCCATTTCTATCCTACACAATCAGCTTAGCATAAGATAGTTTTAGTTCTAGATTAGAGTTCATTTGATAATCTTAGAGTTACAGGTTGTTGTTTTGTCACAAGAAATAGATCCTAGAATTCTTGGTATATTTGCGTTATATCCCCACAATAAATCCTACTAGGAATCACATAGTCAAGCTCTGTTCACTTGCATTATCCCTCTCTTACTTGCATTGTATTCGGTTTATATCCAAAGCTACCATTGTTCAAGTATCTTCTTCTTGACACTATCACATTCACACTTTTCTGGATTCACGAGAACACGAAGGAACAAAGAGATCACACTGAGGGGACAAGTCATGACACAACTAGATTTACCACTATTATGTAAAACTCCAGGTTTGAGCTATCAAAGTTGTAGTTACAATATATCAAATAGAGTAGAAATCATTTTATTTTAGTTAAAGCTTACTTTCAGTATTGCCAGGGAAGCTATGGGGAATGATAGCTTTTGAGAAGCTGTGATTTATTCCTCACTTTTGAGGTAAGATTGAAGGTCTTTCGATTAAATTAGTTAGTTATTTAAATATTTAAGATAAATTCACAAGTGCATAGGCAAATAGCTACATCAAGCTAACTTGCTTGTTTTAATTCTGTTATTAGATTAATTGTCCATTATTTGAATATATTAGAATAGCTTGCTCTTTTAATTTCATTCAAATACACATAATTAAAAATACAAAAATAAAAGGAATATAAGCATAGTGTAGATATATCTTTCATAATTAGTTTACTCATTTTAGTTAAAGTATTGATTATATCTCGCATGACAATTACGGGACCTAGAGAGCCCAAAGATTACATGTTTGAACCGGTAATACCTCACCAAATCTCTTCACAACATTAACGTATATAGATCAAGGGCTTAGGATTCAAGTCTTTGAAATGACAATAAACCTATAAGAAATTAGCGAATAATTGAGACAATTGAATATTGAAGATGACAAAGCATACACATTCGGTTGAGTCAACCCAATTATAGATTACCTTGATAGGATATCTGCGCATGACCATACAAGAACACGAAAGAGAACAAATATTTTGCTATGATCCATTAGTTCCTTAGCTAGATGCAGGAGACATTCTCATTGACATAGACACGGGGTTATGTATACAAGTTGCTAACACTCGTAAGGTATTCTAAGAAGATCACAAAACTCCCGGTATTAAACATAGAGGTGAAAAGGTTTATCACCATTGATAGTCGAAAGAAGAGATTGATTCTTCACATGACCATAACAGTTCACAATAACCACGAACTCATGGTTATGATCCCCGAGTCCTATAACCCAACAGCCTCGCTAGTCGGTTAAGTATTGACACCCGCTTTACACACGCTTGGTATTTAGATCCTCTCCACTCCTAGATATCATAACACAATTTTCCATAATAAACATAGAAGCCAATTAAGCCAACATTTTCCTGGGCTAGACCAAAAATCCACCCATAGTTTCCTACAAGCCCACTACACCTCTCACTACCATTTTCCATGACCTTGTCTTGAAATATACATGAAACACCTACATGTCATTTTCCATGTATCCAACAGCCAATAGATAGGATCTCGGCAGAGCTCGACATTGATTGGAGCCTCCAAGCAGCTATTATATCTGAATGATCCATTACACCAATTCAGGTTAGGAGAGCTTTCTTTTCCTTAGACTCATAGATCCCATTATTGCGTGTTAAGGATATAAGATTTCCCAACTAGTTTTTCTGTATCCACATATATTCTATTTCTACCGATTGTCTTGCTTCCGACCTCCGGAGATCAGTGCGAAGAAGAGCTACTTTGAGATTCTCATGCTCGCATGTCACTTTTCTATCGTGCATACCTCCATTATGGAGTGATTTTATTATCCGTTTCTTGACCATTTCACTTTGTTTTAAGCTTGTTGGATTCACATTGATTTTCTCATTCTAGTTTACTATGTTTAGTAGGTTGATTGCCCCTTAGTTAGATGTGTTGTCACTTCTTGTTGGACATGTGTTTCAGACTTCTTCTTCCCATATTTTTATAAAATCCCAAATTTCATTCGAATGTTGAGTTGGAGTTTTGAGATTTTTTTTGCAAAGTTATCTGCTAAAATCTTACTAGGAATTACATAGAAAACCAATTTATTGCTCTGTTGCTTCCAAAGACCACATTTTCACTAGTTTTCTTATAACCAAATAACTATAACCATCTTCCTGTTCATCTTTCTACCAACCAACATTGCATACCTTGGATCAATTGGAACTTATCTTTGGAAAGGAAAAGGAAGCCAAGGAGACACAATACAATACCACACCTAGACACTATCATAGATCAATGGTTACAGGTTGGGGATGTCTTAATTTATTTTAAGCTTTCAATTTATTACTTTGTTATTAAATTAGAAGAAACACATTTATTTTAAAGTGGTAGAAATTATTATTTATTCGTTTCCCGTATTTCCTATGTACGAACAAATATTCCATTGATATCTTCTTCCCTGCCTATCCCTGTGGATTTGCAAGGGAAAGAAGTTGGAGGAAGATTTTTGTTTGCATTTCTTCATTGTTAATCATTCATATATTTTATTTTTATTTTTCCAGGGAAAGTTTTGGGTGAAGAAGAAATTGCTTCGAGAAGCTTTCTTTCTTTCCCATGAACCTGAGGCAAAAGTAGTTAGAAGAAGTTTCCATTTTTAGAATAATAAATTTAGAGTACATTCTTTGTTTTAAATTAAATATATCTTCACAATCCTACAATAGAGGAATAACTACATCCGAATATTTCATTTTTAGTTTATTTTAATTTAGAAGTAGTTTATTTCATTTTAGATTAGTTTCTTTTTTTTGTGTCTATAACTATTATTTTATTTAATTTCTCAAAACCAGAAAACACAAAAAGAAAGTTTAGGAGTTTAATTTGCTTTGTTCATTTATTTTATTTAAAAGCTTTGTTGAAAATACAAAAAAATAATTCGTTAGTTTTTTTTTTTAAAAATTAAAAATTTGTAAATTGAATTTAATTAGATTAAAAGGGGAAATTAATCATCTTTTATTTAATTTAGATTCATTTGTTTTATTTATTTAAAGACAGGAATTAAAGTAGACTAGAAGTTGGAATGAACATAATTCCTATTTCTTTAGTGGCCTAGGCTACCCGCACTTAACCCTCAGTCACTTTAGTTACTAGTTGTTTGTTTATTTTTATCCTTCTTGCTGAATTGGTGCCCACATTACCATTCTGGTCCACCTCAACCACGCCAAAGAATATTTGACCTAATTATAAACCATCCCAACATTGAAAAATTTTAGGGAGACACTGACCTATGTTTGCGTTAACTAGTTTGTATGGCCACTCCCGCACCACCGTAAATCATTGGCCAACTTAACACCCTCAATGATGAAGTAGAAATTACAAAAGAATATTGGGCCAATCAAGCCAATAGGGTTATACCACACAAACCTTAGTTTTTCCTTTACACATCCCCTCTCACTCTTACACGACCCTCTTTATAGAGGCATATTTAGAGGTAGAAGGACAATTCCCTCGTATCCATTAATTGGGTTGAGCTATACTTAGTTATACTAACATAGAATAAGACTTGTAGAAAATGATCATTATTGACCACAATATCACCCCTATATAGGTTAGGCGGGTATTTGTTGCTCTCGATGAGCAAATCCCCAATGTACAAGTTGAGCATCTATGATTGCCTTGATTGTTGATCTTGTTGTTATCATATTTCTCACCTATCCCATTTATACCATATTTACCCATTCCATTACCATCTCATTTATCACATTTCAATTGTCTTTGCATGACCTCGAGAAGTCGAGTGTGTCTGAAATCACGTGTTTATTTTTAGGTGTACAAAATTGGTGAACCCAACGTGAAGGACTAGTTCCTTTTCGTATCCATTTTCTTTTCTTTTCTTTTGTCCATCTTCTTAATTTCCCATTATTCTGCAAGTGTTTATACACCCCCCGAATATGTCGGGTCAGGAGTATAATAAACCTATTTTAGGTCTTAAAGCCTATTACAATCAGATGAGTCCTCAATAGTCACCCTCATTATCAAGGTGGACTGACAATTATTTCCAAAACTTTATATCTCCCCATATAACTAATTCCACTATTAGAATTGAGGAGATAGACCAACCAAACCTGGTTTGCAACTAGAGTTCTCAAGTTCTAATAATATGACCTTCACATGAGAACATGGATTTTATCCACGAGTCTTGTCAAGACCCCAAATCAAGTATGTTGTTTGAGTCCTATCCATCGTATTTGCAACAAAATGATGAACTCTTAGTGATTCACTCAAAACGGTGACTGCGCTTAATGCATAAGATGGATTATTGGATAGGATACAAGGACACAAATATTTCCTTCTTCAAAACAATGCTTCCCAACCCCACCTAAATATAAAACATACCTCAAAAGGGGGGAAACCAATAACTAGTTTATAACAAGGTATCATACACCCTCACAACCAAACAACGTGCAACATACACCTAAAAGGTCAACATCCTTCACTTGGTGATGTTATCTCAACGTTAGTGGGAAGGAGTAAAGAGTTAGAGATCCCCAAGCTTTAGAACTTGTATAATTTTTTGGGGCAACCTAACATCCAATATCATGTCCAGAATCAAAATCACACTCCTACTATCAATGTTCATCTAGTGTAACAACCACCATATCAAGTTTACTTGGGTGTGTTCCCAAGGTTGGTGATCTCCTTATGGGATATGGGATACTAGGAATGTGATTAACTGAAATTGAACTAAACTAAGGTAGTGTAAGATAGTTAATCTAATCTAGGAGGACATATAACGTAATAGATAAATGTACTAAAACAATATGTAAATTAAATAACTGAAGTAAACTAATGAAATCAAACCCTAATATGCAAGAAGGAAGTAAGGAAGGAATGTAACTAATAACCGGTGATCACAGTAGAGTGTCGTAAGTTTGAATGGAAATTCTGGAATAGGAATGAACATGCCGAAGTCTTGAAAAGACTAGATTTGGAGGATTTGAGTGGACTAGGGTTCTTGGGACTGGACTAGGGTGCCCACGAGCACTCTGGTATGAATTATGGGTGCCTTGATCTAAGAAAGATGCCTGAAAATGGTCTTCACAGGGTCGGAAGGTGATCTACAACTCTATCTACCTGTCACACTAAATTCTATGTGTTGCGCCAAATGTTCCAAATATTCTAAGATGAATAAAATGACCTGCAAGAGACCAAAGAGAAGTATCAAAACCATAAAAAAGAAAATTCAGAGTGAATGGGTTGGACTAACCTCACCTGCCACAACAATGGTCTTACTAACTAAATGATGTACTAAATTTTTGACCTAGATGTAGTTCTGTGTGTGTGTGTGTGTGTGTGTGTGTGTGTGTGTGTGTGTGTGTGTGTGTGTGTGTGTGTGTGTGCGCGCGCGTGTGTGTGCATGTCGTGCCCTAGGTGCTCTTGTGTCAGTCACACTTTTGAAATAGCAAAACAATAGCTAAATGTAGAAAATGTAATAGTATATGTGCATGGAATAGAATAGAATCCCTCCCCCTATGAAGTGTGATACATATGTCCTAGTTTGTGCCTTGATGATGGAGCTATGTGGATGTCAATGCAATAGATGGATGTAACTCTAGATGGAGTGATAGTAGTGTATGATGCTAGGTCCCTCATTATGGTCTCATAACTTTATATTTATAGGGTTCTCTTGGTCTAATTTTGTAATTAACCCTAAAAAGGCCAACCACATAAAAGATAAGAATGAAAATGGCTAGAAAAGACCCAAAAAATGGTGGGAAAGTGGAAAAGAAACTAGGGTGCCCCTAGGTGGGACCAGGGGCCCATGGGCGCCCCAATTAAGGTTAAGATGACACAGGATCTTCGGAAATGACTAGGTAAATAGGTGCAATAGGTCACAAAATATGAAATAAAATAAATAAGATGGCCAAAAGGATGGGGGTTAATTAATACTTTCTTCCCTTGAGAACCTTCTAAATAGTAGTATGAGACTGGGATAAATAAATGTCTAAAGTGCATGATTTTGTGACTACATTTTCCCCCACTTTATGTTGATGAGTGAAAAGCTTAGTGACATAAAGTAGATAAAGATATGTACCTGATGCCACTGTACAGTGTTGAAGAAGGCATGCCAAAGGACTAGACAAAGGGTTCAATGAAAAAAAGATGGAGGAATATGGAAACTATAAATGAAAAAAATGCACAAATAAAAAAGTGATGAGAGTGAACCTAGGGTGAAACACACGTGTGTAGTTGCTGCAGTGTGTAGTGTATGTGTATGGTTAGTAAAGCATGTGTGTTGTCATAGAATGTTGTTGTTGTTGCCCCCATTTGAATGCTTGTTTCTCATACCGATAGACCTGCAAGGAGAAAACAATCAAGTAGTTAAATATGTATGTATGTAAGTGTAAAAATGCTATGTAAAAGATGCATGTAAGTGTAAAATATGCAAAGTGTAAATGTAAATCTGAATGTAAATGGAACATGTGCACCTGATCCATGTCGAGAAAGAGTGTAGAAGGATATCCTCTACTACGAATTTTTTGGGCAATCTCATGTTACCCTGGCTGAATAAGTATAGGGAGGAAATGCTATGTGTCCTCCAAGCTCTAACCGCTTTTATTGAAATGTGTAAAGATCTCAGTATTGTCCTATTTGTTTGTTCAATCGACGCCAACAAGAGAAGAAGTATTGGGATGAATTCCATTGTATCCTCTAACCATTAACTACTCCCCGAATTCTAAGGACACAATGTCCTATAAAATCTGTTGTGTATGGGGTTCGTAAATTGGTGTAAACCCACTTGATGTATGTAATTATATGATAGAAAATCAACACGTGACCTTATTCACGCCTGACCTCCCGAGGTCATGCCGAAACATCCAATGTGGAAATGAAATGGAAGTGAAAGTGATGGCAACGATCAAGCTAATTGGGCAACTTTATGTCTTCGACACGTAATACCGGGAATCTACGAATCTAAGGCAAAAATTCTCTCCTAACCTCGAAGGGGTGTGATGGTGTACGGTCGATATGATAGCTACTTGGAGACTCCAATCGATGTCTAGTTCTATGAGATTCTATTGATTGGTTGTGGAATACGGGGAAAGTAACCTACAAGTGCCTCATATGGGTTTCCGAAAAGGTCATGGAAGTGAAGACAAGAGTCAGTAGTAGAGCTGCTGCATGGAATATGGGTGATTTTTTGGTCTTGTCTAGAAAGTCTTAGCTTTGATCACCGCTATGTTCAAAAATGAAAGTTGTGTAATAATATTAGGTGGAAGCGGTGAAGATATGAATACCAACGTGTGTAAAATAGTGTAAATATGTAGTTGACTAGTAGGCCCGTTAGGTTGCACAACTCATGTGGATAAAAACCAAAGACTCATTGAGGCCGAGGACCTTATATGGTCATGCCTGCAATCGAACCCTATTTCCGGAGCAGTCCAAAATTCATAGGCTTGATTAGTAACAATATTCAGTGTATCTAACTGTCCTATTTTCTCAGCATATGTTACAGGTGTGCGTAAGATTGTTAAATGAAAACTTGTATTAATGTCAGTTATTAGCTCTGGCCCATTGGGTTGTGGGACCAGGGGATCAAAAATGTAAGTCTTTTTCTTGTTGTGGACCATTGATGGTCATGCAAGATGAATTGATTTTATTTTAGTAAATAAACTATCTATCAAAGGAAATATAACCTATGTTTTTGGTGTTTTCTCAATATATTGGAACAAAGTAGTAAAACAAGCTAATATATGGAAAGTAAATGTTTTTTCTCTTTTCTAACTTTTCAGACAATGCATCTAATCTAATAAACAAATTAAATACAAATAATTAGCCGATGTAGCTAACTATTTGTGTAGATGTGTGAATCTAAATCTAAAAATCTATTCTAATTCAATCAAAATCCTTCCAACCCTACCTCAGAAGTGAAGAACAAATCATAACCCTAACAGAGCTATTGTTCCCCACAACTTCCTTGGTAATGTTGAAGAGAAAACTTCCTATTGATTTGATCTACTTGAGATTATCTAGCTAATTGGAATGAACTGTTTCTCTACTCTATTTGATATGTAATTGAAATTAACAATTTGTAATTGACAATTTGATAAACAAAGCAAAAAAATACACAACTCCAACCTGGAAGAGCAAGAACCTTGGAAAATCCAGTAGTATCAGTATTTGTCCCCTCAGTTCTTTCCTTTCTTTCTCTGAGTGTTCATGTGAGTCCAAGGGATTGGGAATGTAAAGAACAACAACAAGAGGATGGCACTTGAGTAATGGCAAGCTTGGAAGCAATTGGATGCAATGCAAGTAGAAGAGAGATAACACAAGAGATTTGAGCTTGGCTGTGCAATTCGTAGTGAGATTATGGCAAAAAACAATACAAGATACACAAAATTCTCAGGCCCTTTTACTTGAATATAAACATGGAATATATAGGAATGGAGGCTAAGAGGTTATTTCATGCACAAGGCAAGAAGAGGTAGTTCTAACTAATTAAATCTTATTTAAAATAGGAGCAAGGAGAACCAAGCTATTTTTAGCCAATTTGGCTCACGGATGCGTTCTAAAAGTAAACTTAAGTGAATCGTCACATGTTAAAACACGCATGAAGAATCTGGAAAAAGCGGGTAGGACCGCCGCCTTTCTGGGTGGTAGTTTGAGAACCGCCACCTAGGTAGGGCGGTGGTCCTGGCATTGAAGGCCAAAACAAGCACATAAAGAGGTGAGGATATGGAAAAATGCATGGAAAAGTTAAGTAAGGCCATCTAGGCTACAAATATACACTATGCGAATGGGTTTTGGAGCTCGAACACCTCTTGAAAGGATTTTGAATCATCATTGGGGATTTTGTAACCATTTTCCCGACAATGTAGCACATGTAATTTTGGGTGTGTACATATTGCCCCTCGAGAAGCGTCTTAGCCATGAAAAGACATAAAACGTAGAGTCTGAGTATGGCATTCTCAAAATGGGGAGTTAGAAGTTATACCTGACACGCCCGTGTGTCAAAATCTTGCCACCCAAACTCTCACTTGCCTACAAGAGGAAAAGAAAACTCAAGTGCAGATAGATAAAATATCAAAAAATAAACACTAGATCAAAATGACAAGAGGACCTACCATTTGTGCAGGGATGTAGAAATATACTTGTGCCAACGCTCCAGCCTTGTAAACACATACACTCAAAATGAGTTTAAAATTATATATATATATATATATATATATATATATATATCGAAACAAACTCATTTTTCAATTCATTTGTGCATTGTTGATTTGGTGAATTTGGAGCTCTGGACCCACGTTGACCGTTTCTGACGTGAATACAACTGAAATGACCATTGCGAGATAGTGATCATGCCTCCACGAGCGGAAGATTGACCGATGTGTTCTTAGGTTAGTTATTTCCTCTTTTGTCTTTTTGTGCCCTAGATGTTAAAATGTTGAAAAGTTCACCTAGGGGGAATTTTTCAAATTTTCTTGTTTTAAATGAGTCCTTAGGGGGCGCCCATAGGGCATTCTTTCATTTGGTCGAAAAAGGTCATTTTTGTCATTTTTGAGCATTTTTAGGGTTAAGGGCACGTTTTGGGAAATCGGGTCAGAACCGCCGCCCAAGATAGGGAGGTGGTCCCAAGACCAGTGGTCAGTCACGGGACCGCCGCCCTATACTAGGCGGCGGTTCTGAACAGAATGTCCAAAATGTACCTTAACTTGAATTTTTTTGCATTTTCAATATTTTGCTATGTTTTTGATGAGCTTATCATGTGATGTACATTACTAACTTGCTCTTTTCTCATGTTTTGGTGAATGCAAAAGGAGTACATCAGATGGAGCTAGGAGAGGGAGTGTGATTGGCTCCCTGGTATCCTAGATCAGCTGACACAAGATGAGACAGATCTTCTTCAGAGGGCCAGGTATTTGGAGGATTGCATGGGTTCCCCACGTTGCTCCTGCTAGTCACATTCTATGTGACTTATTTTCCTATTGGGATGCAAATCGAACACTTTCTCGATTCCCAAGCATTCGGGGTGAGTGGACTATCACCTTAGAGGATGTATACCATATTCTTGGGCTCTCGATACTTGGGAGGAGATTGAATTTGAGAAAACGGGGTCCAGGGCCGTGATGATGACATAGTGGGCAACATATATGGGAGACACCATTGTCTCATCTGATCGAAGAAGGGAATGAAGGTTTGTCCATTGCCACTACTCCCATTCCTATCGTACGCATAGCCATCATGGGCATCTTGTCTTCCCGATTGATCGGGGACAAGGGCCAAGATACACTCTTATACTGTTGGGCCCCCATCATTGCACAGATCGAGGGTCATGGCCGTAAGTATGCATGGGGGAATATATATTTGGGACTACCTACCACGACCTAGACATGGTAGTATGACTATAGGGGAAGTCATTGAGTCACCCTACTCTTGTCATGAGATGGGTTTATGAGTGTTTCATCCCCTATGGAATGTGAGTGTTAGTGTATCGATCCAGGGTCTGTTCAGGTAACTAGATGGATAGGTATGTTGAAACTTAGGATGCCACATCAGCCCGTGGCTTCCCTGACTACGACATACATGACTGCCACACCCTATCAGGATATGGCAGGGATATGGGGAGTAGAGGTGACCACCATAGTGGCTTGCTCTTCGACAGGTCAGCTAGTTGATAGAGTAAGGAGACTTGAGGTCCACCCATTTGATCGGGTCCCCAGCAGTATTTGGCCTTCTATACATTGGTATAGTCCCTCTTGTTGCTCCAGTTTATAGGACCATTTAGGAGGCCCTGAAGGGCCCTAGAGGGGATCTTGGTTAAATAGTGGTTGTTTTGGGCATGTCCATTGTAGTTAGATAGGTGGTTCATGCTCACCGAGAAACTAGTGCCCCTCGAGCACCCTTACTTCAGATTACGGCCGCTCCTGCTCATAATGGGGAGCAGGATGAGCCCATTGATCTAGACTCTGACTCTAAGGAGGATACCGGGATGAGACGGAGGAGGAGTTAGTTGGAGAGGACATGGAGGATGAGGGAGTTGGAGTTGGGACTAGCAAGGTAACCCATGCGGAGGAGGAGGAGGAGAGTGACCTTGAGTGGCATGACACTCAGGAGATGCTTGAGAAGTAGCACACACGGAGGCCAGTCCGAGAGAGAGACCTTAGTCTTAGAGTCAACACTTCCTCACGGTGGAGAGGGGGATGATGAGTCCATCATAGGAAAATGACTTACTTTCAGCTTTGGGGAAGCCCCGCAGCCACCAACAACATTGGTAGCAGTAGCTACCGACCTACTGGATGCTTGGAGACCCGAGTAAGTTTAATACTCTTTTTTTCTTTGGTTAGGAATGTTGACTTGTATATATTTCTTTCCTTTTGTTTTCCTAACTTATGCTTCTTGCTTTCTTCTTGTAGAAACGACACAGGAGTGGCAAGAGATCATCCACTAGGTATGCATAGATACTCATTGATCCCCTCGGGGAAGACCCGAGCTGAGCTAAGGCTTCGATGCCATTCGGGCCAGCCATTAGCCGCAGGAAGACACACTGATGTATTTTCCCCTATGTGGAAGGTAACAGAGATAGTGACTTCCCTCTCATACCTAGGTGGTGGGTATGAGACTGTTGAGTGCTTGATGAGACAGATTCATTCTCATAGTGAGGCCATAGGCAGCGGACACCACCATGAGCACTCACATCATTCTGTTCACTCTCAGCGTCATCGTAGCCATAGTAGGAGCCCCAGATGCGGCCATGCACCATCGAGGGATCCCATAGAGACTGATAGGCCATGGGGCCATTTTATTGCTTTGATGACATTTTTGTTGATCATTTATATGATTTTTTTGTATGTTTCGGGCTCATTGCATGAGCATTTTGACCATGCCTAGTGCATGGTGACATTGTATACAAACTTGATTCACCATGATATATACAAACTCTTATTTTTGGTTTGGTATTCCAACGTATCTGAGTTGAATTTCTTTTGGCTTATCTCTCATGTGTACTCTAGATATTTAGAATTTCCACTTTTCTATGCTTTTCAAAATGTATGTAATGGATGTGAAATGATAACAAAATGATTTCTTTTTGTATTTCATAATGTTGATATATGATGATGTGAACACAATGTGATGTTTGAATTTTAGTTTCCTTAAGAACCTTCGATACCTCATATTGTCTTGGAAAAATATGGTGACAAAATGATATGATAAGAAGAATGAACTTTCCCTACTCCTAACTCCATGCACGTAACCAGTAAGATGTGAGGGCTCATCACCGAGAGCCAGAAAGGGCACAAGTTATGAAATTTGTTGAATGGTAATGATGAGGGAAAGACAATGGTTTGACAGGACCAAATTGAGACACTACAACCTCACCCTACTCAAGTTACCTCATAGCTTAGAATGTGAATGCTTTGTAGTTTATCTAGACTTGGATCCGTAGATGGCTACTTGGTTGAAAAAATATGGGTTTGGGGTTTTAAGCTCTTTTGGAATTTTGGACATCTAACTCACTTTGTTTTTGATTTAAGAACTCACAACATTTGGGAGAATTATTTGTAACTTTCAATTTTATCAACAAGACCCCCTACTCCTTGCCCCATGCTACTAGGAGGAAGCATGGGCTCATCACCAAGGATAAGGAATAGGCGAGTAAGGGCATTTATCTCCTTTCCCAACCCTACATCACCAGTAAGAGATGCAGGCTCAACACCGAAGGTTGGTAGGAAAAGAAATGTGTAAAATAAATTTTTTCTATGGATTTGCATTTGACTTACTTATCTAGACAAAATGTTTAGTATGTTCTTATTTCCAAAGAGATTTTCATGGGATAGATGTGACACCATGAAGCTTCTAGAATAGACTATAGGCAAAGACACCTAACCTAGAAAGAAACTATAAGCAAAACCAAGTATGCAGGCCTTGGTATGATCACGGTCAAAACTTTGTCTTATCTTGCTTGAACTGATGAGATGATTCAGAAATAATTGATGATACTATGAATATTTGAAGAGATATGATCTGAATGTTTTGCCAATGTTTTCATAATTTTTAGGAGTTTCCATAAGAATAAATCCCTTGATCATGAATTTTACAAAATGAACAAGTGGATGAAAATGCAATGCAGATGCAATAATGTACATATGGAAATGCTTTGGTGGATCATGCGTAGTACCTCTTTAGGTGAAGAGAGTTCATGGATTCACTAAAATCCTCACCTTCTAGTGTACATAGGTGAAATGCCCCATTTTTGTAGTCTTCTACTACTCGATATAGACCTAACCACCTAGGTTTGAATTTCCTTCCCTCGCCATTCTTTTTGTCTATCTAGCTATCGAGTCTTAATACCAAATATCCTTCATATATCTCACATTTGTAAACCTTCTTATTGTATTACGAGCCATCCGGTCAGCGTAAACGTTGTGTTTGTTGTTTCGGGGTTAGTCTAGCCTCATCGAGACTTTCTAATTGGGAGAGTCATGCTTCTTGATAACCCTCCTCCCCTAGGATCCCATGTAGTGAAATATAGAGACTAGGTATTTCAACTTCAAGCGGTAGAACCCCTCAACACCAAACACTAAAGAAAAGGGGGTTTCCCCCGTTGGTGTTCTAACTGAATTCGGTAGGCCCACAAGGCCGGAAAAAGCTTTAGGTGCCAATCTCGTTTATTCTCCTTAACGATTTTGAGAAGGATGGCCTTTAACATCTTATTTATAGCCTCAGCTTGTCCATTAGCTTGAGGATAGTAGAGAGAATCCATGTGATGAATTATTTTTAACTTTGTACACAACTCACGCACCTCGTCATTTTTTAAAGATGTGCCATTATCAAAAATAATGACTTGTGGCACCCCATACCTATAAATGATCTAGTTTAGGATGAACTTAGCGATTACAGAGCCAGGTATGATGGTAAGGGGCATGACTTCTACCCACTTGGTAAAGTATTTTGTGGCTATGATTATGAATTTATGGCCATCCGTTGATGAGGGAGAGAATTTCCCTATCAAATCCAGGCCCCACATGGAAAAGGGCCATGGGGTTGCGATTGGTTACAAAGCTTGTGCCGGTATGTGGATCTCGTGGGAGAACTCTTGACATTTGTGACATCTGCACACAAACTCTATTGCATCATGTTCTAGAGTGGGCCAGAAGTAGCCCATTTGATGTATTTTTCGAGCAATGGCATGGCCACCAAAGTGACCTCCACATACTTTGCTATGTGACTCATAAAGAATCTTTTCGATTCTTCGACATCAACACATCTTAACAACATTTTGTCAAAGGCTTTGTGGTAGAGCACTTGTTCCAAAATAACGTACTTAGCGGTAATGATGCGTAACCACCTTCTTTGTTGCGATGTTTCCCCTTTTGGGTATGTGTGGTCCATGATGAAGTTGACAATATTAGTGTACCAAGGACATACAGAGATAGGGGGCCTGGTCTCGACAAAATACACACACTCATCGGAAAGTCTAAATCTACCAGATCACCCCCATCTAATGGATTTCAGCCAACCAGTTTGCAATGATTTGTCCCTTAATGAATTTCTGATTTACAAATGTTATTTCAAACTCGCCCATTAAGGTTATGAAACACCGCCTTTTTGGACAAGGATCCTTGCATGAGGAATGTCTACAAGTGGTCTGTCTTAACAATAACCCTTGTTTCTTGATTCAACATATAATGCCTTAAATGATTTGTTGTAAAGACTATGGCAAGGCATTCCTTTTCTACCTATGTATAACATGTTTCATAATCAAGCAATGTCTAACTAATGAAGTAAACTACACGTTCTCGTTTATCATCATCCTCTTGAGCCAACATGTAGGCTAGCGAAACATTTGTAGCTCATGAATACAAGATCAAAGGGTGATCTGATCTAGGTGGCATTAGCATGGGAGGGGATAACAAAAATCGTTTAACTACCTCAAAGGCCTCGTTGCATTCTTCCATCTAATCAATGCTATAATCCTTTTTCAACAAATTGTTGATGGGATGAATAACATAGGTCAAGTCAGGGATGAACCTTCGATTACACCAAGTTTCTCAAGAAAAAATCTAATACTAGACTCGTCTGATGGTGGAACCATTTCTAACACAACCCGAATTTTGGTTGGGTTGACATCAATCCCTCGTGAAGATATAATGTAACCCAAAATCTTGCCTCTTATTACACCGAATACACATTTATCACGATTTAATGTGACACCATATTTGATTAAGTACAAAAGAATGATATGAAGCACTTCTGGGTGATTACAGTGCTTCCTGGCCTTAGCCAACAGGTCATCCACGTATGACTCCACAATCTTATGAATAAGATCATGGAATATGTATGTCATTGCTCGTTGGTATGTGGCGCCAACATTCTTAAGACCGAATGACATGACAACATAGCAATAGGTTCCCCAAGGAGTTATAAATGTAGTTTTAGCTTGATCCTCTTTGGAGATTTTGATTTGATTATATCCCGAAAACCCATCCATGAGAGACAACAATTCAAATCCAGTTGTTGCATCAACAATAACATCGATGGATGGTAATGGGAAATCATCTTTGGGGAAAGCTTTGTTAATGTCTCAAAGTCTATGCAAATATGAATCTTTCCATTATTTTTGAGAACATGGAGATGATATTAGATACCCATTATGAATAATCAACTAGCTTGATGAATCCCACCTGAGAAGTTTCATTACTTCTTCTTTCACCATAAGGGCCACTTTTGGCTTCATGGGTCTCAAATTTTGCTTAATCGGCTTTGCATCTAGTTTGGTGATGAGATTGTGCACCGCGATATGTGGTGCAATTCCCATCATTTCTTTATAACTAAATGTGAAAGCCTTTTGATGTTCTTTGAGGATCTGGGTATGTATTTCCACCTCCTCTAGAGTTAAAGAGGATCCTAGTTTCAAAATATTTGGTTCTTCCTCTATTCCAATGTTTATATCAATCATTCCCTCGATTAAGGAGGCATTTCCCTCCTCAAACTCAAGTGGGGCGAGGTAACTCTAAATCCCCTTCTTCTTCTACCTCGTAAATCTCAAGACCCCTTCTCGGGAGGATTCAATCATGGGATTCCCAAAATAAGAAGAGGAACGCAAAATTAAGGAAAGGTCTATCTCATGATAGGTAAGATGTAGTTCTGCCAAAGTGTTTAAATAACTTAAAGTCGATTCATCACTATTAATGTGCTCTAAACAATCGGGATGACTCTCGGTTTCTACATATGTCAACATTGGGGTCATTAGTGCTTTATGAATCAAGGGTTCAATGTGAACTAAAACCATGAAGTTGGTATCTTCCAGTCACTACTTGGGGTGAAGTGTGAAGCAAGTTGCTATAGAATCTGTGAGAAGGTTCTATTCACATGGAACTACTTCAATTGAGATGAAATCAAACCCTTTGTTCAGACCTAGCACTATTATTTTGTAAAGTTGTAGATGCTCACTCTAGTCTCATATACTTCAGATATCTTATTTGCGACTAGTTGTGAGTCACCCAACACCCTAATATTGAGGATGCCCATCCTCTTAGCTATAATGAGACCTAATAGAGAGCCTCATATTCATCCCCATTGTTTGTGCATTTGAAATTCAACTTGAAAGAAAAAGGTAGAATCTTTCCTTCGGACGAGAGTAAGGATCAGTGCCTACCTCGGTGCCAAATGAAACTTGGCTCCATCAAAATGGAGAGTCCAACAACTACTTGGAAAGATGGACATTGAGTCATCCTTTGTACCTTCCCCCTTTACCTCGGTTACCTCAACCATGCAAACCTCATCTGTTGGAAGGGAACCGAGTCCCAAGGCATGTCCCATACCCATAGAGGGGAGGAGAATACGCAAATCCTTCTCTAATATCTTGAAAAACTTTCCTGTGGTTCCTAGCTGACACTATCTATACAATAACAATTTCATCCTTGACCACCGAATACCCTCGATCAAACCCGTGACTTCTAACTCTATTATAGGAACTAGTTTTTCTTCTAGTATTGTGCTTGTAGGTTTGTTTAACTGATTTGTGGGATGATCGAACTTCGTAATGGACCCTTGGCATTTTCTTTAAATATACAAAATGTATATCAAAGGGTTTTGGATCACCTTGTGCCACAAAGACTTTCCCTAAATGCAAGAATCTGACCTCTTGGAATAGAGTGGAGGGGATTTCCTTCATGCGGTGGATCCAAGGATGGCCAAGGATCATATTATAGTTGGTTTCCCGTCTATAATATAAAACTCAGTTAGTACCATCTTGGCCCGAGAGTAACCGTAATACTATGGTTCTGATTGATGTTGCCTTGAGGCTATCATATCCTCTCAACGTGTTTCGTGTTGAGGAGAAATTGGTCTCCCCATACCCTAACTTTTGAAGAAAAGAGAAGGGGACTATGTTAACTGCTGCCCCATCATCAATCATTGCATGCTTTACATAGTTATTGTAAATCCAAACTTATAGAAACAAAGTCGGGTCACCCCTACGAGCTATCTCAACATCCGTGGGCATCTTGCTGATGTCAAACACAAACCCAATATCTCTCTCAGGCTACCTTAGAGGACTAATGTCGAAGTCTATGTGATTTATTTGTGCCTCTAGTGGAGGGGTAACATTAATAAAATGGCTAAGACCTAGTGCTTCTAACAGAGCAACTCGATGAGCAGGGGAATTCTTCAGTAGATCCAAGAAGGAAATGTGTGAAAAGGTCTTGGTTAGATCATTGATTAGATCATAAGCCCCTATTGTCTTGCTTTATCACATCATGATCATTTTCTCGACATAATCGATAAATGGGGATTGGTTGCACAGAATAATCCCTAGTTCTTGTAGCAACGTTAATTTGGGGTTCGACGTCTAACTCTACCAATGCCATAATTTTCATTTGCTTTGGTAATTGTCCAAAGGGGGTGCCACTGTGGGTTTGATGAAGTTGAGGCTTCATGATCATGAGTCCCTATTACAATACCTTTATTCAAACCATTGGGATCTAATCTACCATCCTTTAGATGTGTGGGGAGAGGATCGTTGAAGATCCCCAATGGTGTGTTCTATGGAGATATTGGTCCCATCTCTGCGTTTTGAGTGGGTGGTGCTATTGGGTTTTCCAAAAACATATCAACAAATAACTATCTTTGGTCCTCTGGAAAACATTGTAAAAACTTGTTACAATCATGGAAAGTTATTGCATCATGCCCATGAACCCTATGGAAACTACAATATAAGTCGGGTCATAATCTCGAGGCCTTTGGTTTGTTCCCTATTGTGGTCTGAAACTATAGTTATTGTTTTGTTGTTGATTGTTATAATTAAAATTTTGAAACCCTTGCCCTTGGTTTTGGAATTGGTTAGGATACCCCCGGTATTGACTAGGGCTCGGGGTCGGTGTTTGTCTCTATTGTTGAGGTTGTTGTTGTTGTTGTTGAGGATGATTAAAATCCACAACGTTTACCGAGGGTGAGAAATTGTTGTTTCTCTGATTGTTTCCATTATTGTTATTGTTATTTATAGCATCTATGCTTTGGTAGGATTAACAACATTAGGATTTTTGGGCTGGTCAGTCACACCATCGGTCATGACTCCACGATTATTATTAAGGATCTTTAGTCCTTGATTATTGTTTGTGTTGTTGGAGTAACTGGGATTATTTTGATTAGGAGTGAATAACTTCCCATTTGCTCCATAGGTCTTACGACCACTGTCAATGGCCACTTGGTCGATCCGAAGAGCACCCTCTAGCACCTCTTCATAGCTCATTAACAGGAAATTTTCAACCTCTTCCTTTGTCTATTTTTTGAGAGAGTGAAGGAAAAATCACAAAGTTCCATTTGATCTATGTTTGGAGCGCTCGCGGAGGAGTAGAGAACTTATCGCCACCTTTGAATAAAGTGGGCTGCAAACTCATTGTGTTCTTGCTTAATATGAAGGAATTCCCTGATTCATGTTCTCAAAAACTTGTTCATATCAAAAGCTTTGATAAAATTTGATACGAGTTGCTTGAAAAAGTGTATTGATGCCTCCGGTATCCTATAGTACCAATCGAGAGCAATACCTTCTAGTGTCTTAGGAAATTTTTCACAATGCAATGACCGTGTCCCAATGGCCGTTTGCATGCCTTGGGCATTAGGATCACCCTCCCCTTTGAATTTTGGAAGATCAGGAAAGGGTCTTGGGAGCATGACTATCTCGAATGGAGAAATCTAGGGGTTCCTTGAGATATTCAAAATAAGTCCCCATTGCATATGTTTCCACCATTGAAGACCCTTGTTGGGGAGGTGGGGGCTGCATCAATTGCTAAAACGGGACAACATAGACATTTGGTGGGGTGTATGACATCCCCTATGGTTGTCTATATGGACTTGGGTAGGTATACATGTCCCCTTGTGGAGATTTAGAATACATGTGTACATAGGGGGTTAATTACCTTGATATGGAATTGAAGGCACAAAGCTAGGGAACATTGCATTTCGGTTGGTATGGCATTTGAGAACACACTTTTACTGGTGCCTATTGTAGATATCCATATGTGGCTTAGGGGGCATACCCAAGGTGCTTGTCCCCGTAATCGATCTCCAGGGTTTTGAATATTCATGTAAACTAGAGGATTATATGCAATAGGCATTTTCCCATAATTCTGCGGGTAGGAAGGAGTTCGTGCTTTCCTTGCATATGAATTCTGTATTTTATGCAAGCTCTAACTCTTTGACTTTGTTTACCAAATCTGAAATGACATCACCCATTGATGGGGTGGTGCCTTTCTTAGGTACCCTTTTTTGAACCCTTGGAGGTGGTTGAGGAGTATGGTATCCTGCTATGAATTATTCACGATGTTACCACCCCTCATTGGTTGTATTGTTAGTTGGTGGTGGGGTAGCATTATTTTTTTGAAGCAGGACATCACCTTGTCCCTTGCAACCTATCAAAAGGTGGCTTGGGGGGCATACCCAAGGTGCTTTTCCCCGTAATCAGATCTCCAGGGTTTTGAATATTCATGTAAACTGGAGGAATTGCAGTTCAGGAATTTTCTCGTAATTCTATGAGTAAGAAGGAGTTCGCGCTTTCCCTGCATATGAATTTTGCTTATTTTGTGTAAGCTCTAACTCTTTGAATTTGTTTACAAAATCTGAAATGACATCGCCAGATGGTGACGGGGTGGTGCCTTGCTTAGGCACCATTTGTTGAACCCAAGGTGGTTGAGGAGTATGGTATCTTGCTATGAATTGTTCATGATGTTGCCACCCCTCATTGGCTGTATTGTTAGTTGGTGGTGGTGTAACATTATTGTTTTGAAGCAGGACATCACCTTGTCCTTGTAACCTATCGATAGATTGATTCATATTCTAGAAGTGTTGTTCACTCCTAGCCTATTGTTCTAAATAATCCTCATCTAGATGGGGGAGTTGATCAGATTGCATCCTAATGGGATGTCAAAACAATACCTAAGGAGATGAACGTGCTTCACTAGTGAATGTCATGTCAATACGTACTGAAGAACCGACATTGGTTCCCCGGCGAGAGGGTTTTGAGCAGATGAGCAGTTGTTCGCCCATGTTGAAAGTGAAGGTGATTGTTGTGGTATACTTGATTGGTAATGGTACACGTCAAAACCCGAGATGGGCTGACCATAATCGCTATATCTTGACATATTCGGGGGTATAAGAATACCTACAAAATAAAGGATGGACAAAGAAAGTGGAAACATTTAGAGACTAGCTCTTGATGTCGGGTTCACCAATTTTATACAATAGAAAATCAACACATGACCTTCTTCACACCCGACCTCTCGAGGTCATGTCGAGACAACCAGTGTGGAATTGAAATGGAAGTGAAAGTGATGGTAGTGATCAAGCTAATTGGGAAACCTTATGTCTTCGACACACAATATTGGAATATGTGAATCTAAGGCAAAGAATTCTCTCCTAACTGAAGGGGTGTGATGGTATGGTTCAATATGATAGCTACTCGAGACTCCAATCAATGTCTAGTTCTATCGAGATTCTATTGATTGGTTGCGGAATACATGGAAAGTAACCTGGTGCCTCATATGGGTTTCCAAACAAGGTCATGGAAGTGAAGACAAGAGGTGTAGTGGAGCTGCAGGGACTATGGGTGATTTTCTAGTCTTGTCCAGAAAGTCTTAGCCTGATCGGTTGTTATGTTCAACAATGAAAGCTATGTAATAATATCGGGTGGAAGCAATGAAGATATGAATACCAATGTGTGTAAAATAGTGTCAATATCTAGCTGACTAGTAGGCCCGTTGGGTTGCGGGACCTATGGATCACAACTAAAGACTCGTTGAGGTTGAGGCCCTTGTATGGTCATGTATGCAATCAAACCCTATTTCCAGGAGCAGTCCAAAAGTCATAGGCTTGATTAGCAATGATATTCAGTGTATCTAACTGTCCTATTTTCTCAACGATATGTTGTAGGTGTGCGTAAGACTATTAAACAAAAACTTGTGTCAATGTCAATTATTAGCTCTGGCCCATTGGGTTGTGGGACTAGGGGATCATAACTGTAAGTCTTTTCCTGTTGTGGACCATTGATGGTCATGTAAGATGAATTGATTTGCTTTTAGTAAATAAACTATCTATCAAAGGAAATCTAACCTATGTTTTTGGTGTTTTCTCAATATATTGGAACAAAGCAATAAAACAAGCTAATCTATGGAAAGTAAATGTTTTTGTTCTTTTCTAACTTTTTAGACAATGCATCTAATCTAATAAACAAATTAAATACAAACAATTAGCCGGATGTAGCTAACTATTTGTGTAGATGTGTGAATCTAAATCTAAAAATCTATTCTAATTCAATCAAAATCCTTCCAACCCTACCTCAGAAGTGAAGAAAAATCATAACCCTAACAAAGCTATTGTTCCCCATAACTTCCCTGGTAATGTTGAAGAGAAAACTTCCTATTGATTTGATCTACTTGAGATTATATAGCTAATTGGAATGAACTGTTTCTCTACTCTATTTGATATGTAATTGAAATTAACAATTTGTAATTGATAATTTGATAAACAAAGCAAACAAATACACAACTCCAACCTGGAAGAGCAAGAACCTTGGCAAATCTAGTAGTATCAGTATCTATCCCCTTAGTTCTTTCCTTTCTTTCGCTGAGTGTTCATGTGAGTCTAAGGGATTGGGAATGTAAAGAACATCAACAAGAGGATGGAACTTGAATAATGGTAGCTTGGAAACAATCTGGATGCAACACAAGTAGAAGAGAGATAACACAAGAGATTTGAGCTTGGCTATGAAATTGCTAATGCGAGGTTATGGTAGAAAAACAATTCAAGATACAAAAATTCTCGTGCCTTTTGCTTGAATACAAGCATGGAATATATATGAATGGAGGTTGGGAGGTTACTTTATGCACAAGGAAAGAAGAGATAGTTCCAACTAATTAAATCTTATTTAAAATAGAAGGAGCAAGGAGAACCAAGCAAACAAAGCTATTTTTAGCCAATTTGGCTCATAGATGCATTCTAAAAGCAAACTTAAGTGAATCTTCACATGTCGAAACATGCATGAAGAATCTAGAAAAAGCGGGAAGGACCACCACCATGTGTAGGGCGTAGTGGTTTTAGGACTGCCTCCCTGCCTGGGTGATGGTCCTAAAACTTAAGGCCAAAACAAACACATAAAGAGGTGAAGAGATGGAAAAATACATGGAAAAGTTAAGTAAGGCCATCTAAGCTACAAATATACAATGCGAATGGGTTTTGGAGCTTGAACACATTCTTGAAAGGATTTTGAATCATCATTGGGGATTCTTGTAACCATTTTCCCAATAATGTAGCATGTGTAATTTTGGGTGCGTATATTAACCCATAATGCTAAGGGTGGAAAGTGCGCTGAATTGAACTAGTGTAAATATGATGTGTTAGTAGAAATCCCCAAGTGATGCTCCCTCTTTGGGGCGCATACGACGTCATTAATAGGAGAAATGCAGCCCCAAAAGAGGGCCAACCACATATACATTAAAAAGTGCTTGGTAGAAACTAAGGCATGCACAACCAAGAAAACTAGCCAAAGACCAGCTTTAAAGAAAACGATGCACATATATAGAAAACATGTGTAAGATACACTGAAAATGTACTAAATTTAAACACGCAAGAAAAAAAAGTAAGTCATATAAAGTAGGTTTCAAATATGGGACATCACTCATGATGTTGCATAAGACACGTAAGGTTGTAATGGCCACAATCAAGAAACAAGTGTGTACACAAACATAAGGCAAAGCCCACATACAATGGAAAACAATAGAAGAAAAGTATAGACAAACAAATAAGTAGTCATGGAAACATGTAATCCTAAAAAACAAGTGTTGCACATGGAACACTTGTTAGCATGTTAGAGTAATAACCAATATGTCAAAGCGTGTATGATCAAGTAATGTAAGATGTTAAGTACAAAATGAAATAATAACACCTAGATGAGACGAATGTGGATGCCCCAACAACCAATATAGGAAGGGTAGAAGCGAGCATCCATTCCGCATGCGGAGTCTTGTATCTGTGATCACACTAAACAAAGGTGTGAACACACATGTGTGTATGATATAGATAATGACATATAATAAATCCATCTAACATGTGTAATAAAGTGAACATGTAAAACACTAACAAGTAAAAAGAAATGCCCCTAAGACCATGCAATATATTGTAGATGGATGGAATGGAATGCAAGATGGAATAATAGGAGTCATGTGCCCCCTGAGTTGATGGAAGTGTATGCTTTATGACGTTCATTTTTTTGTGTCCTCAAAGAATTAAGACCGAACCGTAAACGAGAGTGCGTCATCGGAATTGGTCGAGTAGTATTTTTTGTGTCTAGCACGTTGTGGATAAGGCGTATACGCGTAGTGGTGTTGATATATGACATGTAGAAGGAATGTGTATGGATCTTATAGCCTAAGCATATACTACTAGGAGATGAAACATGGAGTGATGATTTAGCACTAAACATATATCGCTACGAGATGAATTGATGAATGATGATTTAACAAGAAGCATATATCACTATAGAGTGTAAGGAGGGTGTGGTGATGTAACCTAAAGTGTGTACCACTACAAGATGATAGAGTAGGTGATGATTTAGCCTAAAGTGTATGTCACGAAATGATGAATAATATGGAGTGGTGGTGTAGCATAAGGTGTATACCACTACAAGATGATAGAATAGGTGACGATTTAGCCTAACATGTATGTCACTAAGCTAGGAAGGTCATAGGATGAAATTTCTCATAGTGAATGTAAGGTCTATTTTATTTGTAAACCCTTAGCGATCAAGTATATATCGATGAACTAAAGTGCATCATCGGGTATTGAGTGCAACAGATAGAAAATGATGTTGTATTATATTGGTTGATCATGTGATGAGTGGTAATGTGTAAATACACTTTATGTAGAATGTAATTGCGAGATGTGTAGAATGTGTAAAATGTAGTGTATAGGGTGGCATATAATGTAAGTACATAGACTAGGAATGTAGTATTTAGGATGAGTTGGGTGTAATGTTAGACACATAAACAATGTATGCATAATTATGATCATGCGATGATGTAATGCTAGTCTCGTAGGTGATGAAAGCTAGGATAGTATGTAGATTGTGTGTGATATGTAGATGCATAATGTAGAATAAATGTAGAATATAGGATGTAATATGCAAGGTGTGTGAATAAACACGGTGTATAGTGTCTATAGTGTGGTGTGTGGGGTTCATGTGTAGAAGTAATCCCTCAATAGTCAAGTGTGAACAGAAGCACAAGAGTGTGTCATCAGATAATTATGCTAGAATGTAGGAAAAAATATATCTAATGAAGGAATGAACATATAAAGAGTGTGATTATAAACTATAGATGAATGCTTTGGGCATGTGATGTAGGACTTATGTAAATATGCTAGAATGAGGGGGATTAGGTGCTAGGCCCTCCAAGTATATATGAATAAGTGAACTATCCAATGATGGTGAAAGATGAAGGTCCTTCATCTGGTGTGGGAAGTGAAAGCATATGATCATGCTCTAATAATGGAGGTATAGTAGACAAACGTTGTAGTGGGGAATGAAGCCTATGTGCATGTGAGGGATGAATGTATGAAGAAGTTCGTGACATCAAAAATGTTTTGGTGATGGAGATCTATGTAATATAGAATGCGAAGGTGAAGAAGATTCGTGTGGAATAAAATGAGGTGGTGATCTATGCCGTGATGTAGTAGTTATCCGAGGAATAGGCCTATACCGATGTATAGGGCTAATGGAGTGATGTGGTCATGGAGATGGTGTGCGAGTAGGCGAGCTAGGATTAGATTGTGTTGGGAGTAACATAGCGTGCGATGTGGCGAAGAAGTGAGGGGTGCTCTAGATACCGTGCGATGAGATGATGGCCACGAAGTAGATGGAGGGACACCATCAATAGAGATGACTTGATTATTGTAGATAAATTTGAGGCGTAGATGATTCATAGAGATGATAGATTATGATCGATGAATCCAATTGAGACCAAGGAGCATGTCACATCCCTCAACTGTGTTTCCAACGAGGAAAGGTATGAGCATTTTAAGAGGGCCAACTGTGACATGTAGTTGAACAATGCCAAAAGGTTTTTCGAAAGGGTACTTGACTTGAGATAGAGGATAATAGATAGCCTTAAGGAGTGACATAGAACATGCACTAATGGGCCATGATGGGTCAACCTTAGTGTTGTTGATAGAGGTTGAGCCAATAGATGTGTGAATATGCAAATTATTAGATGTGAACTTGATGAGATAATTGACGTTGGAAAAGGAAATGATAGGTGGAAAAACTTCAATGTTAGCAACTAAGAAATCTAGAACTCGTGAGTCAGTGGGAGACATGGTGTGTGAAATATAATTAGCGGTTGAATCTGTTGCTTGTGTGTTATGATTTGGCAATGGGTTGTTAAAGATCTTAAGTTTATGATTTTCATTTGTAGGTGGATATGGTTGAGTCTTACACATGTGGGATCCTATTTTGAATATTTAAAAGAACTTTTCGATTTCATGAGATGAGGTGTTATGCTCGCATGACCTTTGTGAGATCTTCCCAAATTTAAAGAAGGACATCACATTGCCCACATCAAGGCATACACTACTTTGCAAATAGAGAGTTGCTTCGGTGGGATGTAGTTGTTGCTGATATAATACCTAAAAATCTCGAAGGGATTGCTCTCGATTGGTACTATCGAATTCTGAAGCATCCATATATTTTTTCAAACAACTTGTGTGTGATTTTATTAAGGCCTTTGATATGAACAAGTTGTTGCAAATAGGAATAATAGAATTATTACATATCAAACAAGAACAAAACAACTATGTTTTCCACTTCCTTCGAGAGGTGGCAAAAGTCCTCTACTCTTCCATGAGTCTTCCAAACATGGATCAAACAGAACTCTGTGACCTATTCCTCCACTCACTTAATCGAGAAACCAAGGAGGAAGTGAAATTTTTTTCCCTTTGAAGCTATGAGGAAGTGTTAGAGGCTGGGATCCGCATTGACCAAGTGGAAATTGATAACAAATGTAAGACATATGGCCCCAATGGGAGGTTGGTCACCTCCACCCAAAATTATTCAACCTACCATAACAAATCAAACAATAACCAAGGACCCAAGGTCCTAAATTGGAACCCTGGTGTCACTACAAGATGGCATGATTGATTAACCTAAAAATCCAAATGTTGTGAACAATAGTAATGCAAATAATAACAATGGGAATGTGAATAACCAAAGAATCAACAATCTGCTCCATCCATTAACGCTGCAGTTGATTTCGATCGTCCTCCTTCTCAATGAGGTTCAAGCCCGGGGCCAAAAGCAATATCAAAACCCTAGCCAAGGGGGCTGCGAATTATAATTATAATAATCAATTCCAAAATAATAATCAAATCTATGGTCCACACCAAAATAAAAATTAGAGGCCAAGGGATTATGATCTGAATTTATACTATGGTTTCATAGAGTAGGGATTAGAATAAGTTCATTCAATGGCTCCCATAAGACCAAATACAAATTTTCATTGACATGTTTTTGGTAAACCCTTGAGGGACTTACCATAATACTCACATAGGACCTGTTGCTCCTAAAAATTCCAACCTAGGAATCTATAGAGATCCTTTCCCTAAGTGCCTAGAAAATGAGAAAACTAACCCTCAAAATGTAAACAAAGGGATTCTTATAATGAATCATGATCATGAATATTCTACATCCAACTATCCCGATTTTTCTCGTAACTTAGATCAAAGGAATAAGATGAAATTATAGGTTTGGTTGAATTAGAGACAAAACCAGAGGTCAATGTAGCTACTTGTACTTGAGAGTACACTTCATACCCTCTTCCCATGTATCCTCTAGTGCAAGATGACTCACAAGTAGTTCCCAAACCTGTAGGAGCTTATGATTTGATCACAAATCTTAACAAGACCTTTTCTCACATTTCCTTTTTGGATTTGTTGAAGAATTTTCCATCTCATCGGTCCTACTATGTTAGAAGCTTTAGGTCTTTTCCATCTAGTGCATGTCACACCCCTCCGGATGCCCATATTAACCACATAGACTTTGATGTTTATCCTCCGGTCAATGTGAGAGATACATGATTCATGTTTGACATAAGAAAGATGCCTACAGATGTTAAGTTAGCATGAAGAGGTAACCCCATGTTATACTTGTAATTATGGGTTTATAATAACTATGTTAAGAGGGCGATAATTGATGATGAGGCTGCTATGAACATTATCCTTTTCTCCTTCCTATAAAATTTAGGGTATGAAGAAACCAATTTATCTTCTACTAGAAACACGTTGAGAGGTTATGACAACTTGAAAGCCACATCTATTGGAACTATAGTTCTTCCAGTTGCCCTTAGGCCTAAGACTATTTGAACTGAGTTTTATACTATAGATAGGGAAACCAACTAGAATATGATCCTTGATAGACCTTGGATCCACAAAATGAAGGCCATTTCGTCCACATTATTTCAAGAGGTAAGATTCCGTCATTTAAGAAAAGTTTTCGTAGCCTGTGGGTGACCCAAAGCCTTTTGGTATTCACCTGGAAAATATCATGAGTAAACATGGAGTTCATTCTAAGTTCAAGCTCCCAACCAAACATCTAAATAAACCACCTCCTTCCAAGGAATTAGTCCCCACCACGAAACTAGTTCGAAGGAATGAAGTTGATGGATCCATGAAAATTAAAGGAGGTGAAAAAAGTGAGAGTAAGAATGTTGTGGTAGAGACTATGTCTACTAAAACAATGACATAAATAGTAAATCTATTAGAAGATGACTTACCAAATTTTATCCCATTCGAATATTTGGGTATTGGAAATTCCCTTGGAATAACCTCTCTCCCAATAGATGGATTCAAAGAGATATGTATGGTTGAGGTTCTCTGAATTCTAGGAAGAACATCCTAAGAACAATGAAGAATCAATTTTTCCATCAACTGTTGGACCTCTATTATGGTGGAGAAAATTCCGTTATGGCACGAGGGTGGGGTGATTCGACTTCTCTAAAAGGTAGAATCATGCCTTTTTTCAAGCTAAACCTCAAGTGTACCAACAATGGAGCAGAGTATGAAGCTTTACTTCTTGGTCTTATTGTAGCCAAGAGAATGGGAATAATGAATGTTAGAGTCCTATGTGACTAGAAACTTATAACAAACTAGGTCTTGAAGGTTTATGACACTAGAGAAAAACATCTCTAGCTTTACAATTCTGTTATGTGTGAACTATGTAAAGACTTTGATTTCATCTCTATAGAAGCAATTCCTAGAGAACAAAACCAACTTGCTGATTCTATGACATCTTCTTCTTCTCATTTTTTCCCTAGTGAAGATTTAAAAGAAATAAAATTAGCGTTCTCAATCCAAGATGAACCCTTGATTCACAAGATATCAAACAACGTAATATTAACATATGTAGAGAATGATAATGAACCCGTCATGCTAGAATTCACTGAGAGTAATGAAGTGATCCTAGGGTTTCTACATGCTTACATTTACCTTCATCCTACTCACCATAAGAAATGATTTTCTCTTATTCCACACCCTTCTTCATATTTTGGGGACAAAAATGCATCCTTTCTCATCACAAGATTTAGAGATATATGAAGTTGAGGAAGAACCTCTGAACTTCTCCTCTAGCTCCTCTTGAATTTGAAGAAGGAATTCCTCTTTGATAGAAGGTACAATTGATATTAATATCAGAATAGAGGAAGAGCCTAGGATTTTGAAGCTTGGTTCTTCATTATCACTAGAAGGATATAGAAGAACACACTAAAGTGCTCAAGGAGCATTCTCAGGATTTCACGTTTAGTTATAAAGACATGACAAGAGTTTCTCCTGATGTAGTATTCCACAACCTGGTTACCAAGCTCGACACTAAACCTATGAAGAAAAAGCTAAGACATATGAAGCCCAAAGTCACTTTAATGGTCAAATAAGAAGTAATGAAGCTTATATAAGTAGGGTTTATAAAGCCAGTAGACTATTCCATGTGGTTGTCCAACATCGTCTCGGTTCTTAAGAAGAACGGGAAGATAAGAATATGTATTGATTTCAGGGATATAAACAAAGCCTGCCCTAAGGATGAATTTCTATTTTCATCCATTGATATCATCATTGATGTAATGGCCAGTTACGAGTTGTTATTCCTCATGGATGGTTTTTTGACTATAACCAAATAATAGTATCTGATGAAGATCAAACCAAAACTACCTTCACCACCCCCTAGGGAACATTTTGCTACATAGTCATGCATTTTGGCTTGAAGAATGCTGGTGTAACATATTAACAAGCCATGACTTATATATTTAATGATCTTATTCATAATATTGTGGAAACACATGTTGAGGATCTCTTAACAAAGGCTAAGAAGAGAGGTGACCATCTCGAGCTTCTTTGAATCATTCTTTCATGGTTGATTGAGTATGGTGTGACCTTGAACCTAGAGAAGTGTGTCTTTGGAGTTATAAGAGGTAAGATCTTAGGTTACATTATTTCCTCTCAAGGAATTGATGTAGACCTTGCAAAAAGATTTGGACAATCCTTGAAATGTCTCCACCAACAAATGAATATAGTATTAAGTATTTCTTGAACAAGATTAAGGAAATCCATAGGTTTGTTCCCAATATAACATATGTTATCCATCCCATTAGTGGCTTGTTTAAGAAGACCTATTGCAAGATATGGACATATGAATGTCATAACACTTTTGATTCAGTCAAGTGCTTCCTCATGTCACCACCAAGTCTTATGTCGCCAAAATATGATCATCCTCTAATCTTATATTCTAGGGCTACAAACATTTTGATAGTGTGCATGTTAGCACATGAGGATGATGATGGTCATGAATGCGCTATCTACTTTATTATTCATACACTCCTCAACTATGAAACTTGGTATTCTCAAGTGGAAAAATAATGTTTGGTATTGTCTTCATAACCAAGAGGTTGAGGCATTACATGCTTAACCAAGAAACAAGAGTGATTATCAAATCAAATCAGTTACAAAATTCTTGAATCGTGCCACCTTATCTAAAAAGGATGGTAGATTCATAATGCTAATGGGTGAGTTTGAGCTTACCTTCATCAACCAAAAGTTGGTTAAAGGATAAATCATTGCTGATTGGTTAGCCAATAACCCTATAGATTGTGGCGAGATAGTTGACTTGAGTTTCCCAGATGAATGTATTTATTACATAGACAAACCCACCATTGCTTGATGTCCCTGGTACATAGATATATTAAACCGTATTATGGATCACATGTATCTTGAAGGTGCTAACTCATAGTAAAGGTGATGAATTCATGTCAGAACTTCCAAGTATGTAATTGTATAACAAGTTCTCTATCAAAGAGCTTTTGATGGTATATTACTTAGATGTGCCAACGAAGAATTAGAGAAAATTATCATTGAAGCCCATAATGGAATCTATGTTGGTCACTTTGAAGGGCATTCAATTTCTCGTAAGATTCATCGATGAGTTAATTTTGGCCCATGTTATAATATAATGCCATGGAATATGTGGACAAATGTTAATAATTCCAAGAGTTATTACATGCCATACACATCCTAGCTCAGGATTAACAATCTATAGTGACACCTCGACCCTTCTCCACTTGAGGTTTGGTTTGATAGGGAAATTATCCCACATCACCGGATGACCATAATTTCATTATCATGGCCAAAAAATTTTACAAAATGGGTTAAGGCCATACCTCTATCTACGATACCTAGGATCCTTCATAGCCAAGTTTATCTTGATCGATTATTTGTAGGTATGCCATTCCATAAGTTATTATTTCATAATGGCACTCCTTTCAATAATGATGATGTGCATGAGCTATGCACTCAATTCAATATATCTCACCATACAACCTCTTTATACTATTCCCATGCTAATGGATAGGTTGAGGTTACCAAAAAAACCTTGAAGTCCATTTTTCTTAAGACAGCTTAAGTAGAATAAGAGAGATTGACACCTAAAGTTGTTTCTTGAATTATGGGCTTATAGGAATTCAATTCGAACACCCACGGGGCAACCCCCTTTTCTTTAGTTTTGGTGCTTAAGTGGTCTTATCACTAGAGGTAGAATTTTCTAGTATTCGTGTGTCTTTAAAAGGCATTCTAGATGAAGATGAGCATCGAAATGCATGTTTAGCTGAATTAGAAAACATGGATGAGAAAACCTTAGAGCTGAACAACATCATCGGGTTTTGTGGACATAACGTGTCACCAATATAATAAAAAGGTCTATGAACATGAAATTTGGGCAGGAGACCTTGTTTTGAGACTTGATAGCTGAATAGACAAGAGAACCGTTGAAGGTAGGAAATTCGGGCAAAATGGTTAGGCCCCTACCAAGTAACAAAAGATTTTAAAAATGGTGTGTATCACTTGTGTACTCTATAGGGTGAGGAGTTTGGAAAATCCATCAACTCACTTCACCTCAAACATTTCTACATCTAGTCATTGCATCTCCACGCTATCCTTTTGCATTCCCATTATTTTATCATCTGTATTGTCATTTTGTTGAAATTGTATTATGGAAACTTACTTTTCAAGTGATTCTTAAACTTTTAAACATTGGAAAATCTCTCAATCATACCTCTTCTACAATTTATTCACATATTCAAATTATATAATTCTTATCATCATTTCTATTCATGAGATAAATATTGACATTGGCTTTATAAACATTTGCATGTTTAATCCTTTTCATGGTTTCTTCCGATTCGGTGTTTCTTGCCTATAGTTTTTCCTAGAAGCTTGCTAATGATAAATCTTCCCCTAAAAATATCTCTCCATGACAAAAACATTCTAAGCATTTCACCTGAAATTTTTTTTCACCTATCTTGGCCTTTGGTGATGAGCCCTCACATCTTGTTAGTTGTGTGGGGATTAGATTAGGGAAAATGTTCCCCCTAAAAGACACGATTCAAAAAAAAAAGATAAATAAGGTATATAAACAATAAATATAAATATTATTACTACAAATAAATACATTTTCCATCCCTCCCAAACTTTGGTGATGAGCCCATGCTTCTTACTGGTAGCATAAGATTGGGAAAGGAGGAAAGTGCCCTTACTCACTTATGTTTTTCCTTGGTGATGAGCCCATGATTCTTATTGGTAGCATGGGGCAAGATGTAGGGGTCATATCAACATTCTAAATAAACAAAGAAATAAAAGTGCTTGAAAATGTGAAATCCCCAAGAAAATGAATTAGATGCATATGTTAGGAGAGATGATTATTATTTAACCAGATCTTATCAATCAGTAGGCCATTCACGGATCTAAGTCTAGTCAAAACTTGTAAGCGTAACTCATTTTGAATTGGTTAGTTAATTTTGATTGGGGTTGGGTTGTAAGTTTCTAAATAAATATTTGTCAAAGTTCTTGTCTCTTGGTCATCATTCTTGTTCACACATTCTTCAAATCACATATTTCATGTTATTCTTGGCTCTTGGTGATGAGCCCTCACATCTTACTAGTTGCGTGGAGTCAAGAATGGAGTGAGATTATCTTATCATCATACCATATTCAACACATTTTTCCAATGGAATAGAAATGTTAAACATTATTTGAAAAATAAAGTTTCCTAAGTACAATTTTTTTTTATCATGTGTGTAGTCATATACATCATTATGTTTACCACATTACATTATCATCCATAACATACATTCAAAAATCACAAAAATATCAAATTCCTAACCATCTAAGAGTACACAAATGAGAAGAACTCTCACCAAGGAATGCCCAATCAAAAATATGATGATGATGATGATGATGATAATGATGATGTGTGTGTGTGTGTGTGTGTGTGTGTGTGTGTGTGTGTGTGTGTGTGTGTGTGTGTGTGTGTGTGAAGTATCTTGAGTACAATTTCATCACACCGAAGGAAAAGTGTGATCAAAATGCTTAGCTATGAGCTGAAAATATAAAAAAATCAATATATACACAATAATGGTCCTAAAGTAATAAAGGCCACTGGCCTATCCCTCTCTCCTAGATCCATGTAAAGGAGTAGGGTGAGGAATTCTGTTGTGACTCTGTGATGAGATCAACTAGGTGTAGCATGGGATCCTCCATGCGTTGAGTGATGAGAATGTCCGTGAGAGTGACCGGTGGTGGTAGCCCCACTACGTGAGGATCCTCATCATTTCTCTCTCCCCGAAGTGTCATAATCTCATTCTTCAACCGAGTAATCTCTGCTGCTACATGCTAGGTTGGTGTAAAAACATCATTATAGTGGCCAACTTGTGCTAGAGCTCCTAGGTCTCCTAGCAAGGCATCTCGAGTCAATGCTAGGAGTGATCATGAATATATCTATGTTCATGTACCTAATAAGATCCCACCATCCATCTGTTGTGGCTACAAAAAGCAAACAAAAATGATGAGTTAGAAAATGTAAAAGAAGAAGAAGAAGATTTCAACATCTAATCTAGGAAGTAGAAGGAAAGAGAAGGGTGTAAATACTCACTCAGTGCTCGTAGTTTGATCTACACCTCCTATAAGGGCCATTGCATTGTCCTCCTCCTTGGCCTTATCCTCCTCCTCCATCTCTTATGGATGGATTGATTCCTCCTCCATCTCTTCTGGATGGATGGAATCCTCCTCCACCTTTTTCTCAGCTCTAGCAGTCAATGATGCCTCTCTTGTACTTTGTAACTTAGGGTCCGACTCCTCCGAGCCCGAGTATGTCTCGACCTCCTCCTCCTCACTCCTAGTAGGGCCCTCACCAATATGCAAAGTCTACGTTGACCTAACTACAACACCAACAATGGGTATGGTGTAGCTCGTGGTGTCCTAATCGTGACTCTAAGCACTACCACTATCCACCGGAGTAATCCATTAGGACAAGATCTTGCCTCTCATATACCCCATACGTAGTAGAAACTATTGGAAGAGTGTTTGAGAAAGGCAATCTAAATTGTTAAGGCACTCGAAGCACTAGATGTGTCTCAACCTGACCACTATGGTCAACCAATTGAGATATAATATTATTGGTAGTAAAAGTAACTCCCTCCTCACCCCATAAACACGTCATATACTGATATAGCTCGGCCACCATATTTGTTGTAGTCAAATTCGCTACTAACGTGGTATGGCCATAAGTGGAGCCATATCTACCCATCTCGATGACCTTAATCTCTCTGGGATCTTCTATCCCAACACCCCTTTGATAGGGGATAACCTCGCTCATAGAGCCATGACATCACCGAAGTGGGGTGGCTAAGAGATGTGGCCCCACATTTGAAAATCTTGTATAAATCATGATAGGTAGTGCCAAGTATGTCTATTCCCCATGCAAACACTATTATCCATATTTTGTCCCCTGGGAAAAGTATTGGATCAGCCACGACCCCGGAGAAAGAACCGAGAGACAACATGTTGAAAAAGTATAAAAGGGTCACAAAGGACTCAACAATGGAGCGCAGAAAATCTGCGAAAGACTAAACGACCCTATGCGGGAAGAAAGAAAAGAAATGAATTTTTCAAGTGAATCCGTGTCTTAAATATATTTAACGAGGTTATAAGTGGGCTCAGAAATAGAATAACAGTGGCCGGAGAAGAAAGAGACTATGTTAAAGAAGCCAGGAGCAAGAAAGAGGAGAAACGACAAAGATTTGAAGTCTTCGGGCTCAAAAAAATTCAGAACGAGTCCAAAAATTGACTAAGTATGGAGGAGAAAATGGAGAGAGCCACGTGTCCAAACGATGCACCTCCAAAGATTAAATCCAAAGGGGTAGATGTAAGCAAGTGCGAAGCCTCCACACGTCCGGTCTAAAAAAGGGGCCAAGTGTCGGCTCAACGTAATTCCAAAATGGGAGCCCAAGGTGGAGACTCAAACTTGTGCCAGCCCTCCACGTAGAAAACGGTCAATAGAGGTCAAAAGGTGGACATGGCGGGCCTCAAAAAAGGCTAAGTATAAAAGTGGTTGTGGAGGCCGCCACATGTCGACTTGCACATCTCCTAGGAAAATCCAAAAGCGAAGGCTCAAATGAGCATGGACCCGCCACATGTCCTAGAGTCCGAGAAAGGGATAGGTTTAGTTAAATATTCAAAACATTGAGGCGAGGGCAGCGGAGAGTGCCAAGTCTTGGCACAACACTAACTCAAGAGCAAAATTTGAGGCGGACCTTAAATGAGCGCCAATTTGCCACATGTCCCAGTCAGAAGATGTGCACTCAATGCATTGAAAATTTAAGAAGCTCATGGAGGTTGCCACATGTTGATCATGATCTATTTCAAGAGTGAGGGCGGGGCCAAATCTCCAAGGTGCGCAAGGCCACCACGTGGACCCTAATGGGGTAGAATCTTTAAATATTGCACCCCGTAACCCTAATATTCAAATGGCCATATCTTTTGATTGGAGAATCATATTTAGGTGGGAGTAGACTTTCTGGAAACATCTTGACACCCTCTATGCCTTGGGAAACTAAAATATTATTTTCGAAGGATATGGTAGTTGAAAAATGGGAAAACATCTCTCGTGGCCATTAACACAGAATCCAATTTTCTCAACCACTAGATCCGATTCGATTCTACCTGCTGGGGAATAAGAAGTGACATGTTGTGGGTAGATTTGTAGAAGGCATTGATATTCAGTGGTTGAGATTTAAAGTGGGATTAAATACATATATCAGGGTGGTTGGAGCAGGATTCAAATTCTTCTCTCTTCTCTCTCCCATTCTTCCTATATATTGTAATAGAGGGGCACATTCAAAGGGTTGATCTTCCCTCTTCTACCCCTTCTCTCTTTCTTCCTTAGGGTAGAAAACAAAGTCTAAGCCTCCTTTCATGGCTCTATAATGGCATTCTCTTACCTCTTGCCCACTAACGATGTATTGTGTGAACTTTTGGAGCAATAAAATCTGTTTTGTGATGCATCTGTCCATCCTTTGCTTATTTTATTATCTCTCCTCACCTCACTCAGTGTTTGCATGGTATCTGTGCATATTTTGATGTTTGTTGTAGGTCCTGGGAGCTATGTTTAATGGGTTTTGAAGTGGTGTTTTGTGTGAAATCTATCTCTGGTCTATGGTGCATCTTGTCCACCCTCTCCTCTGCTCACCTCTCTCCACTTCAGGCGGTCGGGTCTGTGGTTCAACCACTTCTTTTTCTAGTGTATCACTACTTAGGGTAGGCTCTTTCACCATCTCTCTCTCTATCCCCTTGGAATGGTTAGATTAGGATTATATTAGCTTGCCTACATTAGAGTAGCTTGTGGTAGGTAGTTTAGGAAGAGGAACCAACCTTCTCTGGAGAGTTTTCCCATTTACAAGGTCCCACACTTTGGGAAAACTCAATGTTATGTGAATCACACCAAATGACTCTACCTTAGAAAAGTAGATCTGACAACTCATTTGGGGCTGTTATGATTTTACACTAATAGTTTTGACATGCCCTGGTGGGACTCTGAGGTTAGATCTTACATCTTTCCAAGGTGTCTCATTACAACAACAAATCATAAGCCACCGTGCGACCACACTAACAGTTTTGGCATGATGGGATAGGTCTGAAGCACCTTACCACTTCATCTTAGTAGGTTGATGTGTTCCTATTAAGGGTCAGCCTTTTGAGGCACATGCAAGCACATTTGGTGACTCCATCTGGTCAACAACCCCATTTCTGAAGTTGCATACCTTTTCCCATCCATTTCCACCCATCTTCATTCACTTTTCTTTCCATATCTCCCATTTTCTTCCATTTCATGAAGTTGTGCAATCATGACTTCATTCCCTTCATGGAATTCACACCTACAGTAGTGTAATCCACCTCTAATGCATTTTCCAACTCCTCCAGATCAGCACTATGATTAGATCCAAAGTAATTGTGCTTACCCATATGAGCAGGGTCAAAGTCAGTTTGGCCATGGAGCTTATCATGAGTAATGGTACACATATAATGATAACAGTAAAATGGAAGATGCTATTTTTTTGGAGAAGATTCAGAGAATGAAGGCTAGCATGGTGCAATCCAAGGGATTAGCACAAATGAAGGCATTCAAGATTGGTTGCAAGGCACCTTGTCCATGGGAAGGAGCTTTTCCAAGACATTATAGCCCTTAGGATAAGCTTGACTTCATGGTTAAAGTGATACCTCAACTTACACAGTGGATTGAGGACATTGAAGCTTATGAGCAAAGTGTGAGATAACCTTGTCAATGGGTAAGTCAATCACCAGCTCCCTATCCTTCATTTTCTCTTTCTTGATCTTTATCATTTCAGCAAAGGTAAGAGTCAAGCTTCCCATTTGTTGCCCCAAGTGTTGATTTCATTTCTCCATCTCCTAGTCTTCCACCCCATTTCAAATCTTCTCTCCTTTTCTCTCCCAAGTAGTCATCCCCTCCAAAAAATAAGAAGTTCCACTTCCCTCCCCACCAAAACAATTACAAAACTGATTGAACCCCAACCTGTCACTCCTCTTGCTTTCCCAAGTCCATGTTGGGAAGAAACCCAAGAAACCAATCAAGGAGAACAACAAGAGGAGGAGCCCGATAGAGAAGAAATGACAGACAATCTGAAGAGTTGGGATGCCAAATTCAGGTTCACAAAGATCCCCTTAATGGTCAAGCCAATAGAGGAGGTCAGAGTTGAAGAACCAGTGGTGGCTGAGGTTGAGTTTTTAGCAGAGGAGGAGGACCATATAGTTTCATAGACTCCAAGTGTGGAGTAGGCTAGAGAAGAAACTTCAGTTCTTCCTTTCACTTCATCCCCTTCAAGATCTGATGTTAAAGAGGAGTTTGAGATTTCAAACTTCATGTTTAAGGATAAATGGAACCATGGTGAGTCAATTATAGAACATGAGGAAACCATGAAGGAGGTAGAGTACCTGCAGTAGGAAAACAAGGATGTAGAATGTTTGTCTGACTTGGAGGATTATTTTGATGGAGAAGATCCTAAAGAGATAACACCATTTTTTCCTCCATCAACTACCTTCCAAGCATATGAGCTCATTACCATGAAGGAGGACATTCAAGAATAGCATCCTACACTCCACTACACCTCTCTGAAATTGGTATTGGAAGGTATGAATCCTCCATGTTATCCACAAGAAAAATAAGAGAAACAGCCAACTCCAAGTCCAGTTAAAAAGGAGCATATGGAGGTGACCAAGATAGATTCATAGGCATTGAATCATGAGCTGGTTCCACAAGAAAATATAGACCCCTCTCTAATTCAACCTCTCCAAAAATCTAAATTTTTGGAGGATCCTGAACTCACTAGCTTCATATTTGAAGATGAGGCTTCATATGGTGAAAATAATGAAGATTTTAAGATCACCATGCAAAAGGGAGAGACTTTGCTACAATAGGACAATAAAGAGTTTGATATCCTATCAAACTCAAAATAATGTCTTCAACCAAAAGTCATATCTGCTTTGTAGAGGAAGAGAAAAGGTAGGCAGAGGATGTCATTATCTCTATCACACTATCCATCCAATAAGTTCCACAAGAAGACTTCATTTTGGAGTTGAATTTTAGAGAAATGGGCTCATCCAAAGGATCATACCATGCGAAATCATGTACTTGGCTTCATTGGAGCCAAGGGAGAAGCAAAAACTAGTCATTCCTACTTCAGGGCATGAGGATGAGCATCAAAGTACCAAGGGTCACCATCAATACCTCTAGGAGTCTAATGCAAATCATCTTGAAGAGGTATTTTCCATTAATGTTGATACCTTGATGATTTTGGTGGAGGACCGGCTTATTATTAGTTTTTCACTCATATAGGAAACTATATTTAGTGTCAAACCATTTGCATGGATGCCTCTCTTGAGAAAGGGAAGCTACTTCTCCCTACCAATTGCAAGTTTTGTTTAGAATTCTTTCTCTCTAGTTAGTTTAAGAGTAGGAGTAGATTTGCTTTTAGCAGAAGAAGTGCTTATGCACACTTTGCATGTCTCATTTGAGGCATGTATGATTTGGTCTTTGTACATAAGTTTTGTATTGCTCCGAAGGTGCATAAGGCCAAGCTCTTTAGTATTCATGGCAAAAAGACTCATAACTATCCATAACAATTGCTAGTTCTAAAAGAAGCAAATGTAAAGCAACTAAAAGCCATCTTCGAAATAGTCCATTTCAAGGACAGATGAAAGCCCTAGAGTCAAAACAATTTTCTACTCTCAGAATCCTTATTTCAAGATTTCTTATGAAAATTGAGAGTGCAGACAACATGATAGGCTCAGGGTCGGAAGAGGTAGAAAAGGCATGTAGTCAGGCTCGCAGTGGCTCAGGGATCAGATCTTCAAAGTTTAGATCAATTTCATGTTTACCAGGCAGACTCCATGCCCAATGGATGCTTCTAGGCCACTAGTCTCTTCATCTAGCAGAAGATGTCCCTGTGAGTCACCAAATTGTTATCCATATTTCACCCCCAAGAAAAGTATTGGATCAGCCACAACCCCGCAGAGAAATAACCAGAGAAAACACATTGAAAAAGTATAGAAGGATCACAAAAGGACTCAACAATGGAGTGATGGAGCTTGCGAAAGACTAAAAACCCTATGCAAAAAGAAATAAAAGAAACGACTCTGTCAAGTGCATCTGTGTCTTAAATCTATTTAATAGGTTACAGGTGGGCTCAAAAATAGAATAACAGAGTTGGAGAAGAAAGAGACAATGTCAAAGAATCCAGGAACAAGAAAGAGGAGAAATGGTGATGATCTAAAGTCTTTGGGCTCAAAACAGTTTAGAACGAGTCCAAAAATTGATTGGAGGAGACAACAGAGAGATTCACATTTCCAAATGGTGCACCTCTAAAGATTAAATCCAAAGGGGTAGACTCAGTGAGTGCGGAGCCTCCACACATCCGAGTCTCAAAAAGGGGCCGAGTGTCGGCTCAAGCGCATTCCAAAATGGGAGCCCAAGGCGGAGACTCAAACTCACGCTAGCCCTCCACGTAGAAAATGGTCAATAGAGGTCAAAAGGAGGATAGGGTGGGCCTAAAAAAGGCTAAGTATAAAAGTGGTCATGGAGGATGCCACGCGTCGACCTTGGTGCATCTCCTAGGGAAAATCCAAAAGCAAAGGCTCAAATGAGTGTAGACCTACCATGTGTCTCGAGTTTGAGAAAGGGATAGGTTCGGTTGAATAGTGAAAACATCGAGGTAGGCTAGTGGAGAGTGCCAAGTGTCGGCACAACGCTAATTCAAGAGAAAAATTTGGGGTAGGACCTCAAATGAGTGCCAATCCGCCACGTGTCCTAGAGTCCGAAGAAGTGCAGTCAACCATTGAAAAGTCAAGAAGCTCATGGAGGCTACCACATATCGATCGGATGTTGTTTCAGAGCAAGGGTAGGGGCCGAATCTCCAAGGTGCACAAGGCCACCATGTGGACCCTAATGGGGCAGACTCTTTAAATATTGCGCCTCGTAACCCTAATATTCAAATGGCCATATCTTTTGATTGGAGAATCAAATTTGGGTAGGAGAAGACTTTCTGGAAATGTCTCAACACCCTCTACACCTTGGGAACATAAAATATCATTTTGGGAAGGCTCTAGTAGGTGAAAAATAGGAAAATGTCTCCTAGGCCATTAACACAAAATCTAATTTTCTCAATCACCAGATCTGATTCAATTCGATCCACTTGGGAACAAGAAGCGACATATTGTGAACGGATTTGTAGAAGGCATTAATCTTCAGTGGTTGAACTTTAAAGTGGGATTCAATGCGTATCTCAGGGTGGTTGGAGTAGGATTCAAATTCTTCCCTCTTCTCTCTCCCATTCTTCCTATATATTGTAATAGAGGGGCACATTCAAAGGGTTGATCTTCCCTCTTCCGCCCCTTCTCTCTTTCTTCCTCGGGGTAGAATGTGAAGTCTAAGCTTTATTTCACAGGCTACTGTAATGGCATTCTCTTACCCACTAATGATGTATTGTGTGAAATTTTGGAGCAATAAAATATGTCTTGTGATGCTTCTATCATCCTTTGCTTATTTTATTGTCTCTCCTCACCTCTCGTCGTTGCAGGGTATACTGCGCATATTCAAATGTTTGTTATAGGTCATAGGAGTTGTGTTTAATGGGTTTTGAAGTGGTGTTTTGTGTGAAATCTATCTTTGGTCCATGGTGCATCTTATCCACCCTCTCCTCTGCTCACATCTCTCCACTTCAGTGCGGTCGGGTCTATGGTTTAACCACTTCTTTTTCTAGTGTATCACCACTTAGTGTAGGCTCTTTCACCATCTCTCTCTCTCTCTCTTGTCCCCATGTAACAGCTTATATTAGGATTAGATTAGCTTACCTGTACTGGAGTAGCTTATGGCAAGTAGTTTAGGAAGAGGAACCAACTTTTTCTCTCGGAGAGTTTTCCCATTCGTAAGGTCCCACACTTTGTTGAAAACTTAATGTTATGCGAATCACACCAAATGACTCTACCTTAGAAAAGTAGATATGACAACTCATTTGGGGGTGCTGTGATTTTTAACTAAAAAACACTCTTCTATATACCTCTATGATCTTAATGATAAGTGCTTAACAAAATAGAAACATGTCCTCGCCCTTATCCCCAGTCAAATATGATGCCATGATACCAATGATGACCCTACGTAGAGTGTGAATAGGGTAGTATCGATAGTGACCAATCTAACTCCCTAATAAACACTTGTGTCGGGTCCTGTGCATCTACAAGGTATTTCATCTATCTAGAAATGATGAGTTTTCACTCTTCCCAATTTCTTTCCTATGAAAGGAACATCTTATATACTCCTCCAAAGTGATAGACCACTCCCCTCTAACACTAGGAAATCGTAAATTGTTCTGATCTGCATCCCAATAGGTCAAGAAGTCACAAAGAAGGCATCTCATTTGGGCAACCGTGTGTCTAAGCTAACCACCATATACCGCCCTCTCTAACAACCCCTCTCTCTACCGGTGTCAATAAGTGTAGAAATCAGGGGAAGCTAGTCCTTCTCTTAGGCTCTACTCCATTTAATATAAGTCCTCTGCATCCAAAAATAATTGAATAATAGCGTATTAGAATATGATAAGTGCATAATAGGCTCATAAAAACAATATAAATATAAAAAAAAATGATCAAAATTTCAATCTTATCTTCTAAATCACAAAACTTAGCGACGTTAATAAAACCACCGCTTTTAACAGAGTGGCAATTGAAAAACCATCGCGATGGTTACATAATCACGGCAATGTTTGTGCAACCGCATCGGTGGTTGTGTAACCACCACTCTGCGTAGAACGGAGGTTGTGCAACCACAAAGTGGTGGTTATGTCCATGAAAATAAGGTCATGCCCTTGATAAATAAAAACCCTAAAACATGCTAAAAATGACCAAAACAATTCAAAAAAATTACAAGATCCACAATGCAAACATGACTTAAAATCCAAAAAGTTCCCCCTTCAATCATTTTGACTATAAAATTATTAAAAATCTCCCCTCCTATAGTTAGTTTCAAGCAAACATGACATTTTAGGGTAAAAACAAATAAATTCTTATAACTTACATGTTCGTGGCCTTTCCTACTTGCCGCTTGTTGTGTTGCCATCATGATTGAATGCTCTTCATTTGACTATACTCATGAGTGAAACGGTCACCGAAATCCAAAACTCCAAATTTAGCTAAGTGGGTATGCACAAATGATTTCTAAAAAAGTAAAAAGTGATATATATAGCTAATATTTACTTTTTTAATGTTGCTCTAAGTGAGTGTATGTAGGGTTGGTGCATTGAAGCAGGTATATTTCTCATCCCTGTAGATATGGAAAGTAATCTTGCCTTTTCATTTTGACACATTTTTATAATTTCATTTTATATCTGCACTTGATTCCCATTTCTCTTTTGTTGGTAATGAGAAGGTTGGATTGGAGTAATTTCAACACACGGATGAGTGAAGTAAAATTTATAACTCTCCCACTTGGGAGCGTCATACTTGGAAATCACGTTTTACGCCCATTCATGGCTAAAATGCTCCTCCAAGGGGGCAATATGTATGCACCCAAAAATTACATGGTGCTACATTGAAGGACATGATAAGTGTCTAATGATGAGACAATTATTTTCGGAATAATGATGAAATCCAAATCCTCTCCCTTTGTCTTCAATATGCTTGTTATCACCAATTTTTCCATATTTCTAACTTCGAAAGCTTGCTATGTCCTTGCGAGCCATTTTCCACTCTTTTCACACTTAGTTTTTCTTAAGTCACATAACCGACGTGGCGGTTATGTAACCGTTAGGTATGCGTAGACCAGTTTTTTCATTTTTACCTATGCATTTTAAATGTGTGTTTTCTTACACGTGTCTCCAGTTTGGGAGTGATTTTCTCACACGTTTCTTAATCATTTTGCTTGGTTTTGAGCTTGTTGGAATCGTATTGATTTTCTCCTTCTAGTTTACTATGTTTAGTAGGTTGATTGCCCCTTATCTGGATGTGTTGTCACTTCTTGTTGGACATGTGTTTCAGACTTCTTCTTCCCCATATTTTTATAAAAGCCTAGATTTCATTTGAATGTTGGGTTGGAGTTTTGAGATTTGTTTTGAAAAGTTATGCTGCTAAAATCTTGCTAGGAATTACATAGATAACCAATTCATTCATTTGTTGCTTCTAGCACTTTGCATTTTCACTAGTTTTCTTATGACCAGCTTAATTATAGCCATCTTCTTTTTTATCTTACTACCAACCAAAAATTCATAGCTTAGATCAATTGGAGCTTATTTCTAGAAGGAAAAGGCTGAGGAGAAACAATACAAAGACCACACCTAGACAATATCACGATCAATAGTTACATGTTGGGGATGTATTTATTTTTTTAAATCTTTCAATTAATTATTATCATTAAATTAGAATAAATACATTTGTTTTAAAGTGGTAGAATTTATTATTTCTTCATTTTCGTATTGCTTGTGTACAAACAAATCTTTTATTGATATCTTCTTCCCTACCTATCCTTGTGGATCTCGTAAGGAAATAAGTTAGATGAATATTATGTGTTTGTATTTATTCATATTTTATTCATTGTTAATCATCCGTATATTTTATTTTTATTTTACCGGTAAAGTTATGGGTGAAGAAGAAATTGCTTTTGAGAAGCTTTCTTTCTTTCACGTGAACTTGAAGCAGAAGTGGTTAGAAGAAGTTTCCATTTTTATAGTAATAAATTTAGAGTACATTCTCGCTTTTAAATTAAATCTAGCTTCACAATCCCGCAATAGAGGAATAAATATATCCACTATTCCTGTTTAGTTTATTTCATTTTAGATTAGTTTCTTTGTCTGTGTCTGCAACTTTTATTTTATTTAATTTCTCAAAACCAAAAACATAAAAAGAGAGTTTAGGAGTTTAATTTACTTTGTTCATTTATTTAATTTAAAAACTTTACTAAAAATACAAAAAAATTTAGTTAGTTTGTTTTTTTGCTTTAATTAAATATTGGAAAATTGAATTTAATTGGATTAAAAGGGAAATTAATTGTCTTTTATTTAATTTAGATTAATTTTCTTTTTTATTTAAAGACATGAATTAAAAGTAGACTAGAAGGTGGAATAAACATAATCCATATTTCCTTAGTGACCTAGGCTACCCACATTTAGCCCTCAGTCCCTTCGATTACTAGTTGTTTGTTTATTTCTGCCCTTCTTGTTGAAGTGGTGCCCACATGACCATTTCAGGTCTATCTCAACCACGCAAAAGAATCTTTAACCCAATTATAAACCAGCCCAACATTGATAGATGTTAGGGAGACATTGACCTAGGTTTACGTCAACTAGTCTTTAGAACCACTCTTGTGCCACTAGAAATCATTGGTCAACTTAACACCCTCAACGAAGAAGTAGAAATCACAGAAGAATATTGGGCCAATCAAGCCGATAGGGTTAGACCACACAAACCTTAGTTTTTCCTTTACACATCCCCTCTCACTCTTACATGACCCTCTTTAGAGAGGAATATTTAGAGGTAGAAGGACAATTCCCTCATATTCGTCAATCGGGTCGAGCTACACTCGGTTTTACTTGAGATAGACCAAGACCTATGGAAAATGATCATTCTTGACTATGGTATCACACCTACGTAGGTTAGGTGGGAATTTTCCACTCTCAATGAACAAATCTCCAATTTGCAAGTCGAGCATCTATGATTGTTTTGATCGTTGATCTTTTTGTTATCATATTTATCACCCATCCCATTTATACCGTATTTACCCATTCCATTACCATCCCATCTACCACATTTTGGCTGTTCCGACATGACCTCAAGAAGTAGAGTGCGTTTAAAATCACATGTTGATTTTCATGCGTATAATGTCATAACCAAGAGTGACCAAGCGTAAGTAGAGTAGGTTGGGTGTCAAGGGAAACCCATACCTTTGTAGCAAGGATTCTTGGACCAAAAGAAATTAGTAACATGATGTAGACTTGGTAATCACTAGATGGTTGTGGAAGAGGAGTAATTTTTGTGGATTTAAGTCTTATAGACACACTTAAAATACATACCTATTCTTAGTCATTCCTATTACTTGCATAATGTACCAAAATAGTTCTAGAATGCATCCTAGACCATTATCCTCCCACATTCTACTAGAATTCACCCACACTCCATTAGAATTAATTTAATTAATTTAATTAATTCTATCATGCATAAACTATACACTTACATTCCTTAGATAATTTAATTATCTATTTAAATTAAATAAAATCTATTTATCCACTCACCTCCCACTCAACTCCACTTCACTAGCTCACTCCACTCAAGTTCTAGAACCCTACAAAGGTGGAAGAAAAATTACATGTACAATTGAATAATTCAAGAGCTAACTATTCAAATTCATTTCCCCTTAAATTCTTATTCAAAATAGCCAACTGCACATGACCAAATCAACTTGCTAAATTAGGAAAATGCATTCATTTACCTATAACTTATTCAAAGCTTGATCCACAATCCATGGCCTCTCCTTTAGCTATAAATAAGAGGCTAAATCCTTCACAAATCATATTTTAGAAGATTTAGGCATTTGCAACATTACTTTTCTAATTTTCCATTAGAATTTGCACATCACGAGGCTTCCCTTTTAATCATCCATTACTCGTAGCACATCCTTCTTCCATTTGGAAACAAGTTTGAAGCATCCAAAACCAAATAATTCAAATATATCCAACAAGTGTGGTACTCTATTCCACACTCAGCCATCTCATTCGAGGTTGCAAGAGAACTTGAAGAAAGGCTTACATTACATAGTTATTGTTATTTTATTTCATTTTTTTCAGTTTTCCTTATATACATTCTCACATGCCCAAAGGGACTCCCACCCATTTTTTTATTGTTTCAATTTTTTTGTTAATCTAACTTCATTTTCATGTTGTTTGTCTTGTTTGAGGTCTATTTATTTTTTTAGAAAATTTAGTGGAGTAAATTGAGAGAAATTCCAAAAAATAGTCATTATGTCATTTTCTCTTCATGTTTTATGCATCTACAAGTTCCTCTGCACTACCATAATCTAACTTGCGCTATCGTAGCATGTAAAGTGAACAACCATAACTTGTCTTGTGATACCATAAATAGTTATATTATAGGAAAATATTTTGTCATGATAGCACACCTAGTTGTACGCGAGAGCGTTAAAGCACACCTAGTTACGTGTGAGAGTGTTAAATATCATGCTAGTGCACCTAGTTTCATGCGAGAGTGTTAAAGCTCATGTTAGCTCACCTAGTTGCATGTAAGAGTGTTAAAGCTCATCTTTGGTACACCTAGTTGTACAAGAGAGTGTTAAATCTCATGCTAGCACACCTAGGTGTGCGCGAGAGAAATAAAGCTCATGTTAGAGCACCTAGTTGTGTGCGAGAGCATTAAAGATTATGCTAGCATACCTAGTTGTGCGCGCTAACATCAACACTCACGCCTATGCACCTAATTACACATGCTAACGTTATGTGTTTTTATTTTACTATTTTTATAATTTTCCAATGTTGTAGCTCACTTTTTTACTACCTAAGCATTTTTTTCCTACCTACTTTCTATAGGTTTTCATTAAAAAAACATCTAACGCTTGTATTGTTTTTAATCTTTATCTAATCTAATCTAATAAAAAAATCACGTATGCTCTTCACTTGTGCCCTCTTTGGTGATCTTGAGAATAAAAATAGTGCAGTTTATTTCATTGTTTTACATCATGTTTTTATTTGCAAGAAAATTACTAATCATTTGTGTGTAGGACTATTGTGAACTATTGTCATGTAAATGTACAACAAGGAAATTGACAATTTCCAAGCATGAAAATGATACCCCTGTGCCAAATTTTCATGTTTTATATGTCTGAGGCACCCTAGGTCTACACAGTCAGTCCAATGACCTCCCAGTTGATGTTAACTTAGTCCCTTAGGTGATTTAGGAAAGTCAATTTAACCCCCTAGTTGATTTTAGGAGTTCTTAAAAAATGTAAATTTTAGGCAGCTGGGAAGGGCTATCACTGGCCTTCCTAGGACTAGAGAAACCCCCTAGAGTGGAAAAAAGGAGATAAATCTGACATGGAGGTCAATTAAAGGTATAAAAACATCATGGAAGTGATTTTGGAAGATTCAAGAAAGATTCAAAATAGGGTTTATAGGCCGAGCAATGCACGCGAGGTCAAAAGAGATCTTGAGCTTCGGGAAGTGATTCTCGAGAGTTCTAGATGGAGTTAGGATCCAAACAATATTTTTTTGGAAAGTTAATTCCAATCCCTACAAGACGGTGAAATAATATGTTTCACAAAACTTTGGATAAATAGGTTTATAATTGGTTTTTTCATGCACAACTAAGAATCTAGATCAAAAATCCATTTTTAAATGATTAAATGGAGGAATCAAGATATGATACCCAAACCATTAGATTCAAAATGCCATTTTCAATCAACATCATATAAAATTTCATCAAACCAGTCCATTGGGAGCTCAAGTTATTACCGGTTCAAGTTGCCCTCAAGGAACAAGTTCAAGAGTTAGTCAAAATTTGATGAGGACACATGTCAGCTCTAGGATCTTGACACAATTTCATGTCCCTTTCATCCCTCAATAAAAGGGACACAAGGGACATAAAAATGTTGCAAAGCCCTTATAAGTCCCGTAGTCACCCATATAACCTCCCAAATTGCTAGTTCGGCCCCAGGTGGTTCTAGGAGCTTAAACCCTCAACCGTTAGATTTGTGACAAGTGTCAAGTGAGGCACCGTGTGAAAATTGAAGACCCACATGTAAATTTTTATGAAGGACATAAAAATTCTCCTAGCCCAAGGAATGGCTCTGGTTCCTTATGCGACCATCTTCCAACCCCCGTGTGTTTCCAAATTTTTGGCGTAAACCCCCACTATCAAATCTTCACAAGTGTGGTCACGAGGAATTGAATGAAAATTTATGTACCTTATGTCCATTAATGCTTTAGGGACATTAGGGAATTTTTTTTTCACCCAACTCCAGCCTCAAAAATTTGAAAAATTTCTTACTCCTCGTTGCTTCTCACTGCAGAAAAAAAAATTCTGAAAAACACTTAGTCCACCATTGTTGATCCAAACCAAATCTACCATAGAAAAAAATCCCTCAAATCCATGCTTTCACACATGTATCAGAATAAATAGTGATAAAAAAATCCCAAGGATCAAATAATGGAAGAGAGAAACAAAGAAATTCACCAAGAAACCTCCATTGTTGTGAGACAAAGATTCAAACATATCTCGTAAAACGGTGCATGAATTAGAGAACCGTTATTACTTTGTGTTGTTCATTCTAAAAGGCCATAAAAACCTAATATTCAAATCTACCTTCCATTTCATTAATTTCCCACAAGTGAAGAAAGCTTCCTCTTGGCCCAACAAGGACACAAACTTGATTTCTTTTCAAACCGATAGTTGGTTCAAAGAGAAATTTTACTGGTGGAATGAGAATAAAAAACCCATATCAAAAACATGATTTTCAACTTGAACAAAGAAGAAAATAAGACCTGCAACTTTCAAAGTCCATTAATGGTTACCGTGTCTAGAGCGGTCACTAGGTCAAAATTTGAAACTTTAAAATCTCCCAAACCACTAATCGGGTAAGTCCAAGATTTTAGAGGGTGATATTGGGAAAAAACCCATATCACAAAACTTTGTTCCACATGGATTCAACCACCAAAAGACCACTTTCTAAAAATAACATGTTTTCTACATAGGGGACTACTATTTCAGGAAATTCATCAACTAAAGAACCTGTGAAGGAGGCGGTGAACATGAAAGAGGTATCATATGCAAAATTCATCAAAATGGCCATCTTGGTTCAAGATTGACACTTAATAAAAATAGTAAGTGGTATCATGGGCACCTACTAAAAATCAATCCATAAGGCAAGGGTAACACAGGGAGAAAAGGTAATTCGAGCTATCATAATCATTTGAGGTCTGGAAAAGCTAATTTGTGCACCTGCCAATACTAGTAAGTTGTCTATTCTAGAAATAATAGGTGTTAAATGAAGTTGATTCGTAGGGGGAAACCAATACAGTCTCTATCTTTAAGGATCACAACCATGTCTTTTGACACTAATTTCATGCTTCAATCAATATGTGCAAGGTGGAATGCATGATCAACACCATTAGAATGTTCTTAATATGTCTCATTAGGATCATGTCCAAATCAACTAAGTAGTGTGACAATGTTGTAAGGAGCCAGGGAAAGTTTTGTTTTAAGGCTTTAGTCTCTTTAGAGAGGATCTTTATGAGTGATGCTCATGGTCATGAATGGAATCATTTGACAGTGTTTTTAGCACTTGGTTTGTGGTGTTCGTGTGTCATCCGAAGGAAGTCTCTTGTGGTATGAGGCATTCAAGGATCCAAATTTCACTACATTGGAGCATTGCATTAGATCGGTCAAGTAGAATAGTGGATCAATGAGGCATTTTCTTCATTGACATTTTTCTCTCTCCTCTCACCCCCAATTTCTCTCTCCTCAATATTCTAATCTTGCATTGGGGTTGCACTTTTTCGCATGCCTTAATGTTTTCAATGTAATAAGTCACCCTTTAGTTATAAAAGGGGACTTAATGTTTTCCTAGGAATGTGAAAAGTTTCAAGGCATATGAAACGTCAATGGGGGTAGGCAAAAAGACTTCCAAAGTGCTATATATTGTAGCAAGCTCCTCATTTGAGGGTATTATTAAATATTCTTAAACTTCTTAGCTATTCTTGTGAATTCATGAGAGAGATATCCTTGTGAAGAGAACAAAGAGATAGAAAAATTTCTTCCATTTCCCTCATTCTAAAATGTCTTCCATTCTTAAGCTATGTATAATTTATACTTGAGCATTAATACAAGAAGAAGGAATTTTATCCTTTTTGACTAAGGAGTTTAGTGATACTTTGTGCTCATTAAATGCTATTTGGTCTTGTTGCTATTATGCAGATTTATTTTCTTCTGAATTCTAGTGCATGTGATGAAACTTCCAACTAGTGTTTGTAAGCATCTAATTTCCTACTTGCAACATTAGTTTCCCTTGTCTAACATTCTCACTCCCTTTCCCACTCTCCTAGAAAATTCTTCCCTTACAGATATATGTAAGCTTTTCTGCGGGGTTTATAGAGTGCCACTGGTTGGATCCCCCGGCCGCAAGGCCAACCCAAAGAAAACTCACTTCACTCACGCATGCATATATGATAGTTGGACCAGTTAAGTAGAGGGACTTAGATTCCCAGAGCATTGGCAAGAAACCCACAAGTTTTTCCCCAACAAATTTTCTCACCAACACGAACTTGAAAAATTTCATCAATAAAATCAAGCAACAAACAATAAAAAATTTGCATGTAGGTTTCCCTAGCCAAAGACCATTACAATTTTTTTTTTATAAAAAAATAATCTAAAAAAACATTGTCACTGTAGGTTTGGATAAGGGTAAAACCCATTTCCTTAATGATGAAGTACTTGGGCATAAGCCCTAAAACTCATTATGAGGAGTACCACATGAACCCCAAATTAGTTAACATATTGAGAGAACTAGCCAACGAAATGGGTAATATCCTAACCCACTTGACTAGTATTAGCCATGAGGTAAAATATAATTTTTCTATATTGATGGCCCCATTCTTAATTGATTGAGGGGTATAGTTTGTATTCAAAAGTTTTTTGTTATGTGCACTCGTTCGGACAACATTGGTGAGAGAATCTCCCTGACCCATATGAAGCCTACCAAACTAGGGCCAACTAATTCCATATTGCTATGTAAACCTTATCAAATTCAAATCTAACTATTGTTAGTCTTAGTCTTTGATTTCACCAAAAACCCCAAACTTAAGTAAAATCCAATCAAACCACGATTTAAGAATTTTTCATTGCATATTCACTTTATCCAATGTTTAAGCACATCCGATTGAACCAAACCCATTTATACGTTGAATATTCACTTTATTCAGCAAAGAACAAAATAAAATCAACATCCAAACTTTATAAATTGAATATTCACTTTATTCACGTATTAAGTAAATCAAATCACATTAAGTCTTATACTTTGGATATTCACTTTATCCAAGTTTAAGCAAATTACAAATCCAAATCAAACAAAGAGTATTATCATTTGGGTATTCAATTTATCCAAATTTAAGAAAATATTTCATCCAATTAGTCCTAACAGACTTTAAAATCAATCCCCCATTGAATAAAAAATTAGAATATCCATCGATTCGATCCAAACACAATTTAACCTTTGATCAAATTAAACAGTGGTTTCACTAAACAACAACGACCACACACAATGCATCAAATGAAGCTTTTCTAGACAGAATCAACAAACTCACTATGATGGAAAATTTCAAAACAAATCAAAGGCATAATGAATCTTTCACTTCCTTCCTTCAATGATGACGAGGGATCAAAATCGGTTTCATTGTTTAACACCTGAAAAAGCAATCGATAAACATTTGTATACCAAGTATTAATCTAAAACTATCATTCCAAATGTAGATGCATTGTATAAATAAATTTGAATAAGTAATCAACAAAGGAAATCAAATTGAAAAACCCTTATTACAAAATGTCTAATCAAAATTCCTTCAAATGATTAATCTCACAAAAACAACAACGATCACCAAAATCAACCAATTATCTTCCCTAATAAAGAAACTACTCCATGTGATGTCAAAAAAAGACACTTCACACATCTTAGAGAGAGTCTTTCTAGTGTGCTCCATAAATTAGAAGATGCTAAAATGGTAACCTATCCACACACAATACCCTTTGCAAAAGGGAAACAAAAACCTTCTTGATATAATGAATTGGAATATTGTGAATACCACTACATCAAATGTCATCATATGGATCATTGTTCAAAACTTCATCATTACATGTAAGATTTAATTGACAATGGAGACATTTAATTCGAAGACACTTCTACTATAACCGCACCAAATTTAGAGTTATAATTAATTCAAGACTCCTTTTCAATTCATGGTATAAATGAAAAATCTAATAATAAGGGCCAATAATCGCATAATGTGGAGCTAGATTCTATTGTTTCATCACTAAATCCTAGCCTCAAAATATGGCTATCATCAAAACCCGACATTCCTAGCCTTGCTACAACACTATAAAAATAATTTTGGACATCGTCCACAATACCACAAGTGTCCACTCCCAAGTCTATTGTTGTTTCACAACATTTGTCCAATGTATGATCTTCATCTAAATCTTATGACATTATCAAACAATTAGCGAAGACATCTTCACAAATCATTATCATGGATTTGACTAAAAATTTCACCTACATTTCATGATATCTGCACTCCTACACTCCATAATGTGTCTCCTAGGGGTATCTACATGCGACCATTGTAATATTTAATCACAAATCTATCATCAAATCATCTAATCCTTTTATTTGGTCCTTATGACATTTTGAAACAAAAAATCATGAATAATAAATCATTATTTATTTATGAAAATATTTCTAACTACTCCATTGACTTGGACCTCTTCCACCCAAGTCTTGTAAATCATGACAAAGAAAATAATCGATTTATTGAAAATATTTCTATCTACTCAATTTAATTGGACCTCGTTTGCCCATGTCTCGTAAATCAGGACCAATTAAATCATAGATTTATCAAAAATATTTCTATCTAATCCATTGATTTAGACCTCATCTACCCAAGTCTCGTAAATTAGGACCAATCAAATCATATATTTATTGAAAATATTTCTATCTAATCCATTGACTTGGACTTCATCTACCCAAGTCTCATAAATAAAGATCACTCAAATCACCTATTCATTAAATTTTTTCGATCCACACTATTGACTTGGACCTCATCCACCCAAGTATTGTAAATTAGGACTATTCAAATCACATAACCATAGGCCTCTCCCAAAACAATGAGTCCATCTCCAACCCTAATCCGAAAAATAAAATAAAATTAATAAGCGTAAAAGGAATGAAAAATATACCATACCCACACTTCTTCATCCAAACATTATGTGAATATAAAAAATGTAGAAGCAAAAACCACTTATCCACAGGTACTCTCTACACTAGGGAGGCCATTTGTACCATCAACTCATCTAAAAATAGTTTTAACCTTTTCATCCATTGGCAGATATCTCAATCATAACATCATCATATCTTCACACTCTCCACCTATGAGACACAAGTTAATCTTGTTCCTATTAGGCATTATGTACCTCATCCCTATTATGGTTTCTACCATTTCAGATATTTTTATCTATGGTCTTGTCTAGAAGCTTATTGATAGTAAATACTCCTTCCAAACAAGCTCTCTCCTTAACAAGAAAGCATTAAAATTCTTTACCCAAAACTTTTGGCTGTCCATCTCAGTCTAAGGTGTTTAACCCTTGTGTCCTACTAGTCACATGAGGTTGAGATTTGGGGGCAAACATTCCTTCACAACAATCACAATACAAAAAAAGGCAAAATCAATCACAACTATAAAATATGTAAATTATCACACCTTTCGTCCTTTGCAGTCTTTGGTGTTGAGCCCACACTTATTACTAGGAGTATGAGACGGGAAAGGAAAATGTGTCCTTACTTGCCTACTTTTTATCTTTGATGTTGAGCCCTTACCTCTTATTGGTGGCATGAGGTAAGATGTGAGGAGTCATAAAATCCAAATCCAATGTGCTTAATCATACAAATCCAAAGAATCAATTTAGTGACATATATGTGACACCACTTAGGATGTCACAAGAAAATCAAGGTACTCAAGGCCAACAAGAAACTAGCAAGTAATATAGGGAATTTCCTACAAACAAGTGAAATCATAAATTAAGCATGTAAAACAAGAGATAAGTAATATAATGAAAATGATTTTGATTTGGAAGTAACCTACAAAATAGTTACTACACTTGCAGCGACAATTAACATGTTAGAGTAATAAAGAGCATGACACGATGTATGTATTAAGTAAACACGGTAAGAGAAAGTAAAGTTGTAAATATTAGAATGATAACACCTATGTGTAGGAAAGTGTAAAGTAGATGCCCCTAGCTGGTGTAGAACAACTGGTAAAGAGTAGTGTCAAGCATCCTACATAATGTAACAATTTGTGTGTAGCTTGCATTCAACTAAATGTACCACATAAATTCACATGTGTATAGAAAGAAGTTATAACATACTATGTATCAAGCTAACATGATAAGTAAAGTGCAACATGAAAAGTATAAGTGTGTAATAGAAACAACTAAGAAAGAACAATGTAAATGTTTTTGAATTTTTAGCATATTTGAATGTTTTTGGATTTTAGGATATATGAATGTTTTTGGATTTTTAGGCCCCTAAAGGAAAAGATAAAAACTTGTTCTTCAAGAAAAGGAAAGGTGATCCAGAATGCCCCAGGAGAGGGAATATATACATTTTTAGGGATTTTTGATGAATTATAGAGTGTGTAAGTAGAGGTGGGAAAGAAAGGTTTCCCCCAGCGTGTGTTTATAAAGTGAGGTTTGAGTGTGTAACCACTCCCTCGACAGTCAAGTTGAACCTTTAAAAAGAGTGTTTCATTAGGAAACGAGGGGAAAATTTGGATGCCCCAGATGTGAGTAGCATAAAAACTAATCAAGACTATCATTAGAGTATGTATCGAAGCCTATAAGTCCTAGGTTAACTACATAATATCCAATAGGTTTATGGTGCCCATAGAAGAATCATTTCACATGCAAGTGGTACATGGCCATGATATATTCCTCATCGGTGTAAAGTGGTCCATGCGTAGTTGGTCCATGCTTAGCCATGAGATGAGTGTAGTGTGTCAAGGTAGACATGTAATTAGGGAATGGATCATTATGAATGGTGACCATGTGCCTATGCAAAGCATATGTGATAATAGTATTATGCTTGTCAATTCTACCTCCGAGATGTCATAACTAAGAGCATCCAAGTGTAAGTGGAGTAGTTTGGGTGTCAAGAGAAACTCATACCTTTGTGGACAAGGATTTTTGGACCAAAAGCAATTAGTAACATGATGTAGACTTAATAATCATTAGATGGCTGTGGAAGAGGAGTAATTTCTACGGGATTAAGTCTTATAGATGTCCTAAAAATACATACCTATTCTTAGTCATTACTATTACATGCACAATGTACCAAAAAAGTTCTAGAATGCATCCTAGACCATTATCCTCCCACATTCTATTAGAATTCACCCACATCAGATTAGAATTAATTTAATTAATTCTATCATGCATAAACTATACACCTATACTCCTTAGCTAATTTAATTAGCTATTTAAATAAAATAAAATATATTTATCCACTCACCTTCCACTCAACTCCACTTCACTAGCTCACTCAACTCAAGTTCTTGAACCCTATAAATGTGGAAGAAAAATTACATATACAATTGAAGAATTCAAGAGCCAACTATTCAAATTCATTACCCCTTAAATTATTATTCAAAATAGCCAACTGCACAGACCAAATCAACTTTCTAAATCGGAAAATTCATTAATTTACTTGCAAATTATTCAAGGCTTAATCCAAAATCTATGACCTCTCCTTCAACTATAAACAAGAGAAAAATCCTTCGCAAATAATCTCTTAGAAGCTTTAGGTATTTGTAGCATTACCCTATCAATTTTCCATTAGAATTTGCACACCGTGAGGCTTCCCATTTGATCATCCATTGACTGGTAGCACATCCTTCTTCCATTTGGAAACAAGTTTGGAGCATCCACAACCAAATCATTCAAATAGATCCAACAAGTGTGGTACTCCATTCCACACTTCAACTATCTCATATGAGGTTGCAAGAGGACTTGAAGAAATGTTTTCATTACATTGTTATTGTTGTTTTCTTTCATTTGTTTTAGTTTTCATTGTATACAAGTCCTAATCACTTAAGGGCTTCATATATGCACACATTTTTGTTGTTATTAGGATTTAAAGGCACATGTTTCTAATATTGGCTGTGAATATAGAGTGTGTGAGTGAATCTATTGAGTGTGTGTTGCAAGGGTGTTGGTTGTACATTTAGAGAAGCATATGGTGCATGTAGTGACTTAGAGTCATGAAATATGGTGATGATTCCATTAGCCTTGAGGGTGAGAAATTTTTGTAATAAGGATTCATAGTCATGAGTCATATGTTTAGATAGGCCAAGATAATTGGAAAAGGAATGTCTTACTATCTAGAACATTTTATAGTAGAATAATGTCGTTTAGTGGGGAGAGTAAGAAAGACATGAGCTAAAAGAATAGGCGGAAGATATTGCAAAGTATCTTGGTGTGTAGGAATGGTGATTGAGAGAAATTTAGGAAAAGGATAAAGATCATGGATAACATTGTGAAAAGGAACCATGGCATTGGTAGTAACAAAAGGAGTAATGGGATGGATCATATATTCACTAAGGCCGATTGCGGTATAAAGAGAATGGAACATGGAGTCATCCTCATCAATAGGTTTGAAATCTAACTTATGCAAGTTCTCATGGGTAAGATTAATAGAACCATCATCATAATTTGATTTGTAAGTCTAAACGTGATAGTGTTGAAAAAATTCTCTAGAATATTTGGAATACAAGTAGAAGATGGAGTGGAGGAAGATAAAGGTGGAGATATGAGGTTAGTAGTGGGAGATGGAGTGGGAGAAAGAAGAGGTGATGTGGGTGGGTTAGTGGTAGTGTTTGATTCATCAATAACATAAGTATTGATGCGGTGAGGAGAAATTGATTGCGGTGGTGGGATAATCATAAAAGTAGTAGGGTCAATGTTACAATATATAAATGGCTTAGGGTCGAGTTGGAATGGTATGTTCATGCCCATTGTGAGTAAATATAAGACAATGATGTACCATGGACAAGACTGCACACATGAAATGGATCTAGGGAATCTAAGAAGAAGATTGAATTAAAGTGGAGCATGTATAATGTAAAAGGAGTGGGGAGTGTGCATGGCCCCACCTATAATTACAAGGTGAGTGTACCTATAGTTGTTTGAGTGGTAGTGTCATAGCCTGACATAGTAAGGGTAGATTTTTTGATGACTGAATCAAGGATGTTTAATTGTGTTAGTAATGATAAGGGACATATGTTTATAGTAGAGCCACTGTCAATGAGTACATACTTAATGAGAAAATTTTAGATGTGAGCCATAATTAGAAGAGGATGAGAAGGATCATTAGTAGTGGTGATTAGAACGTCCTCATCAATGAATGTAATGGATTTATTCATGAGCTTAAAATATTCCATGATAGATGCAAAAATTCAGGAGGATTTTCAATTTATAATTGAATAGAGTTTAATGCTTCTTCTAATGTGCGGTGAAAATCAGGAGCTTGACGAATGATATTGAAAAGAGATATCTTAGTAGAAGTAATATTTAATTTATCAATGATATTTGTTGTTGGCAAATATGTAACATCAAAGTTTCCAATTTTCAAGCACGAAAATGATACCCCTATGTCAAATTTCAAATTTTACCCTTACGAGGTACCCTAGGTCTACCCAGCTTAGTCCCGTGACCTACCGAGTTCATGTTAAATCAATCCCCTAGGTGATTTTAGGAGTTCTTGAAAACTACTTTTTCCGGCAGTTGTGGGAAGGGCTATCACTGGCCTTCCTAGGACTGGAGTAACCCCTTGGAGTAGAAAGAAGGATAAAAATTTGACATGGAGGTGAATTGAATGCATAGAAACATCATGGAAGTTATTTAGGAAGATTCGGAAGGATTTGTAAGAGTTGTGGCAGTTTGATAAAAAAGGTTCCTAGGCCTAAGTAATGCATAGGGTCAAAAAATCTACTTAGCTTCATGAAGTGATTACGAGAGCTCTGGATCAAGTTAGCAACCAAAAAAATACATATTCGGAAATGGAATTCAAAGACCTACAAGATGGTGAAGTCATATTTTTCACATAACTTTGGCACAATAAATTTGTAATCGGTTTTCTAAGGATCAATTATGGAACCATAACAAAAGTATGATTTTTCACAAAATAAATGGAGGAATAAAGAGATGATACCATAACTATTGGATTGAGAAGGCCATTTTAAGTCAAAATAATATAACATTTTGCCAAAAAATTCCATCGGGAGCTCAAGTTATCACCATTTGAAGTTGCCTTCAAGGAACAAGTTTGGGAGTTAGTCAAATTAAAGTGAGGACACGTGTTAGCTCTAGAATCCTGGAAAATTTTTCTGTCCCTTTCATCCCTCAAGCTAAGGGAAATAAGGGACTTAAAAATGTTCCCAGCTCGAAAAATGTCTTAAGGTCACCCATGTGACCCTCTCCAGTGTATTTTCTCAACTCCTAAAAGCTAGTGGAGCTAAACCCTTAACCGTTGGATCTCCGCCAAGTGTCAAGAAGAGGCACTACATGAAAATTGATGAGCCTCATGTCCCTTTTTTCTGGGGACATGAGGGACATAAAAATATTCCCATCCTAAGGAATTTCTCTTGGTTCCTCATGCGATCACTTTCGGTCCCTAGGTGCTTCAAGATGCTTTTTGGCTAAAACCCTCCACTGTTGGATCTTCGTGAAGTGTCAAGATGAGGAACCACGTGAAAATTGATGTCCCTCATTTCCATTAATGATTAAGGGAGATCAGGGACATAAAATTGTGCCCAAATTCAACTCCAAAATTTGAACATTTCTATCTCCTTTCTTTGCTTCTTGCTACTTCTTAATGCTTCTCCATTGCGGAAGAAAGTTGCAGACAACACACAATTCACCATTCCCATTCTAAACCAGCTATGCCATGGAAAATAGACCCTAAAATCCATGAAAAGCATATGTTTCGAGGAAACATTGATCAAAATATCTGAAGGATTGAAGAATGGAAGAAAAAAATCGAGAGATTCATTCGAAAACTCCATTTCCATAAGACGAAGATCTAAACATATCTTGCTAATCTGGAGCATGAAATGAAGAACCATTTTCTACTATGTTCTTCACTCTCAAAGGAAATTAAAACATCACCTTCAACTCCCTAGTTGCAGCATGAAACACTCACAATGAAGAAAGCTTCTTGTCATTTCAACGAGGACAAAAACTTGATTTCTTGTCAAATCGATAGTCGGTTCAAAGAGAAACTTCACGAAGAAAAAAAACAAAACCTACAACAAATTTTTTTTTCATGAATGGAGAAGAAAACTAGACCTCAACTTTCGAGGTCCATTAATGGCTGCCATGTCCAAAGTTCTCGCTAGGTCAAAAATTTAAATTTTAAAAATCTCCCAAACCGTGATTGGGTAAGGCTAAAATTTCGGAGGGTGATATTGGGAAAAAACCCATATTGAAAAAATTCATTCCATCATGATCTAAACATTAGAAGCTCACTTTCTAAAAATAGTATGTCTTCTACATGGGGACTTTGCTATTTCAGAAATTCACCCACCAAGAACTTACGAAGGAGGCGGTGAACACAAAAGAGGTATCACAGGAAAAATTCATCGAAATGGTCGTCTTGGTCCAGAATTGACACTTACTAAAAATAGTAAGTGGTCCCACGAATACCTGCCAAAAATAGAAGACTGGTCTAGAAAGTGAGGGGAAGATAGAGGGAAGGAGGATTTACTGTTACCATAACTAGTCAAGGTTCAAACGAGCTTATTTTTTGTACTTGCTAAAAATAGTAAGCTACTTTTGGGAACTCACTAAAAATAGTAAGTCATTCCAGAGGGTGAATTTCAAAAAGGAGCATTTTGAGAGCTGGACATTCAAATTTTCAGTTGAAGTTGAAGGTTGAAGAGGAACTTTCACACTTACTAAAAATAGTAAGTTGTTACATTCAAGAATAACAAGTGTTGAAGAACCATTTATAATATTACCAATATGTTCATCAAGATTACCTAGCATATGTATAAACAAATATAGCATTCCATAGGACATATGTTGATAGAATATGATAGTCTTGCAAGGGGTCATCATGGGAGGGAGTTTCCATCCTCGGCTTCCTTGAAGTGGATCTCTGTAAGCAACGTCTATGGTCACCATTGGGATAACTCAAAAGTGTTTCTAAACACTTAGTTTGTGGTGTCTGTAGGTCATCAAAAGGAAGCTTCTCAACAACAACAACTTGTCTATAGCATGAGTGAATCATTCGTAAAAAAGGAACTCAAGGGAGTAAGTATCTTCTTATTGACATGAGACAGGTGAACTATTCAACATCAAGAGAAAATTTTAAGGAGTTTTGCTAGGTGTAAAGAGTTTGAAGATATAAATTTCACCGCATTGGATATTTCTATGAACAAGGATCATCGACTTCATCGTAGTAGCAACATCCTTTCTTCTTCTCTCTCTTCTCTTTCTCCCCCAACTTTCTCTCTCTTTAAGTGTTCTAATTCTTCATTGGGGTTTGCACTTTTTGATATGCCTTTAAGTCATTTAAAGGTGACTTTAGAAACATGATGTAAAATTTAAGTCACCTTGTTTTTATAAAAGGGACTTAATATTTGAGTAGGAATATAAATGGTCTAAAGTTAAAAATGAGGCATGTGAAAGGTCTTCGGGAAGATGAAGAGTTTCTCCTCATTCTATAAATTGTAATGAGATCCTCATTTAAAAGGGTTCTAATTCTAAAATTCTTCTAGTTGGTTGTATTCTTGTAAGTTAATGAGAGGTTTTTCTTACTTATGAGTGAATAGAGTTATCCGTTTTCCCCCTATTCTCAATGTCTTCTATTCTCATACTATGTACAATTTTTGCTTGAGCATCAATACAAGAAGAAGGAGTTTCTATCCTTTTTTTACTAAGGGGTTTACTGGATACTTTGTGTTCATAAAATTCTAATTGGTCTTATTGCTGTTTGTAGTATTGTTTCTTCCTAATTTTAGTGCATGTGATGAAAGTTATAACTAATGTATGCAAGAATCTAAATTTCTACTTGCAACATTAATTCTGTTATATGATATTCTCACTCCCTTTCCTGCTCTCCTAGAAAATTCCTTCCTTGCAGATATCTACAAGATTTTTCCATAGGGTCAGTGGAGTGCCTGTTGGATCCATGTGTAGTCACAAAATCACACAATTATTATTACATTTATACCATTGGGTATGTTAATTTATATATGGATCTTGTGTAGTAAAAGTATTCACTAGTGACCTATTTTTAGGGTTTTTGTGGTCAGTGAGTCAGTCATCCTGGTTGTTTGTTTAGTTCAGTCGTCAATTGTCTCAGCAGCTTTGGCCGTCTCTTACAGTGTCTTAAATTTCATAGTTAGCTTGGTTGTCATCTTTTAGTCTACATCAGGGCACCTAGGGTTGCACTAGGTCACCCTGGGGTGCCCTAGTTCATGATTTTAAGTGCCCATGTCATCGTAATTTGGGGTCTTAATTTATTTATTCAAGGTCAGTCTTAATGGTCACCCCATGTATTCCCCTAGGTCATAGTCAATAGTTTGGGTCACTAGTGTTGAAATTTGAGCAAGATATCCCTATATTAATAAAGCATACTCACCACATTATGGGCGGACATCACACACATCAAGGGAAACTATCTACTAAGGCAAGGGACTACATTTGGGCTTCTTCTACATCTGCATCACATCTACATCACACAAGCACAAGGGGAAAGGGTTGTATTCTTTCCATTCTTCCATTATTTTGCATTTTACATCTAGCTATTGCCCCTTATTACCACGTCATTGGTGCTAGGGCACCCTAGGAAAAAATTACACACACATGCACCAAAACTACATCAGGGTTCGTAATGTAGTGCAATGCTCAACAATAAGTCTAATAGTTTAGTGGTTAAGGACAATCGGACCCCACTAGCATTTTGTTTTGCGAGGCCACTATTTAGTTCATCTAAAAAATCTAGCGCAACAAAAGGCGGGGTTTTAGACTTCCTTGTGATACTTCCGAACATAGATCTTGAGTATTTTCACATTTTCTAGCACCTAGAATCTAGACCAAGGCACCCCAGGGTGCCCAAGTACACTCACAAGTGCTTTAGTATAGAAAGACACTCGGCTCTTTCCCTTCCTGAAGTCATTCGATCATAGCACCTTGCCCACCCGCATACTAGTCTGCTACAATCCAACACACAATGAGGTAAGTTATTTACAAGTTAGTAACATATCCCTCTCATTTCTATTATTCTAATTAATTCAAATACAAAATAAAAATATCTAGTTCTAGCACTTTGATATAGTACTTAGTTTCTATTTAGATTAGCTCATAAAATAGTTAAAAATCCTATTTTTAGTTAATCATTTTGGTGAACCCGTCATTTCAAACATTGTTGCTTTTTGATTATTTGTCATTAACATAGCTCTTCTTTTATTATCATGTCACATTTTAGTGTCAACCCTATTTATGATGAGGCTACCATTGCTGAACTTACAACTTTATATAGTACTCCTATGACCTTACCTGATGTCACTCAACAACTCCTCCTGGAAGGTCAAAAACATGTGCCCACCAATCCTGCTAACTCTCCTATCGACATATGCCTTGTTGATGACCTGTTTCTTTTACTCATTATATGCCATGCCATCTAGTGGCATGTGATCCTTCTTATTCTTCTTCTGATATGCCACTAGATGTTTTAGATCCTTCTATCATTGATTATTTGTTAGGCATTGATTCCCAACCTAATCGCCTTCTACCTCTCCTCCGACCACTCCCATTGCTACTCCTATATCTTCTACTACTTCTCATTGTGTTTCCCCAACATCCCATTCTAGTTCATCAACACATTCTTATTACCTTGATGATCCCATTGATAGTAGTGTTTCGGCTAGCATTAACCATACCACTTCGTCTCTTGTTCCTAAGGAGTCTCCTTCTTTCTACACTGTTGAGAATACTTCACCTCTTCCATCTTCTTCTTTTCCTATTATTTCTACTATAGTGTATGAGTCTCCACTTTGTATTATTTCTTCTTATTCTAATCCCACCTTATCTACACTTCCTTCTTCTACTTCACCCACACCACATGTTACTTCTAGTAAAATTTCCCCTTCATCATCTCATGTGGCTCCTTTGACTCACACTCCTCACATATCTTTAGCTTCGAGCCTACTATCTCCCCTCTTGATATACCTATGATCACACACAATGGAAAGCTCCAACATCTTAATACATTGTTTCCATCTTCTTCTATTCCATCATAGGAAATCCTATCCCTCATGCATGCCATAGGACAACTTCAGTCTCAGGTTCATTCTCCCACCTTAGAAATTAGGGCTTATTATGCATCTATAGACAATAATTCCTTGCATGGTAATCTCGTTCCCAAGAAAATTCATAACTCAGCCTTTCCTAAGGATTTCACCATGCCCACATTTACTTGTTTTGACAGTACCAATGACCCTCATGCTCATATTACACATTATCACACTCTTATGGCCTCTCATTCCAATGATTGAATATTACTTAAGGCCTTTCAGTTTAGTCTAGTTGATGATGCACTTCAATGGTATACCCATCTCCCTTTTGGTTCTATTAACACTTTCTACGACATGGAGGATGCCTTCCTTCATAGGTTTATTATCAATGCTGGTCCTAGGGTCACATACGATCACATTCCCACTCTCCATCAAGGCTCTTTCGAACCTATTCAGATTACATCTTACACTTTAATGCATGCATACATCAACTTATCTTTCATCCTAGTGACTTGGAAAAGTAGTTCCTCTTCTATCATGGTCTTATTCCTCCTCTAAAGCAACGCTTACAGTATGATACTTGTGAGTCCTTTATCCTTTTGTGTTACAAGGTTATTGATCTAGAACATGACCTTCTTACTTCTTCTCTAGCAGAGCCTTCCCCCATTTCTCTTGATTACTAGGCCCGCTACTCTTCCACCTACACCTCCAGTTCTACACCCTTAATAACTTACACCTTTAGATACAACTAAAACAAACCGTGCTAATCCTACTCCACCTCCTCGCAAAAATCCAAAGCAACCTTTACACAGAAACAACCTCATTCTCCTCTTCCATCCTCTACACATGTCTCTCCACCTCTGTGACCACTTACCACTACTACTAATTCACCTCCCTACCATTAGCATTTGTCTTTTCACCTAATACTTGACCTCATGATGTCTTACATATATTACTTACTGAGTGGTTAATTTGGCTTCCTTACAATCACCACCACCCTCCACACCGTTTACAATGCCAACATGATCAATATTACTATAATTACCATTGTATTAGTGGCCATCATGACAATGATTATCTTTCTTTATGTGAGCGGTTACAACATTTAGAGGACACTAGTGTCATATATTTTTCATCTCGTGAGTGATCATTGTTTCCTTCACCATGAGAACATAGGAATAGACCCCCAGTCTTCTCCACACGGTACTCAATTTTTTTGTCAATCACCACAATTATAGACTTGCTATCTACCACCTCCATATTCATTACATCTACCTCACTTGCACTATCCATCACATAAATCCCATGGGTTTCCACCGGTCTCTACATATCCCATGGTCACTCCATATGACACACACTTTCGTTTGTACACTCACGCTCCATCTATTCCATATGTATTCACCTCCTCCCATCATCCTAGTCATTGGTAGGTGATCATTATCACCTTACCCCAAAATGATGCACTTGTGTTCTTATGGTTCTTACATGACTATTGAGGGATTAGTTTTAATAACCTTTCATCACACGCTCCGTTGTTCATCTAGCAGAGCTTAATAATTACTAGATGAAAAAATCACGTTCTTACAATTCTTACACAAATTTTAAGGGATTAGTTTTAAGAACCTTTCATCATTCACCCCATCATTCATCTAGCGTACCTTAATCATTTCCCAATGACACATTCTTGCTTATGCGGCTCATCCTTGACTATTGAGGGGTCTTATTACATGAGCCTATTCATCCATACACTGGGAGGAATCATTCATCCCCCATTTTTACTTTCATCACTTTCTCATATTACCATTATATTACATTTTCACATCTTCATTATGCTACACTTATCTATTTTCACATTTATTCTATTATCACCATTACATTGCCTACGTGCTACATATTTTCGTCATCTCATCGATCACATTACATTAGTTATCTACATCATCATATTTTATCTACCATTACTAACATCATCATACAAATTTATATTCATCACATACACCACAATACACATGCTAGAACAATAACCATACAACCATATGATTTCCATTACATCACAAATAACAAAACATCTCAAATATCGATCACATACATATCCAAAATAGGTGTCCATACATATAGCGTTCATATAATCATCATCACAAAAACATGTTTCATCACTAGGGGCAAGGCCCCTACATCATATACAATCATCACTATCAAAATTCATCATCATTATAACTTTCGTATCGCGAGAGCCCTGTAAACTTGATGCCTCACCACCAATGTGACGCCACATTTCACGACCCAAAAACTTCTCCACCTGTCTACACATCATGGTAATCTCCATGTTCTACTCCAAGAACTGCTGCTAAAAATCTACATATCAGGTGAGCAAGTCCTAAGCCAAGGGACCACCACCTACCACCTCTTGGGCACGACGAGTCTCCCCACGTGCCTCGTCCTTCTTGCTAATAAGCACCATACATGTCACCGCTGATATGGCCACTAGATCAAACAAATGGACATGCTCACTCGCCATGTCTTCCACATGCTCTAGTATCCCTCCTCATAACACATCACTAGTCACATTTTGTGTCAATGTGTGGATCGATGTGTCTACTATCAATGAACAATAGGAATCTCTTGTACACACAACATATAACCTCGTGTTAGTCAACCAAATACAAAACAAAACATAAACAATTCATTAACCACATTATCATACAAAAATACTTATAATCTGCCATCACTACCGCTATAGGGTCAGGGATGCCTCCCTCACCTGCTCCTCCTATTGGTAACTCCATAGCATCCACAGATACCAAGTAAAGAAACACCCATCGATGCACTTCCCACCATGCTCGATAATCCTCTATACTCCCGTATCATCACCATCCATAACCACTATCGCTGGGTCTACCACATCTAACCCTGGTGGTACCAACTACTTTGCCATGGGCCCTGACTTAGCACCTACCCTCCTTGGGGTTCTCACTACTTATAGCCATATATATGGCTTTGGGGGCACATCCTGTGCCATCCCGAATTACCACAATACTCTCTCCACTTGAAATAGCTCTGCTACACCTAGAAAGCGGTCCTCTAACCACATGGTTCTTCGAATACATCACAACTCTGTCACATCCTCAGGCCATCCCCCATACTCACGATATGGCCTCCATGTCACCGACTCGGGCCCCATCCTGTCTATCAATGCTTTGAAGCTATATGTGTCCATCTTCCTACCACGAATATCCACCCACCACCGCACAAATATCTCGGGCCATATCCACTCTCCTTGTGGCCCTCCAACTGGCCTCATAATGGCTATGTGCTCATATGCCCATACATGTAGCAGTGTGGTGGCCCCTATACCCCACCATGTTCATCGTGTGTAAACCGATACAAGTCCTTGTACATGTGGGCCAACACACACCGCACCCATGCATATCTCATCCCATCCTCCTCTATCCGCTGACATATGTCATGCATCTTATACAAGATGCCGACACCCCCTCCCTCTACTGCTATACAAGACACTATCACCACTCTGATGAAATTATGCAAACACAAAACCCTCATTGTAATATCGCATCCAAAAACATGGGCCTCCATGGGAACCTAGGCCGTAACAAAATATCACCTAGCCAAGTGCATTTTCTATTCCATATCCACTACCACCATCACCTATACTCTCTCCCCAACCACTGACAACCATAGTATGCAATATACATCCTCCAACATCACTGTCATCTCTCCCATAGGAAACCAAAATGTACATGTGTCTACACACCATCTCTCACATAATGCAGTCAACATAGGCATATTATGGGGCACATCCCCCATCCATGCTATATGCCATAGGCTGGACAGTCCAACACATCCCACTCATCATCCGACAAACCCAATCCCAGTAGTGTACTCAGATGATAAACACCACAAGAATTCCCTCGAGTAGATATCCCTCTGCACAACATAAAACAAGAACAAACCAAATGATTAGAACAATTTACAGGATCACAAACAAATGAACAAAATGTTAGAAACACATTCCATAATAGTATCCACGAAGTGAAAATTCCCCTGGACTAGGGTGCCCAACATAAGGACTATGGCGCCTGAGGCAGACACAGCGCCGGATCTGGGTGCTCCAGTCTCAAGGGTCACTAGCACCCTTACCACTTTTATCCAGGTCCTAAATGTTGAGAAAACTAAAAAACTCAATAATTTAAAAATTCAAATCAACGAGACTCTTCCACCCTACACTTTAGCACAAATAACACACTTACCAACTCCATAGTAGTACGCGATGCTACCGCGGTCGCTACTCTCTCAAACTAGGTCGGACGTAGTGGTCTCACTTGAGGCATCCTCACTCACTTCACATACACTCTTACACTCATGCCAAAAACAAATGAAGTGATAAGTTACCTTTTCACTTTCCTATTTATAAGCCCATTACAAATGCCACCTTTACTATGGCCTACATTTCGTGCTTATCATCACAACTAATACACGCAACACTGTTTTGGTCATATCTTGAGTGTTTTTGCTTTGATTTTTACCCCGTTTATGACATTATTTTTAGAATTCCACCTACAACTATACTACACACATTTCACACACATTATACACCTTCTGATATTTTCTATTCCTTACAACCATATTTTAACCTCTTGCCATTACTTTTGACTTAGAGTTCGTTCTGCTCACCACTCCCTCTTTCACCGAAAGGGGTGCATATCATTGGGGGTCCCCCTATAATCCCCTTATGTCACCATGCATCCAAAATCATGAATCCAACACCTCACAACTTATACCACAACACTTCACCATCAATCTCCCCTAATGACCTAATATGGGGGCAACAATCGTGTAAGGTTTTCTAAAACACCTTCGCACATTGTAACTTATCAATTCCCCCTAATGACCTAACTTAGGGGAGACAAGAGACTAAAAACCATCTTACATGACATATTATCAAATCCTAACAACCTTCCTCTAATGACCTAACCTAGGGGAAATTAGTGAAAAATATCTCCACGAGTAACCAACAAAAAAATCAACCAATCAAAATCAACGCGTTTAAATCAGACCATTCAAATTCACGAGCAGTCTCCCAGATGACCTAGCTTGGGAGTCACATTCACCATTCCATTCCCAGAGGAAATAAATTGGTATTTTATTCTATTCTCTGCTTTCAATTCTATATTACCTAATGTGGAAGCCATCTCATTTTCTATCACACTGCCTTCTTGAGCACGACCTAACTTGGAAGCCATCTCATTTTCTATCGCACTTGCTTCCAGATGACCTAACTTAGAAGCCATCTCATTTTCTATTGCGCTCACTTCTAGATGACCTAACTTGGAAGCCATCTCATTCTCTATCACATCCACTTCCTCATGACCTAACTTGGAAGCCTTTACATTATGGTGACACCCATGAAGTGGGGGCAAGAGTGCCTTTCCCCTTATCACTCCTATATGGGTCAATTGTTTAAACCGAATTCATTTGGTTAAAAACCCACCACTCTTTTTTATTTGAGTACGTCTACAATGTTTAGATATTGAGGATGTAGTTAGATCTTGGAGAATAACACACTTTTCTCCCTACACTCTTCCTCTGGTGTTAGGACGCCCAAATAATCCCCATCATTTCATTCATATACAAGCGTTTGGGTTGGGAACTGATCACTCCCTACCCACCTATTTGATATTTAACCACATTTAAAATCATCTCATCATCATTTTCATTTTCCACACTTCATCGCGATACTTACACTTTTACATTGCATGGATCGACTTGCTGATCCATGGTTTAACACGCTTCTACTACACATCTGCACATTCTTCTACTACTTAGGCTTCTCCAACTTTTTCTTAGGTATGCATCTCTATCTACTTTATGTTACCGAGATTTATGCTCACCAATATAAAGTGGGGGAAAATGTAGTCACAAAATCACACACTATTACATTTATACTGCTGGGTATGCTAATTTATATATGGATCTTACATAATAAAAGCATTCACTAGTGACATATTTATATGGTTTTGTGGTTAGTGAGTTAGTCATCCTGGTTGTTTGTCTAGTTCGGTCACCGCTTGTCTCTGTAGTTTTGGCCATATCTTACATTTTATTAGATGTCATAGTCATCTTGGTTGTCATCTTTTAGTCTACATCGGGTGCCTAGGGTTACACTAGGGCATCCTGGGTGCCCTCTGTGATTTTAGGCACTGTGTCACCATAATTTGTGATCTTAATTTATTTATTTGAGGTCAGTCCTAATGGTCACCCCATGTATTCCCTAGGTCACCGCTAATTAGTGTCAAAATTTGAGCAAGAGATCCCTATATAAACAAAGTCATTAGTGTCAAAATTTGGCATGCAAGAGATCCCTATATAAACAAAGCATTCTTTCCACTCCACCATCATTATTATTGCAAGGGTGGACATTTATTACATTTACCTAGCCATGACCCCCTTCACCCCACTAATATTAATTTAATTAAATTAATGCATTATCCTCACTATATTTATTATTTAAATATCTTATTTAAATAATATCTACACATACAGTTCACTTAGACACCTCACCAAGCCAACTCAACCTAAGACCTATTCTTAGCAAGTTCCCATAACTAACTAAGACTTACCCAAACCCTAAAAATCAATGCCTACATTCCCTCTAACCACATTCCCGCATGCTCACAAGAGGCTCCGAGTCTAATCCATGGGATAATGACATGAGATCCAAGGAAATCAGGAGGATCTCCCTAGTTTAGTAAACCTAGGAAATCCCACCTTGACCGATGTCGGTTACCCCTAATCATCGCGGTTAAGCTGGGACACCATCGGTTACCCCTTTTAACCCAAAACAACCTTATTCTCAAGGTTGGAAGTTGGAAGCAAAGGAGGTTGACGAGAAAGAACACATCTCAGAGAGATAACGCATCTTCAGAGAGCCAATTCCAATGAAAACTCACATCCAAGGAAGGAGATTGAGTATCTTCTCTTGCACGCCATCCTAGCCATGATCTAATCTATCCAAGCAAAGAGGAGTGTACATGTAGCCCATGCAAAATATTTTCTTCAGTTGGTGATCACTTGCAACCTTCAAACTCATCATCAACACCTCCATCCCTCACACATAGACATTTAGGAATGAAATCCAAGTAAGTACAACATCATACTTTCCTGGTTATTTCATTTCTTCATCATTTTATCATCCATTGTTTATCTTGCTCCCTATTGACCTTCTCCATATTTTCACCTCCGTATACCCATTGAAACCTCACAAAATCCTACCCCAGTCACCCAATACCTCATCCCGACCAACCAAAGTCCTTTGTGTAATCACAAAAGAGACCTCAACCTGTTCTATGACATTTCCAAATCTCACAATAACCGGCACTGGTTATACCTAACCACCATTGGTCACCCCTTGACCAACACCAATCTTTGTATTTTCCCACACAGCCTAAAATAGAGACCTACCCACCTAATTTTATTTCACCCTCATTCACCTGTGATCTACCCGAGACCTCTGCCAAACCTGCAGAACCCAGAACCAATCATTTGACCTTTGGATTCTATTCTAGCTTAGCCTGTTAGAATTAGATCTATCTCTTATTGTGTTTTTAAGTGAGATACCTAAATCATTTCAAAATAACAATAGGATTTACTTTGTTTACAACATTGAATTGTTTAAAATAGTGGATTGATCGACCATCTAGGAAGTATCATACTTCCGGATCTAGCTTACGCTAGGCAGTTCACTACCCATATTGTCTAATTCCTTCTGGTGGTCTTGTTTTCATTACAGGTAGTTCCTCCTAGCCAAAAGGAAGCTCTCATGATCAGCTGTGGATTCAAAGTCATACGCACACAACAACCCATCAACTGACATTTGAATAGGTATTCCTCCTACGCCCATTACCCTATCTATTTCATCAACGCTTCTAAGAAACAATCTAAGAAAAAGGTGAAACATTTTGGCATTCCTTGGTGGGACCCATCCGAGGTTCCTTACATTTCATTCATTCTTAGGAAAAAATTGTGTGTTTGTTTCCCTTCTAAAAAGCATGCACACTAATTTTCTTCTTTAGTAATCCACCTCTCCTTTCTATTTGCTCTAAAGGAAACTTTTCTTTTGGTGTAATTAAAAAGAACCATTTCTTCATGTTTTCTGCATTGTAGTGAAAGAGCATCCCTCTTCCTCTTCATCTTATTGTGTCATCCAATTTCACATTTTCATTTGGGTTTAAAAACAAGTGCATTCCATTCTGATTTATTGCATTAGCTCACATTAATTGAGGGCAACCTATATCGTTGGAAGTCATGACCATCTGATGGTTGATAAACGAATCATAGAAAAGCACTTCTATCCTTTTCTCTTTCTCTGAGTCTTACCAAACCTCACAAAAATTCAAAATACATACATTCTTAAACAACATCTTACCTGGAAGAAGTTGTAGGTGATCACACGATCATGACACAATGGGCACCCAGCTCATGCTGCTCTGTCGAGTCATACTTCGAGAAAATCCCGCCCCCACCATAACATACCTGAAACCTCACCTTTTAGATCTCCTTCTTCGTAGGAAGCCATCCTCACCAAAAACTCTATTTCACAATTCATGTGTCAGTCCTAAATAGCATAAGCTACACAAACATAATAGAAAAGGCACTCCTAGGATCACATTTTCTTAGTGTTTTTGTTGGCTTGCATGTTTTGAGGTGAGAGATCACGTTCATCACTTTTTCTTGTTCATCCTTACATGCTCCTCATCATAGCTGGTGTATTTCAGCTTCACCTGAGTGTGCTTGGGCCCATATCATCATCATTCCTAGAATTTTGGGTCTATTCTACATCAGATTTTAATTCACAACCACTTTCTTTCATCACTATTTCAATTTCACAATAACCATCGTTAGTTACCTCTGACCACCATCGGTTATACCCAACCGACGTTGGTTTCTAGGTCCTTTTGCTAATCTACTCAAAAGGACATTTTACTCCACTTTCTTCCACTTTTCACAATCTCTGTCACTGTCATTATTCCCATTGACATTTTAAACATCCCCAGATTTGGCATACCTATCAGATTTTACCTTCTTCCTCATTGTTTACTCACTTGTCCATTTTCTACAGTGACCAACACCAGTTTACCTTACCGCGTTGGTTTTCCTAACCACATCGGTTATCCTATTTCACATTCCAGCCATCATTTGGTCTTTTATCCACTTTTTATCACTAGATTCACTGTTCTATTATTCTCTTTATCATTTACGTAGAAAGCAGCCCTACTATCGATCAATACTTGGTTCACATGGTGCTGACCAAAGACAAGCAAACACCCTCGTATTCCATGCCAGTTGTCAACCACTCCCACCTAGTCCTCACCACCTTCTATTTTATCACCAGCCATGGATCCCATCCAACCTACCACTATCACTACCAGAGATGAGGAGTTTGCATGACTCCTTGACCAGAACCCTGCCACCTTATAGTTTTACCTTTCCCACTCATCCACTCGAGACACCTCGGGTCAGTTGATATACGACATGCCCGTATCTATCCCCCGACTCTCACACCCACTTCCACATCGGCCCCATCTCTCCATGCTACCCACATCCATCCACTTTACCCCCAGTCGTTTCACAGTTAGGTTCTGTACCCGCTATGACTTCCACATCTGTTACCTCATGCACCCATCACATCCACCATACCCTCGGTGACTACCCCAAACACAACCTCATCCACCCCTAATGTCTCATACATACATGTAGCTACATTCCCACCTCCAGTGTTGGTGACTCCTACCCCATTTTAGAATGTGGTTCTTTCCATTCCACAATCATTAGCCCCTATTGCCACTAGGGTTACCACGACCCTTCCACCCCTATATACATACTACCAACAACCGCCTGTTTCATCTATTATTCATTCGGTACGTACCCCTATTTCACTACCTTCTTCTCCACCACCTTACATGGCAGCCCCATACACTGGAATGCCACCCCCATTATATGCCCAAAACCAACCTCCTCATGCTATAGGAGGCATCCAATCATCACAACCCACCAATGACCTAATTAAATTGATGTTGGACAAGATGCAAACATTGGAGGCATTGGTTTTGGCTCCCGTAACACTCTCACCTATGATGAGATTTGCAACGAGCCTATTCACCCATCCATTCCTATCCGTTCATACCCTGTGCATTGGGAAATGCCTAAATTCAATCGCTTCAATAGCAAAGAAGACCCCCAACAACATTTGCGGTCGTTCAAACATGGGTGTTATCTAATCGCTCATGATGATGCCTTGCTTTTGAGAACTTTTCCCATGTCCCTCACTAGACTTGCATTAGATTGGTATAGTGGGTTACCTAAACACTCTATATTCTCATTCAATCAGGTAGCCCAAGCCTTCTTGATCATTTCTCTATCAATATCATCAAGAAGGTTACCATGACCGATCTATATTCCACACGTCAGTATGAGGATGAATCTATCACATATTTTGTCACTTGCTGGCACAGCCTGATCAATCAACTTACCTTCCAACTGCCACAAATTGAACTCATCGAGCTCTTCACATGAGCTTGCACTAGACATATCTCCCTGACCTTGCAGGTCCAAACCTTCTAAACATTCGATGAGGCATTCACTATGGCATGAAAGTTAGAGATTCGGGCCATCGAAGAGAAGAAAATCCAATTACAAAATAAGAATTTAGCATTCAAGTCAAATGAAACCTCTTCTTCTTCCAAACCACAAACCAATTATTCCAAAACTAAGGGCACCGCTAACGCAGTGGTACTCAAGGCCAGCCCAACTCATCCATCAAATCAAGCTACACCCTCATCTAATCTATCACCTATCCAGGCTTTTTGATTCAAATAAGAGTAGTGAAAATATACCCCAATTGGGGAACCTTACTCTTCTGTCTTAGAAAATCTTATCAAAGCTGGAGCCATCACCCTTCCACCCATAAAACCCCACACTGGTTTTGACCCTACTCACCCCATGCCCGCATGGTATAAAGAGCATGATTTCTATAACTATCATCGAGTAAAGGGTCATAGTGATGGAAACTACATCACTTTCAAGAATATTGTCCAAGAAATGCTTGAGAAAGGTGAGTTAACTGTGGATAATCCCAACGCCACCCCCAACCAAAATCTACAAATCTTCAAAAACCATTTCCCAACCATGCCCCTTCATCCAATCAAACCGGTGAGACATCCACTCATGATACCCATACCCGTGAGGTTCACACTATCTTTAACGAGGTACCTATCACCTCTCAATTACCTCACATCCCTTCCATAGAGGAAATCCTAGCCCAAAATCCTCCTTCCACATTGGAACCAACCTTCACTGTTCCTTCACCAATAGAGGAACACCTTTCATCTCCTTCATCACCTACGGAGGGGTCTTCCACTAACATTGAGACCATCTCACCCCTAGCTTCTCCACTTAGAGAACCTTTACCTACCATACCTCCTCCACCCATAGAGGAGCTCCCATTACCTCCTCCACCCATAGAGGAGCACCCATTACCTCCTCCACCCACAAAGGAGCACCTATCCATTCCTCCACTTATAGAGGAGCTCCCATCATCTCCTCCACCCATCATAGACCCAATTGAGATACCTTTTCCTCTTGGTGAGCATTCTCCATTAGCTACCTAGAATCCAATAGACCTACTTTCAACTCTCTTACCCACAAAAGCTGAAAGCACAATTCCCCATCTCTAAGATGCATTTTAGAGGAATTCCCATTAGGTCCTCACCAACTCCACCCACAAACATGCTGTTCTCACATTTGGCCGATCACTTAGATTATGTGGATAGGGATTTACTATGGGGGTGCCTCTTACTCCCTGTCTCAACACAGATGTAGAGATCCCTCGCTTGACCTCCACTATCTACCCAAACACATTTCGACCCATCAAACCAAATACAACTACCATTGTCACAACCCCTTCCACGATACCCATTAGCACTCAAACCACACCCTTACCCATAACCCAACCTACATCTAAACCCAAACCCACACCTACAACATTTGCCTCAACTAAACCTATTACCACTTTAGGGGTCACCCCAACCACCAGCCTTACTCATCCACCTATTAAACTGGATTTAGCTACATCCTCCAATGTCAATACCACACCTACTCGACACCCAAACCAAAGAAACAAACTCATTGACCTCATACCCCAACCACACCAATCACACCCACACTTGTCTCGTCTTCCTTAAAACCTCAGTTGCCCAACATGGTCAAGCACCCTTCACCCATCCATAAACCAATAACACAACAACCCATTCCTTCCTCACAAACCTCTAACCTACCCAGCACAACATGACTTACACCCACACATGTAGTCTCTTTACCACCAATACCTCCAATACCTTCAGCTATTGCTTCACTACCCACTACACTTCAATCATTGTCCCTCACACCCCAAGTACGACCCACGTCATCTACCTTCACAACACCCCATTATCCCCATGGGTAACTCACCCTCTTCCTCCATCTAATTTTCCTTCTAGACCTCGTACACCCACATCACCTTTACCCAAGAAGGTGCAACCCAAAAACAAAACCCCACTACCCCACAATAAGGTAGTCAAAACAACCACACACCCTCCTACCCATCCATCTACTATACCCCTACCCAAACAAACACGACCGATACCTAAAACCACACGGCACCTAAAACCATAACTCAACCCATTCCTACTCTTCCAAAAATAGTTCCTCAACAATCAACCACACCTACACCCAAACCCATGTTCACTTCCCATTGTGATCCACTAGCAGGGTCCTATGCCAAAATTTTAACCAACCTCCTCGAGACTTCTATTATCACATTACCGCCACTCCGAACCTTATGACCCCCTCAAACCCAAGCCAAAAGGGTTTGATGATACTAAAATTTGTGCATACCATCATGTGCTAGGGCATGATGTGGAGAATTACAAGGCCTTGAAAACCATCCTTATCCAATTGTGTCCACCAGAAACCAACTTTGATGATGATGACCTTCTCGATGAGGATCCTACTTCACCAACACCCATTCCCACATTACCCACTCAACAACCACAACCTCCACCCTCATAGCTCCTAGAGCCACCCTCATAGCTCCTAGAGCCACCCTCAAGATTTGAAATTAACATGGTTCGCATTAGAGAACTTTCCCATGCCACCACCCAAATGTCGTTGCGCCCAACTAACCTCATAGGTTTTTCTCCTCCGGTAGGTTTTTTCCCTTCATGTCATTATACCACTCACCCTACACCTTCTCCATTTTCCAACTTCCCTCAAATCAACATGATACATGTCACTACATGTGCGCAGAAGGGAAAAGAAAAGAAACTAACCCACCAACCAATCCTATACCCAACATACCATCTGCACCCATACCTAAAATAACTATCCGTAGCCCCGCATACCCCATTTCTAATGGTGTCACACATCACACCATGCTCAAACAACTACACCAATCTCCCCTCAAAATGTCCTTATACGACCTCATCCAAACCTCAAAATCCCATCATCAAGCCCTCATGGAGGTTCTTCAATCTATTGAGGTTTTACCCAATGACCCTACACCCGTAGCCTCCATTATCACACCCCATCATGTAGCCTCTCTCACCAAATTACCACCTTCATCTTCACCTCACCTTGTTCACCAAGTGGCCTCCCTTAGCTTCTCAGAGGAGGAGATCGCGCCACACCAAAATGATGACCTAGACCCAACCCTCTTCATCTCTGTCCACATTGATGACATACGGGTACATTGTGTGATGATTGATGGAGGCACTAGCATTAACATCATTTCATCCCATGCATTTTCTCAAATGTGCATACCTAACAATTACATGCATAAACATCCGGTCATGTTGCGTTCATTCAATGATGCTATCACTTCCATGCTAGGCATTTTCATCCTTCACATTTGCGTGGGCCCCCACATTGTTCCAAAATTGTTTTATGTTTTGGAGGGGGAATTCCAATATAACTTGTTGCTTGGTAGACCCTAGATCCATGTCATGGGTTGTGTTCCTTCCACTTTGCATCATTGTGTAAAGTTTGAACATGAAGGACACACTTATACCATTCCAGCTAACCCATCACCTTTCAAAACATGCAACATGCTTTACCGACCCAATGATGTGCTCATACCTGTCAAGCCATCTACCTCCGTAACCAATACCACTTCACCTACACCTCCACCTACCAATATAACCTTCACTTTCTTTCACCACACATACCTCCTCTATTCCTACCACTACTATAACCTCCACGGCTGACCCATTAGCTTCCCAATCTATTAACTCCACCTCCGCATCAACCTTTGACACATCATCCATACCAGCTACCTACATACCAACCACTGATCCCTTGGAAGGTGTTTTTCAACGCCTCACTCTAGGGGAGTACCGCCTATATAGTGTCAACACATTCCTTACTCCACACGAGTATGGAAGCCTTCACCAACACCCTCGCTATGATCACCATATAGGAGAACACCTCCTTTATGGTCCTCCTCATCTTCGTACTAGTCTCACCTATGGGGGACTTGATACTACCACTTACACACCTAAACCACCATCACAACCCCGCCCATTTTCCATTGACTTCCAATCACTTACCAATCACCATTTCACCCACACCTTCCTACACCACTATGTACATGGAAGGGTTTTGGTTTTGGATTTTACGAGCAAGGCCACCATACCATTATTCCATGTACCACCCACAAACATAATGACCATAGTGGTATTGGCTTCCCCGAAACCTCCTACCAAACAGCCCGCATTGAACTCATTGAAGACCCTAGCCCTCCTCCACCTTCATCTTCATCACTACCTTCACCCGCTCCACCACCTCATCCCATCCTCACCAACGAGTCGATGGATCCTTAATCTATCCCCCTAATTTTTTTTTCATAAACACCATTTCCTTGGGGCCTTTGACTTATCAATGCAAGGTGAGGCCCCTTCCACTCTCCCATTCCTGTATCCTAAGATGATCGATGATGACACACCTACAATTAACGTCATTCAATGTCAGGATGATGAATCCATACTCACCTACCTTGGTGTAGAAGACTCATATATTCATCGGTCGTTACCATCTGAGACACAAACCATGTTGAATGAATCAACTATCGAGATCAACATTCATACTCAGGATGACCCACACATCCTAAAGATCGACAATCTTTAGATGCTGCTGAACAAGAAGCCATCACTTCTTTTCTCCGAGATCATAACCACACTTTTCACTTGGTCTTATGCAGACATGCCCGGTATTGACCCCACCATAGTGGTCCACAATATCGTAACCATTCCCGATGCCAAACCTATCAAACAAAAAGTTGAGGAAAATGCACCCTCACATTGCTCTTCTCATTAAAGAAGAACTTTAATGCCTTCTTTTCATTTTCCTTCATATTACCCATTGATTATCCTCATTAGATTTCTAACATTGTCCCTATTACTAAAGCAATAGGGGGACTCCACATTTGTATGGACTTCCATGACCTCAACCTCACCTACCCAAAAGATGACTTTCCCTTTCCCGGTATTGATCAATTGGTTGACCTTACCGCTGGTCACGAGATGCTCTCACTCATGGATGGCTTCTCGGTTATAACCAAATTTTGCTTGCCCCAAAGATCAGCACAAGACCACATTCATTACCCCTTGGGGAACCTTTTGCTATCAAGTCATGCCTTTTGGCCTTAAAAATGTTGGTGCTACATATCAACATGCTTATGACTTACATCTTCCATGATATCATGCATCACATATTGGAAGATTATGTGGATGATCTCTTGGCTAAATATAAATGTCATGCCGAGCACCTCGCCATCCTCAAAACCATATTTGACCGCCTCATTAAATATTGTGTCCACCTTCAACCTAAAAAGTGCATCTTCGCGGTTCTCTCAGAAAGATCTTGGGATTTATTGTTTCCCTCCATGGTATAGAAGTTGACCTTGCTAAAGTCAAGGCCATTCTAGAAATGCCTCTCGCCTACTAACCTTACACAACTCCGTAGCCTACAAGGTAAATTGCAGTCCATTCACCGTTTCATTTCACAATTATCTGATCGGTGTCAACCATTTCATCATCTGCTTAGGAAGGATGTCTCCTTTAAATGGGATGATGACTGTCACAAAGCTTTTGAGGCCCTAAAACAATACCTTCTCCAACCACCCGTACTCATTCCACCTAAAGACAATCAACCTTTTTACCTATACATATCAGCTACCGATCATTCCTTGGGAGCCATGCTCACTCATCGCGATGAACAACACAGGGAGCAGGTGGTTTATTACATAAGCCGTACTCTTTTGGACTATGAAACCCGATACAACCATCCAGAAAATATTTGCTTAGCTTAGCCTTATTTTTGTTGCCACCAAACTCCGCCATTACCTACTCAACCACAAAACTTATGTCATGACCAACACTAATCCTTACACTTCATGTATGCCAAACCTTATCAAAATCAGCTTACACCACGTGATGGCTTATGCTTTTAGCTGACCTTGACCTTGAATTCATTCACCAAAATTCCATCAAGGGCCAAGCTATAGCCGACCAACTAGCTGATGCACCTATTTCCGGGGACCAACCCTCTAATTTTGACTTTCCCGATGAGTCAATTACTACCCTTTCCCTGGACGAACCCCTTACCAAATGACACTATGTTCTTTGATGGTTCCAAGTGTCAGCGCGGGGTGGGGCCAGTGTTATCCTCATTCCTCTAGATGGGGAACCCATGCCTTTTTCTTTCAAACTAGACTTTGAATGCACTAACAATATTGCCGAGTACGAAGCGCTCATACTAGGTCTCCAAGCCACCTATGCCCTAGATGTCAAATCAATCCACATCTTTGGTGATTCACAATTGGTCGTAAACCAAGTCAATGGTATGTACCAATGTCATAATGAGATACTTCAACAGTATAAACATCATGTAGACATAATTTTTTGACCACCTTTGATCGTTACACCCTTCAAACCATCCCACGTTCAACCAACAAATTTATAGATACCATGGCCTGCTTAGCTTCCCAAATACCCACTTCCCCTACCGATTCCAAAATATTTGTCACCGTATAATGCCTCCATTCACCTTCTTATTTACCTCACAATGTTTACTCAATTGGAAATGACACCCCTGACCCGAGTGACCTTTGGTATAAACAATACTCCGACTACCTTTCCCTCTCCATCTTACCACCTGATCTCACCCATGTAATGGACAATGCACCTTCCTTAAAAAGGTCTCCCATTTCATCATTCTAGGGGGACTCCTCTATAAGCATGGCTTTGATGGTATTCTTTTACGATGCCTCACAAGTTCTGAAATTCCTTATACCATTAAGGAGGTTCATGATGGCATATGTGGGGGTCACTTTAGTGGCCTTGCCATTGCTAAGCATATTCTCTTCACTAGGCTATTACTGGCCAACCCTTAACCATGATTGTTGCGACTATGTCAAATGTTGTGTGAAATGTCAACAACATTCCAACCTTCATCATACACCCAGTCATGCCTTACAGGTCACTCGTGACCTTTGGCCCTTCTCTCAATGGGGTTTGGATCTTGTCGAGAAATCAATCCTCATTCTTCCCAACGCCATCAATGGATCATAACTGCTACCGAATACTACACAAAATGGGTGGAAGCCATACCACTCATCTCCACAAAAGTTGAGAAAATATGTGAGTTCATTAACCATCACATCATTTTCCACTTTGGTGTCCCTCATCACCTCATCACTAATAATGGAAAACAATTAAAAAAAAAACACTTGCAAAAATTTGTGACGCCTTTGGCATTCAGCTTAGTTTCTCATCACCTTATTACCCACAAACCAACGGCCAAGCCGAATCCACTAACAAAACCCTCAACAAAATTCTCATGAAAGTGGTTGATGATACTGGGAAGGATTGGCATACGCACATTCCTTTTTGTCCTATGGGCATACCACACAAGTATTCACACTTCCACTACAACCACACCCTTTTCATTGGTCTATGGTACCGAGGCTTGTTCTACCTCTCAAAGTCTAGATTCCCTCACTCCGCATTTCTCTCCATGACATGCTTACTGATGATGAATTTCTCCAGGACCGCTTAGCACAACTAGAGTTATTAGATGAATGTCATCTTAACGCTTTGGATCACCTTCAAGTTTACCAATAATGTATCAAATGTGCTTATGAAAAATGTGTCCATGAATGGACCTTCCAAGTCGGTGACCTTGTCCTGAAAGAAAATCAACACGTAACCAAAGCAAAAAAAAGTAAACGGGAAAATTCACTCCTAATTGGCTTGGACCATACATCGTAACTCATACCTATGGATCGGGTGCCTATCGTTTATCCTCACTTGATGGTAAACCCAAACCTGAGCCCCTTAACACCTTGCATCTTCGACCATTCTATTGTTGACTCGTTGTCCTACCTCACCTTTTTTCTCTCTCCACACTCATCCCTTGAGTGCTATTCACTCCATACACCTCCCTAACGATTAAACAAGAATCATGTGAGTACCTGTCACTTGTTATCTTCTCTTGAATATGTGTACCACGGCACTACACATAGCATGATTCTCATGGATACTTTTCGTCTACCTTTAGATGAGATCCCATGGTCGTTCCACCTTTCCTTTTGAACAAGAGTCCTATCCTTCACCTTGGTCTTGTCCATGATTTCAAAGACCTCACATGGGACCAAACTCCTTGAGTCAAACTTCTAATAAAAAGATGACTCCCTCAAAAGGACATCTTCCTCTCAACAAAATTGCTACTATAAATAGACTGCTCCCTCGAAGGATAGCTATGTGAAAAAAAAAAAAACAGAGAAACCAAAGCTTCCCGCATCGATCAGCTTCACGAAGACCTCAAGGAGTACCATATTATTTATCCCATATAGACTTCCCACATCGATCATTCTATCACAACAACAAAAACAATTTTTAGTCATGGACTTTCCCATTGTGACCTCAAACCTCTTGCCCAAAATCCCTATCACTCAAAACATATAAAATTAACTACCTTTCACCCACCTTACCATTTCCACTCTCATTTCCTACATCACCTCAAGGGACATCTTGGAATTTCACATTTGGTGATCTTGTGACTACTTTCACCATAGAATAGTTAATCATGCAATGCCTTTCGGTCTTATGTTCATCACCCCCTTCAAGGTATGATCTACTTGGTATGATCCTACCCAATCAGGTGGTTTATTTCCCCCTCTTATCTTTTAACCATCTTTGTTGACATTTTGATTACCTTATACAAGACTTGGTACTCGACGCTTACCTTTGGGGTAATCCTCCTCTTTCAACATAATCACCTTCACCTACATCATTTTACCTATAATCTACCCACACCTATTACACCTAAACCCACTACATGCCTAAAAACCTACCAACTCATTCTCATATTCTTCCCTAGCTCATGGGAGAACTACATCGGCTTGAGGTCCCTTTTCAACTGGGACTATGTAGGCAACACTCCGAGGGCATGGGGCCCTTGGAGGTTAGCTCGGCCATTCTCTACCCTAAACATTTCATCCACCATGCCTAACTCACCATTTACCCCACATTTCATTTAGTTCCCCTTTTCTAACAAAATTGGAAATCAAGCCACATACATAACAAGTTGCTTACCACAACATACATTTATTACGCCTACCATCTCTCTATCATCACTATGCATAGGTTATAGAACATTTCACATATGACCCATAGTATCATTCATTGCCAACATAATGAATCATAACTAAACCTACTTTCAACTCAACCATGCCTATAACTTTAACTCAACTCCCTATAACTCACCATGCCTATAACTTGAATCCACCATGCCTAAACCAACCTAACTCCATCATGCCTAACTCACCTAATTTCCATCCATATCAAAGTAACAAATCCCTATCTCATCTAACACAAGCCATACATCCAATATCTCATAAACATATTAACGCATCACAAAATGCCATGAATCTCATCATATAAATCAATAACTGTGTATCTCAAAATACATGTCTATCTCATGGCCATCATCTCAAAAATGTCGGCATGTAGGCTGATCTACAATACAAAATGTCATCGGCATGCAGGCCGGTCTCATATATACAAAAGAATGAATCCATACAAAAAATCTTCGGCACGCAGGCTGGTATATGCTCAAAATATACAAAAAATCACTCATACATCCTCACTGTCTTTAGCACACATAGGCTTGGTATGTGATAAAAATACAAAAATCTACAACACACAAGTGGCATATATATCAAAAATAACCACTAGTATACTTTAAAAATGGGAGGCCACATATCAGGACATCTTGCCAATTTCCTCCATCTCCGTGTCACCTACACCTCAACCTCTTATGCCCCTCGCTGCACATCACCTCACTCTGGTCACCGATGCATTGGTGGCCTCTCCCTGATTAGGCCTTAGAGTGCACTTCCCTCCTATGCTCTCCACAATATATGTGTGGGATCTCGTCATCCTCTCACTGGACGCCTCAGTGTGCTCAGTACTCTCCATAAGAGAGGAAGTCTATCCCAGCTGCCATAAGATGGTTTTGATAATATCTCACCTCACCTAGGGCATCTTGTAACCTAGATATAGTCATGTTCTATGGTGGTCCCATAGGTCTTAGCCCCTATACCTGCCCTGTGCCAACCTATAAACTAGGACCAGCTCCTCGCGCCTATGCTGTGGTGGTGCCCCTGCCCCCTGGGTGGTGCCCCTCCCCCTGTGCCTCGTATGCTCGGTCATGTAAGGCCCCAATCTTTGTCTAGGCTGTGGCTAGCTAGCCTTGTAAACCTACCACCTGAGCCAGTAGGGCTACCACTTGACCATCTCTGTCTCCATCTCCTCCATCACCTCCACCCTCTCCCTCCGCCATCTGGGCCTGTAGATTAGCCACCTGTACTCGTAGCTCTGCTACCTCTACCTCTGACCCCTCCAGTTGTGTCTGTAGTATACCTATCTGCATGATCAACATCACTTACCTACCCCTATAGGGAATTTCTCTCTGCACTGTCATGGTAGCTAAGTCTGGCTGCCCTGGTCTAGGTGGTATGGCTCATAACTGAGCCGCCCACCACTACCTATACCTATTTGTGCATCCGGTGTCATCAATCTACTGATCCACTGGCTGCTCCTCCTCTCTTGTAGGCACTAAGGTTGTGGTAGAGGTAAGGGCCTCTCCACATCATCTCTCCGATACTGTGGGAAGGGCATAGGAATATCCTATACAAGCCCGAACTACCGTCGGACCCTATCTACCGGGATCATCTCATCCTCTCGGCGATGGCGACCACCTGTATATCCACTCTCTAGCTGAGCTCAACTATCTCCTCATGCATATGCATATATGAGGGGAATCCCACATATGGCCTCCAGATAATGTCCACTCTAGACAACCCTCCAACAACTACCAAAAATGGGCCACATCGTATGTCGGCCTATTTGACCTCCGTTCTCCTGCAACCGACTCCCATATCTTGTATCCCAACCACACACATCTTAGTGGGAATGCATATTCTCGGGGAATCCCTATAGGTCAACACAAACTATTTTCTCATAGGCCTAAGCAATGTAGTATAAATGTACAACACAGGCTAAACCTGCGCAACCACCCATACACCCAAAACTCTATATATAGCTACACCAAGAATGCTTGGTGCCTAGGTGAAGTGTGTCTCATGTACCATCATATCATGGAGCACCCCCATCAGTGATCGAGGAAAGCATCCACCCTCATCGGGTAGTGCATAGTAGCACACTGCCTCCATCAATAACACTACTAGCCTCATCTCATCCGGACAGGCTAGGTACATCTCACCATAGCTCAAACTGGCACTATGGAATCTCAACTCTACTACCCCCTCACCAAATACTATCCCAATCATCTCCTCTAGGCCTCGGAGGAGATAGAGTACACCTGGGCCCCTAATATGGGTAACCTCAGAATCTAGAACACGTCCTCTAGGGTGATAGTCATCTCACCTGTCGGAAGGTGGAACGTGTTGGTCGCGGAATCCCATCTATCGATGAGCGTGACCATCAAACTAGGCTACCAAAAACATGTCGGTAGTGCCGAATACCACTCAAGCCCACTGCCTCCACGTGCTAGCTTTAAAGGGATCGCTAAGCCACGCATAATGTCACTAGTAGCGGCGGAACCCTATCTCGCATATGTAACTGCGATCTCCCCTGCATCCAATCCAAAGCACAACATTAATCTACCTTTACTATGACCATATTCATCACTTATTATTACCCACCACCCTATTTTTACCCTACCCATCTCAACCACCTAACCTACATCATTTTTGGACCCTTGTGCCTAAAATCTCGATCGGTGCCGGTTCATCCTAACCGACTCTGGTCACCCTTAAACTGACATCAGTCACCTATTTGGTGACCGATATCTTCAACTACACTACACTAACCATGGTTACCATGTAACTAGCATCGGTCACCTGTTAGGTGACCAATCCCGGTTCTACCCGATTGATACTGGCCAAGCTTGATCGACGCGCGGTCACTATCGCAAAAAAAAACCCCTTCCCAAACCCCCTTTTTTCTAAAACCCTCCCACCTGTCCCTTTTAACCCACTTACAATCACCTACACTACCCCAAAACCCCTACCCACCCCACCTATCCAATTTACTACCTTCCCCCTCTTTCTTTCCCATTATTCCCCTCCATACCCAATTTAACTTTTTCCCACCCACCAAATACACAAAACCACACAAAAACCCAAAACAAACAACTACCACGAATTCTAATTTATTTAATTCACACAATAGAGTTAGGTGCTTACCTCGTCGCCGCATTCGCCGCCGTCTCTTGATGGCACATCTAGCCGTTGTACCAGTGGTCCGCCCGATCCCTCTCCAACCTCTACCATCCTTGAATATCTACCCGTAACCTCCGACCACTCAACTCTCTCACCCTGATCTTATGGACCCCCTGCTCACCAACCCAACCACCATCCAATCACACTGCCAGCTCACTGTCCAGTTTCCTCTAGACACTTTTCTCTCTTTCTTTTTTTTTTCTTCACTTCGTAAATCACAAATGAATAATAAAAATGCAGATTTTTTGTTTTTATACAAAACCCGACCTAAGCGATGTCGGTTCCCCTTGACCGACATCGGTCTCATGCCCTACCTAACTCATTGTCGGTTTTACTATACTGACATCAATTATCCATGACCGCCACCGGTCACCCTTACCTACACATTGACCCTACTTTGCCATTTTACCCCACCCTTTACCTTACTCTTTACCCCATCCACCCTTTACCCAACCCCTTACCTTACCTTTCATGACCTCATCATTTACTACCTCCATTTGTCCTCCTTTGGGACTCATTATTTTACCCCTACCTCGGCCTTACCCATGCCGTGACCTAGATATTTGGACCTGGACCATCACTAGTGACCTTTGACCTCATGTGTTCACTATACCTTGTGGCACTTTATTACCTATGTTGATTGACCTAATGACCTTACCTAGCCTATTGCCATGACCGTTTATCCTGACCCTACCTTTGGTGTATCGGAACATACCTAAACATTCCTGCACCTAACCTACGTTGTGTTTCCTAACCATATCCTATACCTTGGATACTAGATTCACTTCAACCTTGTTTGGATAAACCTATCGACCTTAGACGATGTAGAGTTTTCCTGCTCTTCAACCCGGTAGCGTGTTGCAATTTATACGTGTGCGTGCATTTGATATTGCTTACTACTGTGACCACCCCCCCATTACCTAGATTACTTGAGTAGACCTTTCATGCCTTTTCCCCCACCCACTTGCCTTTTCCTCACATTTACCTTTTATCAAACCACTCACCGCTGTAGCCTCTTTGCTTTGTCAGCTCTGGTTTGAGGGGATCACCTTCACCCACACATGGGGTAACCACATCTTATTTTTGTTAGCATTGCTTACCAATAAAAGCTATGCAAAAAAAAGGGGCAAAATGTAGACACTAAAATTAGGTCACACTCCCCTTTCATCCCTCAACATATAAACACCCTTTATTACATTTACCTAGCCATGACCCCCTTCACCCCACTAATATTAATTTAATTAAATTAATGCATTATCCTCACTATATTTATTATTTAAATATCTTATTTAAATAATATCTACACATACAGTTCACTTAGACACCTCACCAAGCCAACTCAACCTAAGACCTATTCTTAACAAGTTCCCATAACTAACTAAGACTTACCCAAACCCTAAAAATCAAAGCCTACATTCCCTCTAACCACATTCACGCATGCTCACAAGAGGCTCTCGAGTCTAATCCATGGGATAATGACATGAGATCCAAGGAAATCAGGAGGATCTCCCTAGTTTAGTAAACCTAGGAAATCCCGCCTTGACCGACGTCGGTTACCCCTAACCATCGCCGGCTAAGCCGAACTACCATTGATTACCCCTTTTAACCAAAAACAACCTTATTCTCAAGGTTGGAAGTTGGAAGCAAAAAAAGGAGGTTAATGAGAAAGAACACATCTTAGAGAGATAACACATCTTTAGAGAGCCAATTCCAGCAAAAAATCACATCCAATGAAGGAGATTGAGTATTTTCTCCCGCACACCATCCCACCATGACTCGATCTATGCAAGCAAAGAGGAGTGTACATGTAGCCCATGCAAAATATTTTCTTCAGTTGGTGATCACTTGTAACCTTCAAGATCATCATCGCACCTCCATCCCTCACACGTAAACATTCAAGAATGAAATCCAAGTAAGTACAATATCATACTTTCCAAGTTATTTTTAGTTCTTCATCATTTTATCATCCATTGTTTATCTTGCTCCTTATTGACCTTCTCCATATTTTCACCTCCATATACCCATTGAAACCTCGTAAATCCTACCCCAGTCACCCAATACCTCGTCCCGACTAACCAAAGTATTTTGTGCAATCAAAAAGACCTCATCTTGTTCTATTGACATTTCCAGATCTCACAGTAACTAGCACCGGTTATACCTAATCATTGTCGGTCACCCTTGACTGACACCGGATCTCGTATTTGCCCACACAACATAAAATAGAGACCTACCCACCTAATTTTATTTCACCCTCATTCACTTGTGATCTACCTGAGACCTCTGCCAAACCTGCAGAACCTAGAACCAATCATTTGATCTTTGGATTCTATTCTATCTTATCTTGTTAGAATTAGATCTATCTCTTATTTTGTTTTTAAGTGAGGTACCTAAATCATTTCAAAATAACAATAGGATTTACTTTGTTTACAACATTGAATTGTTTAATACAAAGGGACTCGTATCATACTTCTGGAGTCTAGCTTACGCTAGGTAGTTCACTACCCATATTGTCTAATTCCTTCTGGTTTTGTTTTCATTACGGTGTAGTTCCTCTTAGCCAAAAGGAAGCTCTCATGATCAGATGTGGATTCGAAGTTATATGTGCGCAACAACCGATCAACCAACATTTGAACAGGTATTCCTCCTACGTCGCTTACCCTATCTGCTTTCGTCAACGCTTCTAAGAAACAATTTAAGAAAAGAAAAAGGTGAAACAACAACAGACTAACAGGGTTTCGACTTTCTTGTGACATTTCCGAACACTAATCCCGAGTATGTTCACAGTTCATAATGCCCAGAATCTAGACTAGGGCACCCCAAAGATACTCCCATGCATCTTAGTATAGATAAAAAATTAGCTCCTTCCCTTCATGAAGTCATTTGGTCATAGCCTTGCCCACCCACATACCATTCTCTTTCTGAATCCAACACACAGTGAGGTAAGTTATTTACAGGTTAGTAACATATCCCTCTCATTTCTATCATTCTAAATAATTCAAATACAAAATAAAAATATATAGTTCTAGCACTTTGATATCGCACTTATCTTCTATTTAGATTAGCTCATAAAATAGTTAAAAACATATTTTTAGTTAATCACCACCCTCGCCGCAAGGCCACCAGAGAATCCACCTTTACCCGTGCATGCATATATAGAAAGCTTTGCACTCTGTTAAGTAGAGGGACTTAGATTCCTAGAGCATTGGTAAGAAATCCACAAGTTTTTCCACCTGAAAATTTTTCTCGCCGATAGGTTTTAGTGCCCATTGTGGGGCAAACTTGGCAGCATGTGCACCCAAAATATGACCACACAAAATTACACACACACGCACCAAAACTACATCAGGGTCTATAATGTAGTACAACACTCAACAATAAGTCCACTAGTTTGGTGGTTGAGGACAGTCCGACCCCACTAACATTTTGTTTTATAGGTCACTATTTAGTTCATCTGGTGAATCCAACGCGACATACGAGACAAGGTTTCAAACATTTCCAAACACTAATCCCGAGTATATTCACAGTTCCCCAATGCCCTAAATCTAGACCAAGGCACCCTAGTATACTCCCGTGCACCTTAGTACGGATAAAAATTAGCTCCTTCCCTTCATGAAGTCATTCGGTCATATCCTCCAAGCCAAGTCTGCATCGAGTCTTCTACAATCCAACACACAGTGAGGTAAGTTATTTACATGTTAGTAACATATCCCTATCATTTCTATCATTCTAAATAATTCAAATACAAAAGAAAAATATCTAGTTCTAGCACTTTGATATCGCACTTATTTTCTATTTAGATTAGCTCATAAAATAGTTAAAAACTTATTTTTGTTAATCACCCCGCCTTGCAAGGCCACTAGGAGAATCCACCTTTACTCATGCGTGCATATACAGAAGCTACACCAGTTAAGTAGAGGGACTTAGATTCTTAGAGCATTGGTAAGAAATCCACAAGTTTTCCACCTGAAATTTTTCTTGCCGACAGTTTTGGTGCCCATCATGGGCAAACTTGGTAGCATATGCACCCAAAATATGACCACAAGGTCTGAAAATCTAAAAAAATCAAATATTCAAAAGAAAAATATTAGATTTCAATAAAAATCATTTTTGAAGGTGACTCATTCAAGGAGTGAATCCTTGTCACATCCATTTCCCGTACATAAAGAAATTTCTAGATTGGAGAAAAGTACCAATGAGTGACAATGATGAAGAAGAAGAAGATTAGGCTGAGAAAAGAATATTGTTGATCAGCCATGGTTCCAACCTAGTGTTTGTAAAGGAAATAAGAAATAACCTACCACTGATGAAGAGGAAAGTAAGGAGTTGTTGGAAAGCATTCAAAGGAGACATAAGATAAGGTGCAAAGCTCAAGAATATGCCAAATTATTGAAAGAGATGTATGAGCAACTTGAAGTGGCCCATAGCAAGGAAGAAGAAGAGGAGATTTTTCCTATGGAGGAAGATCCTGAAATACCATTCGTATCACAGGGTTTTTATCCCCAAAAGGTTTTGAACACCGCTAAAGAAAATCCTATCCTCAAGCCTTTTGATGAAGATCAAATCAACATTCAAGAAGATGATGAAAGACAATATAGTGGAAGATCCACTAAAGGAAATTTTTGCACTCTCATACAACTCACTAGAAAGTTGAGAACACTTTGCCATTTTTCTACCATGATCTTGATGAATTCATTACATATGGTGATAGAGAAATTAACATCTTGTAAAGAGAATATGTGGAAAGGATTCAAAGCATAATACAAGGAAATTCTGATCACAAAGCCTATCAAGATATTTTGAGGTACTCTCTAGGTTTACAAAGAAGGTATGAATATCTCAAATCATTTCATGCTGTCCACAATGAAGAAGCTCAAGAAGATCCTGTTGATTGTCCACACTATGAGATGTTCATCCTAGGGACATTCTTGGATGCTCTTGAAGAAGATCTTATCCTTTAATCTTTTGATGAGTATCAAAACAACATTAGGGAAGATGATGATGAAAGAGATATGGAGGTGGAACTGCCATTCATCAACTCTTTTTAGCTCGAGGAACAATCCCTTTGAGAAGTAATATATTCAATAGAGGATTCTTGTTTCCTAATGGATGATTCAATGCTTTCCAAAGACTCCACCAATGATGAAGAAAATGACCAATTTGAAGTAAGCATGAATAATCCCCTTCAAATTTTGATTTTTCAATTAGTGATGAAATGGACATGTGCAAAGAAGTGAAAGAGATCCACTCAACATCATGGACTAAAAATGATGAATTAAATATGGTCATGGAGGGTTTTCCTCCTATTTTGATCCTTTAAGTGATGTAGAGATGATTCATGAAGAAATGAAGACAATCAAAGAACAATATTCTCTTCCTGATTTAATTATGGATGATATGATGGAAGAATCTCACTTAATTATTGAAGCCAAGGAGAATGAATAGTTTAAACATGATTTCTTCTCACCCAGGAGTAGAATTATCATCACGGTGAGTATGAAGTATTTCATTATCCATATGAGAAAGAGGATTCGATAATGGATGATCAGGATAATGCCGAAAGTTCTTCCCACATTCAGGGTTCATTTTAAGACACCTCTATAAAATTGTAGGTGGAAAATACCTGGCAAATATCCCCGAACCAGTTTTAGCGAAAGGTGAATTTGACAGTATTCCAAAACCAAATTTTCACCTAGTTTTTCCTGGCTGCATCATTGATGAGTGACAACAAGACGTCAATAATAATTCTTGATGCACGTTAATGGAACATCAATGGTCTTGGCTGACGTGCATCAATGGCTCAAGTTGTCATCGTCATAATCCGAATCTATTGACGCCGCCAATCAAATCTATTGACGTGTGTCAACTGATACTATTGATGCATGACAAATGGATCCATTAACGCGCGTCAATAGACTCGGTTGTGACGCGTGTCAATAGATTCGATTAACGCATGTCAATGTATTCGATTATCATGCATCAACCGAAGTCTATTAACGCGCGTCAACGAGGATTTAATGATGCGCGTCAACAATATCGATTGGCGTGTGTCAATAGAACCAATTGACGCGTGACAACTGGAGCCATTGACGCGAGTCAGCTAAGACCATTGACGCGCGTCAATGAAGCCATTGACGCATGATTTAGCCTATAAATACCCTTCAACCAGTCATTTTCTCATTTACACCTTCCCACTCTTGAATTTTTGCAGGTCTCAATCATTGTCAAAGATGCAAGTACAACTATAATGTCGACTTCACATGCTTCCCAACTGCAAGCTCAGGAAAAAAATCAAGAAGAGAATCCAATTCAATCCATGGCCAAGATCATCTATAGGAATCCCTTATGCCCTCACATCCATACTATTTTAAAGATGTCTTCGAATATAAAGATTTGATGGATGCGTGTGAATTTACAGGGCTCGTTAATATGCCCCATTTCGAAACAGATCCGGATATTTTGAATTACCTTCTGTCGTCCTACAATTCAGAGGATGGCCTTTTTTATGTGACTCTGAATGATGGCCGAATGTTCCAATTTAGTATCAAAGCAAATGACATCCATCGGTTTACGGGCCTTCCGTTCAGAAATTTACCAATTGTTACAACCAAGGCAACACTCCTGGAAGAAGACAAGAAATTTCTCGAATCAACGTTCGGTTTCCATGTTGATTGTAAGTATAATTCGTTTTAATTCATATTTTTATTCTGATACAATTTGGTGTTATAAATTTATAGTAATTTTCACTATTTGGCATTTGCAGCCCATGTCAATAAATCTAGGCGTGGTGTGGATACGCAATCAATTGCACACCACTTTCTTGCTGCAGTTATTTCATTTTTTCAATCCAGATTGTTTTGTAGGGTCACCAAATAGATATACCAAATTGGGCCATTGCATACATTGTTGCCACTATCTCAAAACAAAAATTCGATTGGTGCACCTATCTATCCAAAAAAATAAGAACTGACCTAACAAATTCAAAACTTTCAGAAAAACCTGTCATTTATTCAACAAACTATCTCCTCGGCCTTTATTATGAGGCACTTTTAAATTTAAAAGATAAAAAAATTCCTACTTGCACTGATGAGGAGTTGATGAAGTTGTCAATTCCATTTGAAGAACAACAGGTATAAACTATTTAGTTTGTATTTCAATTTTCAACATTACACTACACAGTTATTAACACTTAAATTTTAATGTTTTGCAGAGAAGATTTATTGAAGCCCTTCCCCGAAAAAAGGCGTTATCAAGAGGAAGAGGCCAACAACACGCTGAGGCTTCGGGGACTCCCAATCTGAAATGGAAGCTCACTCCTCTCCAAACCCTCAACAGTTTGAACTCGTTAAATGCTAGAGAAGTAATACCTTCTCATATATTATTTACAAATTCCAAAGTTGCATATTTATTTTTCAATTTAAATTTTAACCAAATGAATTGACAACATTTAATATTGATGAATTGCAGGGACTTTGGAACATACACTTGTTTCAGAAACTCAACCTTCTTCCCCAACTCACTCCATACAGTCACATGCATTCATATCTTCTGAACAAACACTGAATACAACTCCTACAAGGCCACCCTTAGCACCGAGAAAAACTACCCCTCGACAACAAGGTACAACTTTTCGATAGTACGTTTAATTTCGTAGTTTTTGCCTTTTTGAATTGTTTTCCTATTTTTCATTTTTTTCTTGTACTTTTTAGCACATGTCAGTCCTGATCAAACCGCGGCACCGACACCCACTCAACCAATAATTTTTAAAATTCCAACCAGAGGAACAGTGAAAAATAACATTGGTAAATGCATGCCACTTGCTCCGGCCCCTAGTGGGACACTAAACATTGCCTCCTCCTTTTGAATTCCAACTCTCTCACTTGGTGGCTTGCCCAGTGCAATGGGCATATTAGTTTTGAACAATATAAATTTAGATGAAGATTATTTGGGCATTGATAGCAATGACCCAACTGGTTTTTTCAATACCCGCGAGATGATTCAAGGCCAACAGGTATACTTCAAATTTCAATTTAAATATGCTTTACAATTTTGAATTACATTTCGATTTAAATTTATTTATCTAAATCTTGATTAATTTTTTCACAAACAGGATCAGCCCACCCAAAGGTAGAAACAAGTAGCAGTTGATCTTGCTGAAAGCCCCCATACTTCTCCAGCAAGATCATCTTCATCAGATTCAGATAGTGAACAGTTGCTACCTTTTCCTTTGGAGAACTTAATTGGTTATGATTGTCAATCCCATGTCAGTGAGTTTATTCTTCCTCATATCAATCAACTTATAGAATGGGAGAGAAGGGATAAAGTTCTTATCAATGAGATTATTAGTCGTTATGAAAATTATTGGCAACAGGATAGTTTATACGCTGCAGTCCAGAATCAACCTACGAAGATGGATTCCTTACTTACCCAAGTAAGAAGTGGGACTGTCACGTATAACAACTATAAAGATGACATTTTAGATAAGTCATTAAACAAATTGGAAAATATTAGTGCCGAGGCCCAGGCATATTTTAACAAATGGTCCAAGGACAAGGATTTGGTAGCAATTGCAAATGCCGAAAGAGATAGAGCGGTTGTAAGTACTATTACTTTCAAACAATCATTCTTGTTAATTTGAAATTTTCATTTTTTAGTAATATTTTGAATTGACATTACTCTTTTTGTGCAGTTGAAATATGAAAATTTGAAGAGTCAGGTGAAGGTATTGCAAGTTCACTTGGAAACAACAAAGAACAGTTTATCCGCAACAAAAATTTGAAGCAAAATATTGTTTTGGTTAACAAACAAAACAATACACTAAAGTGGATAATTAAAGAGCATGGTTTCGACCCTGACATATTATTCAAAGCTAAAGCAGCAGCTGATCCAAATTTGCTGTCGCATGGAGATGCGACAAATCAAGAAGAAAGAATTTTAAAAAATCTGGACAGTGCTGCGGAAGATCTTATAAGTTCAGGGGTTATTTCTGCTGTTGGGGAAAGGGGTACAACCACAGTGGAAGAAGCCATTGGGGAAGGGAGCAGAGGAGTACAATTGGATAAAGAAAAAGAGGGTTGAAAACTAGAAACTTTTATTATTGTGGAAACTTTAAATATTGAGTTTGAAAACTTCTAATATTGAGTATGGTATTTGAATTTAATTATATACAATCTTTAATTTTGATTGCATTAGATGGTGATTATCATGAATTATATGTATGTTTCTTGTTTACTTGCATTGTCATGAATTGTATGTGGACGTAGATGATGAATGATGATAATTGATAATTAATGATATATGATGATGAAAGATGATGAATGATGATAATGATATGATATATATGGACGATGATCAATTTAATGTGGACGTAGATTTATCATCAAGCACAATAATTCTTCTTCTCTAGACTTTTGAACTTGTTTTAAGATAATTATTCTCTATAATTGTAAAGATATGATCATAATGTCATTAGAATGGATATAGATGATAAATAAATGGAATGTGTTATAATGGATATAGATGACATTAATGATTAGAATGGATATAGATGAGATTAGAACGAATATAATTGTAATGATATGATTATGAATTGTTTTAAAAAATGGAATTGTTTTAATAAATTTAAATTAGATAAATAATTGTGTTAATAATAATTGTAGTGTCAGGACTCAGGATTATGATAATGATATGGTGATGATATGATATATATGGATGATGAGGAATTTTATGTGGACTTAAATTTAAAATTGTATAATGTATTGTTTATCCCACAGTGAAAAAAATATATCAAAGGATTTTGCACATATAAAAAATAAATTAAATATAATTTTAAGAAATCAAGAAAGAATCATCACTGGTAAGAAATTAAACATAATTACAAATATGATAGGGTTTAGCTTACCTCTTGCGTATTAGATTACTTGTGAAACCATCAACGGTAACGTGCTAGATCTTTGTTTTACTTGACATTGTAGATAAAGGGGTGAGTTTCCTGACATTGTCAGTCCTGAGAAGTTCCAACAACATCTTTAAATATATAGACCAGCAACATCTTTAAATAAATGTAAATATATAGAATTAGACCTGTAACATCTTTAATGATAACAAGAGCTGAAAAAATGTAAAGTAACAAACAATAAGATTATGTTGAAGAAGATACCTATTCAAAATTGAAATCATCACCGGTAATGTGCTAGATCTTTGTCTTAAAAAAATTCAACACAAAAAATGGATTAGTAGATAGATGGGTGAGTTTCCTGACATTGTCAGTCTCGAGAAGTAACAGCTTCCTCGATGGATGTCAACCCACGTTTTCAAAAAATAAAAATATTGTATTTAACTAAATGTAAATACATAGACCTGTAACATCTTTAATGATAACCAAAGCTGAAAAAAATGAATAGTAACAAACAATAAGATTAAGGGGAAAAAGATACCTCCTTAAAGTTGAAATCATCACTGCCACTGGTAATGAGCTAGATCTGTGTTTTAAGAAAACCCAACACGAGAAATGGATTAGTAGATAGATGGGTGAATTGCCTGACATTTTCAGTCCCGAGAAGGACCTATAAAAATATTGTAGTTAAATAAATTTAAATATATAGACCTGTAACATCTTTAATGATAAAGATAAAGATAAAGAAGATACCTATTTAAAGTTGAAACAATCCATTATCAATAGCTTCATCAAACTCGATGTTGTCTTCTGTAGAATGTGACGATGAGCCAATTACACTCTCAAGGTTGGGAATATTTGTACTTGTAGCTATATTATTCACACCTCTTCTTTCACAAAGGGAATTCCAATGTGCAATTGCTCTGTCAAACGGAAAGGTTTCGATGGAGTATCGAGAAACATAACACCTCATGCATTTTTCTAGATTTTTATCCAACCTCGCTTTCGCTTTGATTCTATAAATGATAATGCACTAAAAACCCTTTCATCCTCCACAGACCCCAAAATCATTGTTTGGCATAACTCATATAATCTGAAATATTCATTGATATCTTCTTGTAAGATAGAACTTTGATAGATTCCTCGCCATAGCCTTGTAATAGCACTGCTTTCAGAAGGTTGATCTAAATTCTTATATTCGTTCCTCATTGTTGTTACAAAATTTGTTGATCGGAAATTTAATAAATTGACATTCAAGATACCTTTGATTTCCATACCCTTGAGCTCTGAAGTCTTTGTAAATTGTTCCATTATTGTACCCATTGATTTATGGAAATGCTTTCTGAAAAAGTCTACACGGCCACCTTCAGTATTCCAAAAATTAGGATTCATCACACCCATGGCTTCCAGAATTTTATCTTTACAGAAACGTTCCCTAATTTCTGATGACAAGGTTTCTGAAATTTTTTTAAGCTTTATTCTTGTTTCAACTATAACAGACTCAAACAAATTATGTGTCATGGGAACATCTTCTCGTTCCGATCTTGTAATATCTTGACATTTTTACAAAATGTGCAGTGGTATTTCCCTCCCATTAACAGTGATGCAGAGGTGATCATGGATATTAAATATCAAAAAGGTGTTAGGATTTTTAAGATCTAATAAAGCTTTCCAATTCTCAAAAACAGGTGCATCAAAACTATCTTGGGAATAGTACAATATATCAAGACTTTGACATACCATTTTTCTCATCCGTATAAAATCCACAATATAGATTAATCTGCCCTATGCATGCTTCATCAGTGTATTGATCTCCTTTAACATTGGAAGAATACCAACCAATGTAAGCAATGTCTCCAAATCAGTTAAACGGAACAAAAAGTCCCTTGCCCTATCAACTTCATGATGGTATTTGTGCATGAAACCAACCAATGGAGGATACTCCTCACGAACTCTGCATGCAGGTTCATACAAAGAGATCCATCTAGTCTCCACATCCTTTAGAAGTTTTTGCCATCTGTAATTCCAATTGCAAATTTTTGGAACTCGAGAAATCACTTTGGGCTGCTTGACATATAGGCATGAAGTTCTCTTATAAGGTCTTCTAATTTAGCAACATTTTCATGGTTGCTTACCATTTTATACGCTAAATTCATTCTATGAGCCATACAATGAATTGGTAGCATATATGGGGCCACTGTTGTTTGTAATCTAACACATAGCCCTGTTCGGTGACCTTGCATGACAGATGCACCATCTGCTCCAACGCATACCAACTTCGTAGCAATTTCATAATCAGTCATTCCAGCAACATCTTTCAAATGAGAAACAACTATTTTATGTAGGTTTTCAGCATTGTAGTTTTCAACCATTTGCATAACACCAAATAGATGAGGTGTCCTTATATGATTTTCTAAAGTATAGACATGGATACATACCCATGTAGTGTTGTCGACTGCTGTCACTTCATCAATTGAAAGAGATAAAGTTTGCTTTTTTACATTCTCTTTCAAATCTTCCTTCTTTATCATCGAGAGACATTTTGCCATTTCCCATCCACTACTTTCAGACCAATGAGATCGAGGTACATTCAACATTCTCATTAAATTGATACAAAAATTTGAAATTGAGGAAATACGAAATCACTCTTCCTTTTTTAGTATTTGAAAAAGAGTAGAGAATTGTATGAATTTTGCATGTAGATTTGTTTCTTTCATCTTACCAATATGCGATGTGATTGTTCCTCCCTTTTCTAACAGATGTCCGTGTTTTTTCTACTCGCCTCATATTCTACATGTATCTAACATGCATACATTATTTTTCAGTTTTCCACCTATGTGTTTTGATTTTCTGCCATCTCGTCCCTTATAGTCAAATATTGTTTTCCACAATGTTTTTCTATAGTGTCCAAACTTTTCAGCTTGCATTTTTGTTGCTTTCCCCAATTTCCACGTACATATTGTACATGTACATTCGAGATGGGATCTCTTCAATTAGATGATTGTATCGACAGTTCAATAAATGCAAAATTTAGCTACCCAATCAAACTTGTATGTCCTGCCAATGGTCCACATATTCTTGTTCGTTTTCAATGATTTAATTTTTTGAGTAGAATTTTGAGCAATATCACAATCACCTGGTTTCCTCTTTCTTGGACCAAAGTTTGATTTTGATTTCTGTCTTCCATTTTGCTGAGTGTTTGTATCTGTGATATCTAGATGCACTTCTGGTTGCACCCCAACAGGAACAATATCTTCAAGATCTGGCATATTATCGTAGGTTTCATTTGTTTGACTTTGATACTATGCAGAATGCATGTCCACCTCAATAATACCTTCCACACAGTCAATATTTTGATTCTTTGTGGTGGCATCTATATGATTGGTATTTACAATATCTGTATCCACAGAGTTTCCAAAATACTTGAAGAGTGATTTCTGAGATTTCTTACTTACTTTTAGGTTATTCGCATTCTTTGAGCTGGCACCTTCCATTATTCTAAAGAGAGTCCTGCGTCAACAAAAGAACCAAGTAGCGACTGTGCCCACTGTCTGAGGTCTCTGTCACATCCCCTATCTAAGGTCTTTGTCACGTGTCAACTATGCACTTGTCACGCGTCAACAACCTATTCCATGTCGCGTGTCCACTGTCTGAATATACTATCGCATGTCAACACTTCCCTTGTCGCGCGTCAACTGCTATGCCCAAGTCACGTGTCAACACTGCCCTTGTCGCACGTCAAAACTACTCTTTTCGCATGTCAACAATGCCCTTGTCATGTGTCAACACTGCTTTTGTCACGTGTCAACACTGTCCCTATCGCGTTTCCACAACGAACAATCACAGGCTAACAGTAATTTGAATCTCTGGTGCTTAAGGGTATGCGAGTTCAAATTTCATAGTATTGGTAATTTGGTAAGCTACTTGAGGTATACTACTCGGTGAATCACCTAGGTTTTTATAGGAGATGTTTTCAAATGAAGGCGAAGCCAACCCCCAAAAAAATATACTATATATTTTAGGCGAATAGGACACTGACCCACTCTGAATAATTCACCTTTTCAAATTTTCCTAAAATGAATTTTTTTGCATATTACGAATATTCGCCACTAAAATTATCCCTACACACATTGCTGCTTCAACATGGTCCCATCAAGAGGATGATATGGATTTTGAGCTTGAAGGAGTACCATTCCAAAAAGTAAGAACCTCTTCTCCTTGTTAGAAGGCATTGTGAATCAAGCGTGTTCGTGCTTGCAAGGAAGTGAATCTTGGGAAAAAAAAACATGAAAGGAGCGAATTTTTTTTTCAAATGTATCATGGGAACATGTGGATCAGATTTTCAACCATCTTTTGGAGGCATAACATAAAGAAAATTTTAGTAAAAATGAAGATGAGCCTATGGTGAACTTGGAAGAATCATCTGTGCAAGACATCTTGAAGGTGGTAGAACAAACTGAAGATCATCAACTCCGTCTTGAAATTGTAACTCGGGATATGGAAATATAGGACATGTATGAATTTATTTGTGCTTCTCATTTTGATTTACCAATTTTTGATCTTTGAGAGACGAGAATGGATGGATGAATTTTATGTCTTCACTAATGCTTTGGTTGATGAGAGTAAACATGAAAGCATGTCTTTTTCTTCCACATTGTGTGAAGAAGTTCATGAGTGCAAAAGAAGAAAAGTTCATGAATCTCCTTTGGACATCTCCAGTTTTGAAGACAACACCTCCATTGTGGAGGAAGATGGTAGGGAAAATGTTGAGTTGACTCACCTTGAGGGAAGTTTTTCAGAACAAAGTGAAAAGTCATGAGAACATTGGGGGTATGTTCAAAATCAACTTGGTCACACCACTTTGGAATGCTCTGTAAGTGCATAACAAGAGTTCATGTAGAAAAATACACTCAAGGGTAAAGAGTGCCTCTATGAAGAAATTGAAGGTTGCAATTTTGAGATCGATATCAAGATGAGATTCGAACAATTGGATATTGAAAGCAATTTCTCTGGACAACAAAGTGAGGGTATGCATGATTCTTATGAAATAATTCAAAACCATATTTCACTCACCATTCTTCAAGCTCCGATGTGCCTTGAACAGGTTCCCATATTGTAACATTTCACTGAGATTGATAAGGGCTTCCTTCTCAATGATACAACCTCTATTTTGGGAAGTAATCACTTTGAGCAACAAAGTGAGATGTTTAGAGAAGTTCATGAATGGGAAGGAAATTAGTTTGTCCTCACTCCTTTTGAGTACCTTACTAATACAGGATATGATTTTAAGTTGTAATCCAAGGACAAAGAATGTCTCCATGCTAAGGTCAACATATCCAAACTCAAAAGTACGAAGGAATGGTGTTTCATGATTGCAGGGACATCAAGAGGAATCTTCAAAATGTAAGAGTTTCAAGAAGGTGACCAAGTTCTCAATGGATACAAGAACATTCTCAGTGCAATGTGAATATGAAGATGGAGTCTTGGTACGTATTCTTCTTCTTAAGCCATGTAAGGCCATCAAAAAAGCATGGTTTGATCAAATAACAATTTTTATGCTTCAAAGGTTAGACTTCAGTCCACTATTCCATGATGGCATGTACTTTTCTCAACCCATTTCTAGGTATGTGTATATTATTTCCCCACCTTTGTAGATATCCCTCCCCTTGTATATAATTTCCCTTTTCTGTTTTGTGTTGTTTTCCCCTTCCGGTGTGTTTCCCTTTCATTGTGTGTGTGTGTGTTTCCTTCTTTGCTCTCTCTCTCTCTCTCTCTCTATCACAAGTTGTACATGACTCCGTAGTGCCCAATGGATAAGGCAGTAGTATTTATAGTGTAAAGTTGAGATTAAGGGATTCTTCATGTCATGTATTTGCTATGCTCAGTCCATGTCATGTCCCCAAGCTAGAGCCACTTGATTGCGTGTAAATGTGCAACATAAAAATTTCTAATTTTCAAACACGACAATGATACCCCAATCGACTTTCAAGTTTTACCATTCCAGTCACCCTAGGTCTACCCAGTCAATCGAGTGACCTCCCAGTTCATGTTAAATCAGTCCCCTAGGTGAATTAGGAAAGTCAAGTCAACCCCCTAGGTGATTTTAGGAGTTCTTGAAAACTACTTTTTTGGGAAATTGTGGGAAGGGCTATCACTGGCCTTCCCAGGACTGGAGCAACTTGACCCCTTGGAGTGGAACTGATGATAAAAAATTGACATGGAGGTGAATTTAAGTCATATAAACATCATGGAAGTAATTTAGGAAGATTCAGGAAGGATTTTTAAGAGTTGGGGTAGTTTGATAAAAAATAAGGTTCTTAGGTCTAAGCAGTGCACAGGGCCAAAAAAGCTACTGAGCTTCGGGAAGTGATTTTGGGAGCTATGGATGGAGTTAAGAGCCAAAAATACATCTTTGGAAAGGGAATTAAAATAACTACAATATTTTGAATTCAAAATTTTCACAAAACTTTGGTGTAATAGGTTTGCGATCAGTTTTTCCCAGGCTCAACTATGGAACCAGAACAAAAATCCACTTTTCGGACATAAATGGAAGAATCAAGAGATTAGACTACCACCATTGGATTCAAAAAGCCATTTTTAGTGAAAATAATATAATTTTTTTACAAAATATTCCATCGGGAGCTCAAGTTATCACCGTTTGAAGTTTCCCTCAAAGAACGAGTTCGAGAGTTAGTCAAATTTTAGTGAGGACATGTGTCAGCTCCAGGATCCTGGCACAATTTTGTGTCCCTTTCATCCCTCAAGCTAAGGGACATGAGGGACATAAAAATGTGCCTAGCACGAAGATGTCTTTAGGTCACCCATGTGACCCTCTCCAGTGCATTTTCTCAGCCCCCAGGAGCTAGTGGAGCTAAACCCTCAACCGCTAGATCTCCGCCAAGTGTCGAGATGAGGAACTGCATGTAAATTGATGACCCTCATATACCTTTTTGCTGGAGGACATGAGGGACATAAAAATGTGCCTAGCCCAAGGAATGTCTCCTAGTTCCTCATGTGATCAACTTTCAACCCCTAGTGCTTCCAACATGCTTTTTGGCCAAAACCCTCCACCGTTGGATCTCCGCCAAGTGTCGAGATGAGGCGCTACATGAAAATTTATGTCCCTCATGTACCTTAATGCTTAAGGGACATCAGGGACACAAAATTGTGTGAACCTCCAACTCCAAAATTTGAAAATTTCTATCTCCTTTGTCATTTCTTGCTTTGCTTCTCCATTACCAAAAGAAGTTACATACAAAAAAGCAGTTCACCATTGCTCTTCACGTGAACCAGCTTTGCCATGGAAAAAAGACCCTCAAATCCATGAAAAAAATAATTTTTAGAGGAAATATTGATCAAAATAGTGAAGGATTGAAGAATGGAAGAGAGCAAATGAGAGATTCATCTAAAAACTCCATTGTCGTAAAATGAAGATTAAAACATATCTTGCTAACCGGAGCACAAAACGAAGAACCATTTGCTGCTTTGTGTTCTTCACTCTCGAAGGAAATTAAAACCTCACCTTTAAATCCCCTAGTTTCAGCATGAATCACTCATGAGAGAATAAAGCTTCCTCTTGGCCCAACGAGGACAAAAATTGATTTCCCATCAAACCGACAGTCGGTTCGAAGAGAAATTTCAATGGAAGAACAAGAAAAAAACCCACAAAAAAAAAAATAATTTTTGCATGGATGGAGAAGAAAACTAGACTTATAACTTTCAAGGTCCATTAATAGCTGTTGTGTCTAGAGCTGCTGCCAGATAATTTTTTTAAAATTTTAAAATCTCCCAAACTGGTGATCGGGAAAGGCTAAAATTTCAGAAGGGTGATATTGGGAAAAAACCCATATCGGAAAACTTTTTTCCACCGTGATCTCACCACCGGAAGCTAAATTTCTAAAAATCATAGGTCTTTTACATGGGGGACTGCTATTTTGAGAAAGTCACCCACCGAAGAACTTGTGAAGGAGGTGGTGAACATAGAAGAGGTATCACAAGAAAAAATCATATAAATGGTTGTCTTGGTCTAGAATTGACACTTAATAAAAATAGTAAGTGGTCCCATGAATACCTGCCAAAAATAGAAGATTGGTCTAGAAAGTGAGGGGAGCACAAAGGGAAGGAGGATTTCTAGTTACCATAGCTAGTCAAGGTTCGAAGGAGCTGATTTTTCATACTTGCTAAAAATAGTAAGTTGCTTTTTGGCACTTACTAAAAATAGTAAGTCATTCTAGAGGGTGAATTTTGTAGAAGGGGCATTTCGAGAGTCAGTACATTCAAATTGGAAGTTGCAATAAAAAAATTAGTAAGTTTCTCCATTAAAGAATAACAAGTGTTGAAGAACCATTCATAATATCACCAAGGTATGTTCATTAGTACCTAGCACATGTACAAACAAATATATCATTCGTAGGACATATGTCAACAAAATATGATGGTATTGAAAGGGTTCATCGCGGGAGGGATTTTCCATCCTTGGCTTCCTTGAAGTGGATATGCATAAGCAACACCCATGACCACCATTGGGATAAGCTGAACAATGTTTCTAAACACTCGGTTCATGGTGTCCATGTAGGTCATCAAAAGGAAGCTTCTCGCAAAGTCGAATAGCTTGTCTATAGTATGAGTGAATCATTAGCAATAATGAACTCAAGGGCGTAGGTATCTTCTCATCAGCATGAGATAGAGAAAATTCGGCATCAAGTGTAAATCTTAAGGAGTTTTGCAGGGTGAAAAGAGTTTGAAGATCTAGAATCTCACCTCATTGGAGCTTTCTATTAACAATGATCATCTGACTTCATCAAGAGTGATATCCTCTCTTCTTCTCTCTATTCTCTTTCTCCCCACAACTTTCTCTCTCTTCAAGTGTTCTAATTCTTTGTTGGGGTTCTTAATTTTTGATATGCCTTTAAGTCATCTAAAGGTGATTTTAGAAACATGAAGTAAAATTTAAGTCACCTTGTTTTTATAAAAGAGACTTAATATTTGAGTAGGACTATGAATGGTCTAATGCCAAAAATGAGGCATGTGAAAGTTATTTAGGAAGATGAAGAGTTTCTCCTCATTCTATAAATTGTAATGATCTCCTCATTCAAAAGGGTTCTAATTCTAAAATTCTTCTAGCTGGTTATATTCTTGTAAGTTCATGAGAGAGATTTTGCTTACTTGTGAGTGAAAAGAGTTAGCCATTTTTCCCCTATTCTCAATGTCTCCTATTCTCATACTATGTATAATTTCTACTTGAGCATCAATACAAGAAGGAGTTTCTAGCCTTTTTTGACTAAGTCATTTATTGATACATTGTGTTCATTAAATTCTAATTGGTCTTGTTGCTATTTGTAGTATTGTTTCTTCCTAAAGTGTATGTGTTGAAAGTTATAACTAATGTATGTAAGACTATGATTTTCTACTTGCAACATTAGTTCCTCTTATCTAATATTCTCACTCCCTTTCCCACTCTCCTAGAAAATTCCTCCCTTGCACATATCTCGCAAGATTTTGTCACAGGTCAATAGAGTGTCCCTTTTGGATCCCTGACTGTAAGGACACCAAGAGAATACACCTTTACTTTTGCATGCATATATGGAAGATGCACCTGCTAAGTAGAGGGACTTAGATTTCTAGAGCATTGGCAAGAAATCCACAAGTTTGTGCACTTGACAAATTTTCTCGCCAACAATATTATAAACTTTAGATGATTCAATGGGCTGAGATGGTTTTGTGGTAATAGGTGGGGAGTAATGCAGGGACCCCTATGGGTTGCTTATTGCATCGAGTGGTCATAACATTAACATTAGAAGTAATAAAGGGAAGATTAAACCAATGAGGGAATGGAGTGACAATGTGTATATATTTAGAATGAATAATAGCTTGAAAATAGACATGAGTAGGGGTGAAAGAAGAAGGTTTTCCATAACCTTTGAAGAGGAATACAAAAGGAGAATAAATCCTATGCGTGAATGATATTGTGTTCACCAAATTATTTAACCTATATGGTTAATTATCACTAGGGGTAGTAACTGATGGTAGATTATCCTAATAAATTAGTTTCTAAACCTAATTACAAAAATATCAGGAATAAATGTTAAACAATGATAAACAATGATAAACAAAAATAGATAAAACACTTTCATTGAGAGAGAAAAGATGGCTTAGTTGATATCCTACTCCGTGTAATGATTTGGACTGGTCCGATGACTAAAAAAGGATGAAAATGACCTAACAAATCCTCTCTATTGAAACTACATTCGAACTACTACATAGACCAAAGAAGATGGCACATGTCAAAGCCTAACCCCCTATGGTCCTCTCTATACACCCTTATCCATTCATATACTTTTCTCTCATTGTTTTTTGGGTCTGTGTATTGTCTTATGATTTTCTTTTGCCTAGAATCTAGACCTACAAAACTATGCAACGCTCATTATGTGACTAATTTATCCTTCGAAAACTTATATAGTCATGAATTCATACAAAATAAACATTAGGTGGGTTGTGGGGCACCCTTGTGCATTGTTGACGTCGCCACTAATCGAAAGAAGGCTTAAACCACATGCCATTCTCACTCGGCATGTGATATCCGAATGTATAAAACTAAATAAATAACAATTATTTTACAACAATGACATTTTTCTTTCACCGTTTCCCTATCTTGACTTGGAAAAACGATATGTTTGTTGCATTTGCAGATCTAAGTGAATGAATACCCTAAGATGAGTATACAAAGTGTATGGAGCTTAAGGGAGTCTTAGAATGAATTTTCTTGTGATTTGTCTTAGTGTATACTCATTAGAACCTTTGGGTGTTTAGTGTGCATGATCTTCTCTTTGATTATGAATGAATTACTAGTTTATATATGTGTTCTGGATTTGGAAAACTCAACTAAGTCCAACTAGAAGTGTCCCAAAGGAATTTAAATCAAGAAAAATTATGTTGGAAGGAAAGGGACCAAAGTGGATGGGAAGGGCCATATCATATGGACGTTATGGCCCATTTTGGACTGGGATGCATGTGCGAGTGCTTTGAAAATTAGGATTGTTCTTTACGAGGTTTTAACCCAATTCTATGAACTAATATGACCGTTATATTAATAAATGAGTTGTGTGCAAGCAATAATGAATGGGATATAAATAGGGATATAATAATTGACCAAGTTGGACAAGTGTGGGCTAGTGCAAAAGTGTTGTTGCAAGACACAAATTATCAAAATGAGTGTTTACATGTCTTATACTTCACCCGGATCAGCCTTCCTTAGATAAATCATTTATAGAACCCTATAAAAGCAAGTAAACACTATCTCATTTTCTAACCTAGATCTCTTAAGGAAATGCACTAGATAACTCACTTCATACACTTGTAAAAGGTATATAAAGCTCCCTAAATATTATAATTTCACATATACAATCATTAGGATAATACCCACATTAGGTTTGAAGCTACAAACTAGGTCAAGGCATCTATATCTCTCATATATAAGCATCTAAACATCCACTCTCCGAGTATTTTATCAAGAGCCAAGTCAAAACAAACATGATCAAAATAAATTCCAAATCTGATTGATTTATCTAGATATCACATACTAGGTGGAGAATGACATGTAAATTAAGGCATCTTTGGAGGTGCTAATGTCGGTGGTGCGAGGGGTTCCCATAACCCTTCTAATGTTTATTCTGCATGACTCTTCATCCATGGCTAGGGTTTGAGATGATGATCAATCCATTTAGAGAGCCTTGGTGCATGTGTAGACACCTAATTATGACCTTGTAATTTTAATACTAAAATTACACTAATTATCTTCTTTCCCATCATTTAATTACAATTAGCGATTTTCATCTAATTAACTAATATTCCCCATATTCTCGATCAATTATGACATTTCATTAATTAACTAGATTTGTTCGTCATCTTAGATGCCAATTAACATGACTTTGTTAGTTTAAATCCTCTTTTAATTAATTACTAGCCATATTAATTAATTAAAAGAGGATTTTAACTAATAGAGTGACGTTAATTGGCATCCAAGATGAGGAAAATCTAGTTAATTAATGAAATGTCATTAATTGATTAAGAAGATGGGAAATATTAGCTAATTAGTAGAAAAATCACTAATTATAACGAAATGATTAGAAATAAGACAATTAGTGCATTTTTAGTATTAAAATTGTGTGGTCAAAATTAGGTGTCTATAATATGTGTGAAAACTAGGGTTTGACAACGACGAACAAATCCAAGAAGGCAAGAAATCTAGAAAGTTGCAAAAGTAGAAGTAAAGAATGTCCAAAACCATACAACTAAGTTAGGACCGTTTATATGGTCTTGACAGCTTAGTACGAACCTAACCTAGGTTGATTCATAGTTCCAACTTCAATTGCAAAGATAACTTAGGTTCATAACTTCCAGCTTTCATTATTTTATACTCCCGATCTCTCTGAAATCATTAGAAATTAGCTATGTTGGCAAAAAAATTGTAGGTGAGTAAAAATTCAATAGTTTAAGGACAGTAGTCCCTCCTCTTTAATGGGTAGGTTCCCTTATTTAGAGAAAAATGATCCTAAAATATTTATAGAATATACAATTATTCTATGAAATATCTTTTTAGGATGCTAGTTTTATTGTGTAAATATATAAGGTTGAATATAGAGAAAAAGAGGTTAGAACAAAAACTAGTTTCAAGATAGTAGTGAAGGAAGGAAGGAAAAATAACATTTTCATATAAGAAGAAATCAGATCTTACTTTACTCTTGCATGTAAATACAATTTTAGAATACACATTCATATATGATGAATATTCTTTGCCTTAAAGAAGATATATATTGACTCCAAGTTGAATAAATCCTGATAAACAAAGATGAACACAAAGTTTCATAACCCAATGATATGAAAATGATACCGAATATGAATAGAAAGATATGAGAAAATGTAGAAACATGGGAAAAAAGAATTCTCTTATGTATTTGTAGACACCTAAATATGACTACTCGGATTCAATACTAAAATTACACTAATTACCCTCTTTCTCGTCATTTCATTATAATTAGTGATTTTTCCGCTAATTAGCTAACATTCCCTTAATCTCGGTTAATTAACGACACTTCATTAATTAACTATCCTTTCCCCAATCTCGATGCCAATTAACAACACTTCATTAATTAACTAGCCTTCCCTAATCCTCGGATGCCAATTAACGACACTTCGTTAGTTATAATCGCCTTTTAATAGTTAATTACCATTATTAATTAATTAATAATTTTAATCTTCTATTTAATCAATAAACCCTTTTATTGGTTAAATTCCCCTTTTAAACCCTTTAAATTCTACTAATTTCCTTCTAAATCATCTCCAAATAAACTTCTATAACCTTTATTTGTCCTATTAATTAATCCTAGTAGATTAATTAAATCACCTCTAACTCTCCTGAATTGCTAACCTCTAATTAATCTCTTCTAATCATACTTATCCCTTTCTAATTCCACTTTCTCTTTATCCCACATTCACTAGGTTGTAAGCTTCTCCCAAATTGGAAAGTTATATAAGAAACGTAGTACCTTCCTACTAATATTACACCTTTATACCTTCATGTCATTGTGAATTAACAAAAATAGACTTTTGTATAAACCCTAATATTATAGAGTAATGGATGTAAACTATGATAAATAATTGTTAGATACAATATGACACAAGGAATAAGCTAATGAAATATGAAACCCTAGGTACAAGAGAGTGAAAGAGTGACTTAACCGATTCACACTCGATGCTTTGGGACCGTGTAGAATATAGAAACATATAGAAAGGAAGGGAAGACTATCGAAAATATGCAAAATAAATTCTAGAACTTTCAGATATTCCTAGACTAGGCCAGGGGACACTTGGGTACTAGACTTTGCTATTAGGTGCCCATGACCGTGAAAATGGCTAAAACCTCGAATTTATGGTGTCACAAGGTTGTCGTTGATTATTGGTCACCTATATGTCATGATCACAAAATTTACCAAAGAACTCCGTAAAGATATAATGACCTGTAAAACCCTCAAACTACATCAAATATTAAAAATAAAATATGTAATATGGGGAGTCGAACTGACCTTGAAGGTCACCCGAATGAGTGAGATTATGAGCGAGCATTACACTACATCTCATACTCCATGTAGTTCTTGTGCGTGTGTGATACAATTATGGGATAAGAATTCCTTATGCAAGTGCATGCAATAGTGGATGATAGCTATATGTACCAATGTAAATATATGTGTGGATGGAAAAATGAACTCCCCTTCCTATGAAGTGTATGTGGAAAATGCAGTCCCTTGTCCCTTGTAAAAAAAAATAGATGGATGTCTTTGATGCCTTTGGATAAAACTTTAGGTGAAGATAAAATATGCTTAGAGTTTGGTCCCATATTTTGGTCACATATCTTTATATTTATATGATTCCCTTGGTTGAATTTCATAATTAACAATTGGAAGGCCGACCCATAAGAAAATAAGATGCCCAAAAGATAAAAGAATCCCAAAAAGAGTGAGTAAGGTGGGAAGAGGTCAAGGGAACCCCAGGAGGGGGCAAGTGTGCTGTGCATAGAAATCTTGGATGGGTGTTGGTGTCTTAAGCCATAAAATATAAAGAAATAAAGTTCAAACTAGACTATAGGGTGTGTAAGACCAAAGAGAAAGCAAAAAGATAGAAAAGAGGCCCAAGACATAGAGTCAATTACTAGTTTTCTCTCTTAGGAATCATATGAATACAAGTATGCTTTTAGGACCTAGAAATGTACCTAAGTACGTGATTTTGTGTCTATATTTTCCCCACTTTATGTTGTTGAGTGAATACTCAATAACATAAAGTAGTTAGAAGAGGTGTACCTTTTGTTCATGTAGATCTTAATGACAATAACATGACGAAGAGACAAGTAAAAGTGTGGAGTGATAAAAATGAAGCGTGGAAGCTAAGAAAGAGGAAGTGACCCTAGGGGTGAAGCGTATTGTGTTGTACCATGTTATACCTATTATTGTGCTTGATGTAGGGCTGATTCTTATTGCGTATTAAGGATGGAGCTGTAAAAGAAGTAGTCAAATATGTGTATATGATTTTTTTGCATAAGTATGTAAAAGTGTGTAAAAATGTGTAAAAAGGAAAGCGTGCACTTGATCCGTGAAGAGTGAAAAGGATAGGAAGAGCCTAAAATGTTGTAGAAGAGTGATTTTTTTGGGCGATCTCATGCCAAGAGCAAGTTTTTGGGTGATTTCATGCAAAGAACAAGTTTTTTGGGTGATCTCACACCAAGTGCGGTTTTTAAGGTGATATCATACCATGAAGGAAGAGTGTTGGGAGAGAGTTCTAGTGTTACTCTCCTTCCATGACTACTTCCCTAATTTATACACAACTCGCATATGAAATGATCCATGTTTAGTTCCGTATTATTCCGTGTTGAAAGGAGATAGTATGAGATTGTATGCATTCTATATTCAGAGGCCAATACCTAATCATGTGAAACTAGTCTATGAACTAATACAAAATGTGTTGATCTAAGAATGTAATCAGAATCGCCCTAGTCATAGGCACCCAGAAATGCCGGGAAGCACCCAATAGTGTTTGTATTTGGGCACTAGTGTCTGTGTCTGAGTGCTAGTGTCTGTGCCGAATTGAGCACCCAAGTTAGATTCTGGGCCATTTTTGTAAATGTAGCCTATTTTGTTCCTTTGTTGAACTATGTTTTAATGTTGTATGGGGTCAATGATTCACCCAATGTATGCCCCCTTGTTTGGGGTGCATGCGATGTCACTAGGAGAATGCGACCCAAAGATAGGACCTAATGCTAAACTGAAGTCGATACCCTGTAGGGGGAGGGAATGTGCATGGTAAAAACCAAGGAACATGCAAACAAAGTGGCTAGATATATGCATTAGTTAAAGGAAAGCAAGGATGTCATGAAAAAGAAGTGAAATAAGAACATGTGCATACAAGAGAGACCACAAAAAGTAGGTTTCATACATGGGACATTTCTCACAATGTCACAAGACATTTAGGGCCGAATCAAACAAAAGCATACAATATGTATACAAGAAAAAGGGCATAGCCTGCAAAACAATAACATATAATAACAATAAATGGAAAATAGTAACAATTAAAGTATGAGACAACCATAGTTGAAATAGTTTTTATGAAGACAAATAATGCACATTAAGCATGAGTTAACATGTTAGAAAGATAAAGAGTATGTCAAAGCATGTTCAGATCAATGTGTAATAGTGTGCTAGGAAGAATAGGAAGTAGCATAAAATAAAACAATAACACATGTGATGTGTATCAATGTAGATTCCCCAAGAGCCTCAGTGGGACTGGTAAGAGGTACAATTCCAAGCATCATTATTATGCGTGTAAAGATCCATAGAAAGTTTTCATTAAAAACTAGAGAACAAGTGAACATGCATGTGTATATAGAAAATATAATGACATACTGGATATTTTTCTATCATAGTAAGAAAAGTGTACATGTAACTAGTATTAGCAAGCAAGAGTATGTGCAACCAAGATACGTAGTATGTTGTGAGTGAGTGAGTTGGAATGATATGCAATATGAATATGATAGGAGTAATGTGGCCCCTGAGCATTGGTGTATGAGTATGAGATGAGGTTCATTTATAGAAGATCCTCAATAAGAAATAATGAAAGATAGAACAAGAGTGTGTCATTGGGAAATGGTTTGAAAAATGTGTGCTAGAAAGGTGTAATATGAAGTGCATAACCTAGATTGAAGAATAGTGACATGTGAGAATGGAGTGCTAGAAAGATGTATCATGAAATGTGTAGTGTGTGAGGTTCATGGATGTAGTATTTCCTCAATAGTCAAGTGCTAACCTTGACACAAGAGTGCGTCATAGGGTAGTGGATTGATATTTTGTGCTAGATAGATATATCATGAAGAGTGAATGTGGTGAGGTTCATTTTAGATATGGACCCTCGGTAATCAAGTATGAACCATGGAAATAGAGTGTGTCATAGGGTAATGACGATACATGTGTATCAAGTGGTGTGATGATTTTTAGAAAGATGAATTATAAAGCACGAAGGTTAAGAGTAGAAATGGTAGAAATATGATGATGGTAAGGGGGGAGTAAGCATGATGTCCCCAAGTGTATGATGTAGAAAATAATCATGTAACATTTTCTAAGAGATCATCATTGTCATGGTTGAAGCTAAATGAGAAGCGTCATAGACTTGGTAAGTAATAATATGGGGTTGATCATGTAAAGATCCATTACGGCGTAAATTGTACATGTACATTGCATATTCTTCATCAGTGAAAGGTGGTAGTGGAATACCACGTTCATACCGGTGAGTAAGGTTTTGTGAATAGCCGATAAATGAATCATTACAAATAGAAACATGAATGAAAGGCATGGGAAATGTGATATCAATATGACTAGGATCCAAAGTGCCACCAATGTAGTTAAGCCAAATCTACTTAAGTGTAAGTGGAGAAGTGTGCATAATAAAGAATGATAAATGAAAAATGTCGAGGCCATACACAATAATGATGTGAACATATCCATGATATAGGTGAGGAGAATGAGGCAGAGGAAGGAGATCATCAAGTGTAAATCCCAACAGAGCTAAACCATCATGTGTTCAAATAGTATCGAATAGGTAGGATCAATTGGAATGTGATGCTAATAAGAGTTATTTATAAAAAGAGTGCATGTGAAAGGAGGTAATGCCGATGCAGAGTGGACATGGGAAGATGAGGCAGATGGTATAATGTCCAATGCACAAATAGTTCCCTTGAGAGGAGGCAAGTCGGTGGTAGATGTAGGATGCTCCATGAGTTGATCATCATCAATGGGATGCATAGGAGCAGTAGGAAGTGGAGTAGGAAGTGCAGTGATTGGATCTAGGTGACAATATTTGAATGGGTCATGGTCAACAACAATAGTATGTTCATAGCCAACATGGAGGAATTTAACACATCGATGAACTGTAGAAGGCACTTCCTGCATAGTGTGAAGCCATGACCTACCAAGTAAGAAATTGTATTAAACAACGACATTGATAACAAAGAATACCGTAGGAAGAGTTTTTGGCTCAATTGTAAGAGGTAAAGTGATAGTGCCTATGCACGGATGCGTAGAAGAATCATACACATGAAGAGAAATGGATGATGGGCTAACATTTGCTGAGGAAAGGCCAATGTTTTGAAGGAGTGATAAAGTACAAAGATTGAGCTTAGATCTATTATTGACTATTGTCCTTGATACCCATGTTATAGATGTGAGCCAATATATATAGGGAGGATCATTATCATAAATAGAAAGAGTGGTAGCTACATCAAATGGAAAATTAAGTTGTTTTGAAAATGTAGTTACGAATAATATATATGTAAGGCCTATATCAATATTGGAAGGAATACAAGTATTAGCCAAGAGAGAATTGATTTTAGCGTTACAATTAGGATTAGCTTGCAAGAAATCATGAATGGAGATATCCATGGTGAGAGGATCCTAGGATGTTGAAAGAAGAAGAAGAAATAAAGATCCAAGAGTGTTCAAATGATGGGTTCACCAAATGATTTAACAAAAATATAATTTAATATAAACCCTAATATTACAGAGTAACATATGTAAACTATGATAAATAATTGCTAGATACAAGATGACATAAGCAATAAGCTAATGAAATATGAAACCCTAAGTATAAGAGAGGGAAAGAGTGGCTTAACTGATTTACACCTAATGTCGGGACTATGTAGACCGGGAAAATGATAGACATGAAGGGAATATTATCATAACTATGCACAATAAATTATGGAGCTTTCGGATATGCGTTGACTAGGTTTGGGGCACATGGGCATTGGAGTCTATTACTAGGCACCCATGACTAAAAAAATGGGTAGAACTGAATTTTCTAGTGTGACAAGGTTGTCACCGATAGTCAATGTTATTCACATGTATGTCACTAGATGATCACAAAATTCATGTGTAACCTGCAAAGAGATAATGCCATGAAAACCCTCAAACTACATCAAATCTCAAAAAGAAAATATGCAATATGGGGAGTTATATCGACCATGACGGTCACCCAACTAAGTAAAATTACAACCGAGAACTACAATAAATCTTAGAATCCATGTAGTTCTTGTGCATGTGTGATACAATTGTGCCCTAGGAAGCCTTTGTGCAAGTGCATGTGATAACATATGATAGATAGATGCACTAATGTAAATGTTTGTGTGGATGGAAAAATTAACTTCCCCTTCCTATGAAGAATATGTATAATATGTAGTCCCTTATCCCTTGTACAAAATCTAGATGGATTCCTTTGATTCTTTTAGACACCTTTCGATGCAACCTTAGGTGATGATAATTGATGCTTAAAGCTTGGTCCTTATTTTGGTCACATATCTTTGCATTTATATGATTACCTTGGTTGAATTTCATAATTGACAACTACAAGGCCAACCCATAAGAAAATAAGATGCCCAAAAGATAAAAGAGACCCAAAATAAGTGAATAAGATAGAAAAGGTCGGGGTACCCCGTAAGGACAAGGGCACCTAGGCGTTGGTGTTAAGATTCATAAAAGATAAAGCAATAAAGGTTTAGATCTGGGCAGTAGGGTGTGTAAGACCAAAGAGAAAGCAAAAAATACAGAAAAGATGCCCAAGAAAATAATTAATTACTAGTTTTCTTGCTTAGGAATCATATGAATGCAAGTATGCTTTTAGGATCTATAAATGTACCTAAGCACGTGATTTTGTGTTTACAGATTGCAAGAAATTTACATATGTACACCTTCTCTTACAACTTCATGTCCTTGCAAGATATTTTCACTTGATAAGAGCATTTTCATGTTATTGGAAAGCTTGATTCAAACCCCCTTTCTACTTGGCAAAGAGTAGTAAGAGAAGAACTAAAATGGCAATCAAGCCATATTGGTGAGATCTCTTCCTCTTCCTTGGAGAATTCCTTGATCATGTTTAATTGCGTTTGGTTCACAAAAGATATATCTATAATTACAAAGCACATCTAACCAACAAATGAGGTTTGCATTTCTCATTGGATTTAATGTTTGATGCACATTAGTTTAAGATTTCCTTTCATGCTTTATCATGGTGTTTTGTTTAGATTAACTAAGTTATGGAATTACTAGGTGTTAGGTTCATTTCATTATCTTAGATTAGTCTAATACAATGCATACATATGGAACACCGGTGGGACACCCCTTTGTCTCATGCACATTATTTATTTTTTTATTAGTTTAGACTTCATTTTTACATGCTCTTTATTTCCATTGTTAAAATTCTTTGATTCTTGAGCATGTTTAGTGATATTTGATAGTGTTGAGTGTTCTTTATGCATATTTAGGAGGAAAATGTAGAATTTTTTTAGTATTTTATGATGTTTTTGGCTCAGATTTGACATTTTTCTATGCGGACATAGGTCCATTGTGCTAGCATACATCCGTGTGTGCATTATCGTTCATCTACATGCATTATCATCACATTGTCCTTGCATTAGCATTATTATGTGCACGTATACATTCATATACATGTGTCTACATGTGCTACTAAATTATTCTTGCATGTGTCAAAGATTCTATTCTATGTATTAGAGTTTTTGTCTGATTTTTCTACTTACACGTGCTAGCATTAACTTGTGCACACTACCATTCACCTACCTACATCAACATTCATTTGTATGTTTTTATGTAGCATTGCATGCACTAACATTCCATTGAAAATTTTCTCCTTGCACTAACGTTCATCTTCTTGCAATATCATTTGTCTGCTTGCGCTAGTGTTTGTATGTATGCGTTAGCGTTCTCGGTGGTTTAATTCTATTTTTCTCAATATTTCTGAAAGTTTCAAAGCTAATTTTTAATTTTTGTAGTTTTATACATGTTTCTGATCCTAACATGCAGGTTTTTATCTAAATTAGTGCTAACATTTTGAGTATTTGTTAGAAATATCCTTTTACTATAACTTCATCAAAACCACAGATGCTTTCTCTCAAGCTTTCAAGTGATCTCAAGAATCAAAAGCGACAACGATTTTAGATGATTTTCTAAAATTTATGATTTTCATTCAAAAATTTGGCTAAAAATTTATATTGTGGTTTAAAATTTCCATGTTGGTTTAATACAATCAAACACCACATATGCTCTTCTCTTGTGCTTTCGAGTGATCTTGAGAAATAGAAATGGTTGTGATCTTTGATATTTTGCTAACATTGTGATCATATGGAAACCTACTAATTGTTTCTGTGTAGGACCATAGATTCTCATCACAGATAAAATCAAAACAAAATAATAACATCTTGTATAGGTTTCCTTTGTCAAAGAACAACATTTAAGAAAATCACATTTTAAATCAAGATAAGAAAGAACAACTCACACTGTATTTGTAGGTTCGGATAAGGGCTAAAACCCATCCACTTTAAATTGTGGGAAGTGCTTTGGCTTAATCCATAAAAATCATTATAAGGAGTACCACAAGAACCCCAAAGTAGTTGACACATTGAAGGAACTGGATGATGAAATGAGAAGTGCCCCAACTACTTACTTGAGTAGAAAAACCTATGATGAGTGCTAAACATTGTCCGTATGAGGCCTCTTTCATTAATTTGATTGTGGGGTAATGGTACTTTGTTTATGATTTATTGTAAAGAAGCGCACCTCTCTTAAACAATATATTAGTGAGTGTTGAGATCAAAATCCTAGGAGCCATTAAACATCATGGCCAAAATTTTCCATATCCATTATCATTGGTATCAAACATTTACTAAGAAAAACTTTGTCTTAGTTTCTACCTTGTTTTATAACAAGGTGAAACTATGAAAAATTTGTGCCACATATTTTGGTTATGAATTTTTTTAACATACCCCCTTCGCAATTTGGCTCCCCCTTTATCAAAAGAGCACTATCTAAAGTGCTGCCAAAATTGTACCAACCATTTTGGATACTTAAACCTTATTTTCATTAAAACTTGATTTGATTGTTGAAAGTGCATTATTACACCATCCGAATTGTGATAATCCCTTTTTATACTTAAATATTTTTTTCTTAAACTTGATTTAAGTGTTGAAATTGTATTGTTATGCTGCTTACATTGTATTGACCATTTTTGTATACTTAAACCTTGTTTTTCCTTAAAAATTGATTTGAGTGTTGAAAGTGCGTTGTTACATTGCTCACCTTGTACCAATCCCTTTTGGATACTTAAATCTTATTTTCTTAAACTTGATTTAAGTGTTGAAATTGTATTGTTACGCTTCTCACATTGTATCAACCATTTTTGATACTTAAACCTTATTTTTCTTAAAACTTGATTTAAGTGTGAAATTTATAAAGGCTCGATCCTATATAAGTGCTCAAAAGGGAAGAGTCTTCTTATACAATAGATAAAAATGTTTCTTAAATCATTGCGCATCATAATATATATAATAGCCAAATAGGTTGAGTAATATCAACTACTCCTCTTAACTGATTACATTCTAAAAATAGGATGCATTCAAAACTATGAAAAATTCCTCACCAAAAATAGCCAAATGGTTGTGAAACTTTGACCGATTCAAACCTCGAAACTTGAAATGGAAGAGTGTAGCTATAAGACTGAAAAAATATGGGAAAGATGAAAGAAAACTCGATGGAACTAGTGCCACCTTTTGCTTGTGCACCATGTTCGTATCGATTTCTTTGGTATCTTATCCGGTTTGTTTCTACCGATAATCAAGAATTTTTTTTATGATTTCGTACACTTCCTTTTCACTGGGCATGCATGCATAACGATTCAATATTTTAGAAAAGTAAACTACAAGATTCAATTTTCAAGGAAATTTCTTAACTCTACTCATGATATTTTGAAGTCATCTAAAAACCCTTGATATAACACTAACATGTCAACAAACTATAGATAAAATATTTGAGATACTCCCGTACCTTCCTCAACTAATCTCTTGAAATCAACAATAATGATAACTACTAAGTGTGCATTAATATCATTATCTTATAACTTGTAATGGATTTTATCAAAATCATCAATGATATCATTGACAATGTCAATTCCTTCATTCCTCGTGCATCGACCAATTTCTGGCTCACTTCCTTGAGCATTCAAATATAGAATTCAACGACCTCAAAATATTTAAAGAGCTTAGAAGAGTCATGAATGAACCCTTTACTCGACAAGAATATTAGGATTCATTTTTGTAATTCCTTCCGTGTTTCCAGATTAAGCTCTCAATTATCACATTCATCCCCAAGATATTGCACGTCTTGGTCACAATATCCTTTTCCATCTCAAGATCATTGTGCATAGCCACAACATATCTGATCACATGTTTTCCTTTTTGGATCAGATGATTTATCCAAGGCTCGATTATTTTCCCTTGTTGACTATTTTTTCCACCGTGGAGAAGTAAGTGGTGTTAAATCTAATTGAGATTTTGAGGGAGATAAAATGAGTGGGATGTGTGATCTTGTGAAGGATGGTGATTAGTTGTTCTATTTTATTCTTTAGCTCATCCTTGGTAACCTTATCTTTATAAAATTTCTCTAGAAGGTTGCCAATGTCAATATGGGAATCCTACTTGGCCCATTCATGAGTAGATTTTCCCAAGGAAATCCTAGAAATATGATAATATGATGCTGTGATGTCTTCTTTGGATTTATCTACAATAGGTGTTGTGATCTCAACAAACCTCTCCCTTGATTGACTAACCAAAAAATGAGAGATGGTTTTGGCTTCTTTAACTGAAACTGGGAGTTAAATCTAGAGTGTTGAGATAAAATTCATTAGCAATAGATACCTTCATATTCTTCTTTAGGATTTTCCTGCTTAGCTAGGAAGGAGTGGAAGAAAAGATCATCTATTGAGTGGACAACAAGGGTAGAAAGGATGTGTGATGAAGGAATAGTTTCCATGATGGTAATGAGTGACAAGGAAGGAGTAACCAGTGGAGGAGGAATGGAAAAGATGGCTATAGGTATGGATGAAATGGGAAGGGTGATAAGAGAATAAGTGGGAAGAGAAGGATGGGGAAGAGGAGTTCTTAAGGGAGAACTCAAGGCTAGACTATCTCTAGATGCAAGGGAAGGAAGGGAAGAAATACTTGGGACATGAAAGGAGAGGAGGTTGAAAATATAGGAGAAGATGAAGTGGGAGGATAAGGAATGGAAGATGTGAGAGGAAGAAACATGAAAGGTGGAGGAGGAGAAGGAACAGAAAATGGAGAAGAAGGAAGAGGAGGTGAGAGAGGAGACTGTAACACATGGGTGGTAGAAGATGGAGAATCACTGAAATCAATTACTTTTGTAACAGGAGAAAAAGAAGAAGGTTCAGTGCCATTGCTTACAAATATGATCTTACGAGGCTTGGGAGTGGGACTTTCTCCTTTTAGAGTAGTAGACTGGGGCCCACCACTAGTTATACTTGAGTTATGACAATAGTAGTGTGTTTTGAATATTTGGGTGGAATTCCCAATGAAAGTAGCCATTATTAGGTGTAGTTGAGGATGTTTTCCACACTTTACTAGGAGACCACACATTCCTAAAGTAAAAATTGATTGAGGGAAGTGGTTGATCCTTTATATTCATTTGAGTGTAAATGACATCTAGAATGTACGCATTATTGTGAATTCATTCAGAACATCTGCAATACCATATTTGCCTACTTCCTCAAGAGTCAACATGTAATAATCATTTTCTTGTATGTCCATTCCATCCATACAATCAATCCAAATATCCTCTAATTGTGGTATGTGAACACCAACTAGTTTGATTCCATTAACGAAACTCAAACAATCAAAACTAATTCATGGGTGGAAGGTCTTAATTTTCATCTATTGCATCTTTGCCTCAATATTTTTGGCCTTATAGGATGATGCACATGCATATCAACCTAATGTTATAGGGAATTGAACTCATTCCTTATGCTTGCTTTGTTGATACTTGTGAATGTGGAGCAATTTCCGACTAACTCCATCAAAATCCTTTTGTCGGTGAAAACCTTGGCCATTTATAGGGATCACCTGAAAACCCTCCTACTCTGAGGTACATGAAGGTTGGGAACTATAAGAAAATACAACCCCATATTCTGACCAAATTCTAGGAATTTTCTATGACCCAACGGTTATACAAGTCTCTATCAAATATACACATAATAGCAAAGAAGAAAGTGCCATTCACTCTTATAAAGTATTTTTGCACTTCCTTCATTGTTAATTGGGGATAAAATTCATATATCTACAATTAGTTTCTTATGCCAATGGCTATCATATCTAGATAATTTATCATTATTTTTGTGGTGTACACAAGATAAGAGGTCATGTATAAATTATCAATAGTCTAAACCTCTAGTGATTCGGAACACTAAGACATTCATTTAAGTCATCAACCAAAGAGAGAGAGAGAGAGAGAGAGAGAGAGATATTCAACCAACCATCACATAATGCTCTGCTTTGAGAGGATCATGCTAGGCCAAAAGAGGGTTACAATCTATAATATTTGATCTTATTCCCTATAAATGGTCTCCACACAAGCATGTCTCTGCCCCTATCCCACATATAACATTACTCCATGCTAATAAACTCATCTTCATGGTACACAATGAAAGTAACTATAGTTTTTACCCAATTTCTTCCACCTTGCCAACACTTAGCCCAAATTGCAAATTTTTGGTTTTAAGGCTCCTACTAAGTTCTTTATCTCATCTCCCTATTTATACTTCAAACTAAATTATCTTGATTAGAAGACTTGACTCACACAACCAAGGGACAGACTACTACTCTTGATAAATTGTCCTCTAACTAGTGCTTGTATCAACTTGTCAAAATGATGCAATATCTTTCCTTTAGGATTATCAAGCCACTACTAAGAACTTGTATCTTCTCTCACTACTCCCATTAACTCCTAAAATCATCACTAAATTGATGCAAGGCTTCAAAGAATTCAACTCTCACCCACTTGTCTAAAATTGTCACTCTTTGCTTTTGAGAACATATATCTTGCTAGCTCATAGGTTATATAATTCCATGGATACCTTTAATTAATTATCACATTCAATACTTGTGTTTGAATACCCCTAACATGCTGGTAAAATCTCAAGTCTCAAATCTTTGCACAACTCCTCAGTAGCTCCTTTTTTTGCATTTTAGCTCTCAAACCCTCCTTTAGGTCTATCACTGAGTACCGTGATGCTTATCTTTACTTCCAAGCGATATCCAAGCACAAAGTATATATTTTTAGGCACAAATTAAGGCATTTGACCTTACCTTAAAGTTTCAATCTTTTATTCATAAGACAAGTGTAGTTTCCTTTGTTAACTAGCTTAATATCCTAGGTCTTTCATTAAGGATTTCAATTGTGATAGTCTACTATCAGAAATATCTTGATATTTCACAAATGAAATGTCCCAATTCCTTTTGCAAACCTTTAAATACCTTAGTAAAATTATATCTACTAAATTTCAAGAACAAACTTGATGATTTAGGCCTTCGAAGATTAAACCCTAGCACAGACTCTCCCAAAACTCTCATAGTGCACCCAAGAAGGGTATTTTGGCTATAAAACTCATTACACTTTTCTTTAAGACTCTAGATTTTTCCTAGAGGTCTATTTTAATCCACTCCACAATATTATTTTAGCAATATTGAGCTTGAGATAAGGTTAGTTCAGATTCCATGAGCTTTCAAGACAACCATACAAGCACATGCCTTTATATGAAACCCTCAAGTTCACAAAGTGGGAGAAGTATCAAGTAATCTAGCTAACAAAGTCTCCATTCACCTTTTAAGAAACATGTTTATAGTATATTCACTACATATGCACACTCTTTTTACTTCCACAATAGTACTGATATTTCTAGAAGGTTAGTACTTGGTTACAAATGATCTGTGAGCTTAGTTACTTCTTATGCATGGCATTATATCGAAGGATTTACCTCACTGGACCTATATATTACTTCAATACCACTATGGAAATATATGCATATACCTCCTAATATGTGAATAAACCAATACCTTAATGTTCCATTCAAGTCTTACCATAGTCATATTATTTCTTTGAATTAGTTAAGCCTTTGGTATTACTTCATGGAGAGAATTTCTTAATGTACCAAGTAACAACTTCACATTTTATCAAGCCCTTTTAGGTTCTAGATCATAGTCACCTTCATTCACCAAAGAATTCACAACACCTTCATTATCAATATTAGTTAGAAGAATGATTCATTCATCAAATTAGAGCATTAACATTTCACAATAACCTTTATAAGTAAACATGTAATAGCCATATCCATATATTAGACAAAGGGTATGTTGGTATCCAATTTTTTTCTCCTTTTTAGTCTGAGTAGCACCATAGATATGTCATGGAGCTTAAAGATAGATTAGACCATGTTGTATGTCATTGGTAGCTGGGGATGTGGTCTAGCTGGCACTCAGGTTTGTGGAGAAATGGATAGCACTCCAATAGGACTTGATCTTGTCCTAGCTGTTTTAGGTTGTGCCTTGCAACCAAGGTAAGAGGACCTATTTTGTAACCTTGTAATGGTGAAGGAGATGAAGATGTCCTTTTATTTGCTTGAAATTCTATGATGGAGACCTTGATGAAAACATGATCAACACCCCAGATTTGAACTCTCATGAGTTGTCACTTCTCAAAACATGGGTATGTTCTCAAAACAAGGCAAAGGTTACTAGAGACATTGGAAATCCTGATCTTTTATGCATACTTTTACAAATGGAATTTGATCTTTTATGGGTATACAAATGCAAATCAGGGATAGTACATGATAGGATCTTTTTGTTTAGATGATTTTTGTGGGGATTGACAAGACAAATTGGGATAGATAAAATCTTTGACAATCTCTACAATACTTGAACAACTATAAGAAGAAATGCCTTAAATAATTAGAATGTTCCTTCAACCAGAAGAGGCACAAATGGAAGCCTAGGTTGCACTCTTCACACAATCTTTGAGAACTCACCACAAAATCTTGAAGTAAATAACAAAATTAAACACAAAAATTCTTGATCAAACCATGCCTAAGGTGCCCCGAAACGCTTACAGGCAATCTCTGCATCACAAGGAAGGTAAACTGATTTTAAATTTGTTTATCTCCTTATCGATGAAGGATCTTCTAAACATGATATTGCTAATGCCACTTTACTATCAACAAGAAATGGAGATTCTATGTGATTTATAAAGGGTTTTCAATGCAAGATTGCAACAAGAATAATGAAAACTATCCACAGGCATTTAAGAATGATAACAAACACCATATTGCCCAAAGAAAACACAAATTTAATTCAAAAATTGTTAGATTCAATAACAAGGAGAGTTACATGAACAATCTCGGAGCATGTGTGATGGCTATACACTTGTAACCAATTCTCATACATGAATTTCCAACACATGAGACATTAACTGGTTCTTTGGTGGATTTATCAGAAATGAGCTTTCTCTCGAATTTTCTCGTGATTTTCAATCTATTCCTTTAAAATTTCTCCAAAATGAACTATATACCTCATGCCACATTGGAGCCTTCTTTCCCAAGTAAATAATATGCCATGGGATGAAGTTTGTTACAACAATTCCTCATCATTCAATGAAAATGACATCAAATAGAAAAACACTCGCAGTTGCGGTGTGCTAGAAAGGATTAAATCATTACAAATATCTGGATCATTATCCATCTTGGAGGCATGTTTTTCATCATTGATGCATGCAAGCATCTTTCACTCATCATTTTCACCTTTTTACCCTTTTAAACTACCTCTGTAAAAAAAAATACATCAAAAACACAATAGATTGAAGAATTAATTCATGAAAATTATGCCAATGTTCTCAGAAGGCCAAGATGACACAAAATCATATAAGATTTGATGAAATTTGATGCAAAAACGTGATTTCCAAGCTTCTTGGAGCTCCCATGGTGGCCAAAACGAATGGATGCACAGTAACCGTCGATCTCATCCACCTTCTAATATTAGTGCTCCACGTGGAAGATGTAATCCAAAAATAAGCTCAATATTACCTTTTTCAAACCTTGGATAAGGTGGGACACGTGGCCAAAAATGATTGGAAATCAATTCGAACTCCTTTTTGACCTTTTGACATTTTGAAAAAAAGGAAAAATTTGACCTTTTCTCCGCCTCTGCTTTTAAATTTTGTAGGTGACACATGGCATATGGTGGGCCCCATCAGGATCATGCTTCAATTATGTGAATTTTGACCTTTTTGGAATTTGGGAAAATTGTCGCTTTTGCCTCGCGGGCACGCACCTCTGATTTTTCCCTTGCCACGTGTCTCCCTGTGATTCGCTAGCGACAACATTAATTTTTTTGATTTTGAACTCTTTTGGCAAAAGGGAAAAATTTTCTTCTAGCCCCCGCCAGCCCACTAACCTGCCTTGTTCTATTGGAAACGTGTCCACCTGAGATTTTCACAGAGCCAATCTTCATTTTTACCTTTTAGACAACAAAGACAAAAAGTTATAAAAATTTCCTTTGGCCCCTTCCTCCGCCCTTTGCCCTTTTGGACACACATCCTTTCCTAATTCATTACAGAGATTCGGCCAATATTTTTAATTTTTCTCCTCTCTTTTGCTAAGGAAAATTTCAATTTTTTATCCACCAGGCCACCGACCCGCTCAAAAATGATGCCATGTGTCCTCCTCTGATTGGAGCGGGGAGAAAATTGATTTTGAAACTTTATAAATTTAGAGCCAAAAACTCTAAGTCCCCCATGCCCGAACTTCCATTTTGAAACTTCTAGGACATGTGTCCTCTTGCAATTTTCTGCAGGTTTTGGGCCAAAATTTCACTTTATCACTTTGAGCCATAAAACATCAAAATTCTCCAAGTCCCTCCACCACCCGCATGCCCTCAGACCAAAGTATGTGCCACGTGTCCTCTCCCTATTCGCTGCGGGCCTTCGGGCCAAAATTTGTCTTTGAAAATTTTGTAAAATGAAATCAAAATTTCCTAAGGAAAGTCTCACACCCGCCATCCCACATGCCAATCGAACATGCCATGTAAGCAAATTGGATAAAATGGAGTCCCAGTGCCCAAAATGCCCCATTAGCTTGAAAAGGTGAAAATGAAAAGTTAGAGTGCCTCCCTGTCTTTCCTCGGCCAATGCGAACCCGCCACGTTGCCAATACCCTCTGATGATGAATTTGATAGGAAAATGACACCCGTATGACCGTCAAAATGTGAAAAATTTAAAGGATACTCGAGAAATCAAAATTTTCAACAAGGATTGCAAATTTTTTGATTTTAAATCAACTGAAGCATGATTTGACATTATTTTTGTCCTTAGGATTGAGAATTTAAATCATATAATTTAGATTTGATCAATCTTGATTTTTGCATGATCTCGCAAAGGGAAAACGACACAACCCAAAAATTGGAAAACCTAGGGCACAAATAAGAGCACATATGGATTTTTCTTTTAAACCAGGGAAAAACAACAAGTTTATGGGCATTTTTGAAGCATTTCAACCGGGGGGAGAAATTGCAGGTCACCAATTTGAGAAATAAAACATTTCTGAGAAAAATTGGACATGAAAAATTAGGGCACACTATGCAAGCTTAGAAATGGCACCAACATTGGCTCTTGCTTGGGGATGGGCACTCCCAGTGAGTGCCACAAGGACAAAATGTAGACCAAGTGTGAAAATATCCATTGGGTAAAGGATTCAAGATCCAAAAACACCAAAAACTAGATGAGAAACCAACAAAAAGGCTACCACACAACAAGGCAAACCACAAAACCGACAAAACACCAAAAACAGAGAAAAAAACCAAACACTATAAAATTGTATAATTGGTGCATACCTCAATTTTGAGATTAATCCAAGAAATGCTTCAAATGTCTACCATTAACAGGTAGCTCAAGCAATTCTCCATCTAAATCTTTTAGAAAAAAGTATGTTCACCAATTCTGATATCAATGGCATAAGAGCCCATCCATAATGCATCAAATTTTCCATGCTTTCCCTTGTCTTCATGCCTACTATCCCACAAGCAAAACTAGATCTCCAACACTGAAGGCTCTAGGAGTAACCTTCTTGTCAAACAACCTCTTCAATTTCTCTCTAAATCTGATATGCCTTTGATGGGATGCTCTTCTCTCCTCATCAAGCTCAATAATCTGATTGATCCTTGATTCATATGGGCCATGCTCTTGATCTTCCAACTATTGGGAAAAATGAAATGAAGATAATTGCATGTGTAAGGGTAGAAAAGCTTGAGTTCCATACACCAATTCAAATGGGATTTTACCAGTAGCTCTTTTAGGAGTTATCCTATCAGCCCAAACTACAAATTTCAATTGTTCACCCCATTTCTTCTTGTTTTGTTCTAAGGTCCTTCTAATGATCTTCAACAAATTCTTATTACTGGACTTAACTTGTCCATTCCTTGGGGTTATAGTTTGAGGAATAAGTCGATTGATTCCATATTCATTGCACATTGCCATTAAAGGTTTGGCTCTAAATCACATGGCATTATCCGATACAATCTTAACTGGAACTACAAATCTACATATGATGTGATTTAACAAGAAGTCCATTACCACTTGGTGTGTTGCCTTTTTAGATGGGATTGTTTCAACCCATTTAATAAAATAATATGTGGCTACAAGGATCCACCTATGGCTAGCACCAGAAGGATCTGAAATCTCACCAATGAAGTCCATTCCCCATTGTTTGAAAGGAGCTTCAATTGACACTGGAAGCAAAGGAAGGGAGCCTGAAGCTTTCAGTCTTCCAGAGAAACATTGGCAACTATCACACTTTCTAACTAGTTGGGTTGCATCTTTGAAGAGAGTAGACCACCAATAACTAGCTCTCAAAATATTATGTGTTGTTACTCTTCCAGCAAAGTGTCCTCCAAAAGCTCCCCATGGAAATCAACAACTGTCTTTGGAGCTTCATCTTCAAGATTATGAATTTCAAGAGGACACCTTCGTGGTTATTCCAAACCGAGCAAGGTTAGTGATGATGTATTTCTAAGAACCCACTTGAGGGCTCTTTTCTAATTTTTATTTAAATGATCAAGAAAACAAAGGTGTCTAAGGTAAAATATTACATCCTTGTACCACTCAGAATTTACCAACTTTGCAAGCACATCTACCCTTTCTTCCTCTAGCTGATTCACTTCCACATTCTGCAAGTTGCTCTCAACCATGAGCTTAGCAAGACCCAAACCTCTTACCAACTTTGTGGTTTGGATGTCCATATCATACTCCTACAATTTTTTCACCCATATACATCTTTTACTTGAGATCTCCATCTCTGATAAGATGTCTTTAACCATGGTGTGGGGAACATAAGAAACAACTTTTGAACTCAATATATAAGGCCTATTTTTTTGCTTTCACCAAGGCAAATGCTTGTTTCTCCATGATTGTATACTTTAACTCAACAGCTTGTAAATCCTTGCTAAAGAAGGAAATAGGCCTCTCAGCCTCATTCTCATCCTTTTGTAGAAAAATAGAAGCAATGGTATACTCAGAGGCAAAGGAAAATATTTGGAAAGGCCTCTTATAGTTTGGGGCTGCTAGAACAAGTGCATGTTTAAGTGCATCCTCAATTCCTTCAAAAGATTAAATGACACCTCCTCCCACCCGATAACTTGGTCCTTCTTTAGCATGCTTGTGATTAGAAAAGTCAACTTAGCAAAGTTGGACACAAACCTTCTAATAAAATTAATCGACCAAAAAGAAAGACTAGATGCCTTTCTTGGTTCTTAGGATAGGTACCTTGCTGATTTCTTCCACTCTCTCAGGGTCTATCATAACACCATCGTTTGACACAATATGACCAAGCAGCTTGGCCTTTTTCACGCCAAAATGAAACTTATTTGGATTAAGAGAAATGCCATACTCCCTACATCTGATCAGCATCTTCTCCAAGTGCTGTAAATGATCACCTCTCTACCTTGAAAATACAGTCACATCATCTTAGTAAACTGCAATGAACTCATTGATGTAACCAAAAAAAGCAACATCCATTGCTCTTTGAAAAGTGGCACCAGCATTCATCAAACCAAAGGAAATCCTAACAAAAATATATATTCCCCAAGGAGTAGTGAATGTTGTCTTAAGTCTTTCTGATTCTTTGACAACCACTTGATTATATCCGGAGAAACCATCCAATGTAGAAAGCAATTCAGACCCTGTCACAAGCTGCAACATATTTTCCATATTTGGCAAGGGATAGTTGTCCTTCATGGATGTTTTTTTAGATTTCTAAAGTCTACACAAAGTCCGATATCTCCATTCTTTTTCTAACTAACACAAGGTTTGCAACCCAAGATGAATACCTTGTGGGCTGAATGATACCTCCATCTCTCAACTTCTTTAATTCCTCTTGCATTTTCATGGAGAGAATTAGATTAATTGGCCTTTGCCTCTATCTGAATGGTTTGGCATTTGTTTCAAGAGGAATCTCATGTTGAAAAAAGTCTTCTCTATATGCTTTTAACTTTGAATAGGACCAAGCAAGGAAGTCTTGATATCGTTATAACAATTGGAGGTAGGATTGATTTTCTTCCTTGTTTAAACCGCTACCCAACCAAAATTTTCTTGGTTTTTCCTTTGTTCCCAAGTAATGCTCTTCTACGTCCCTTGAGGCAGACATGTTTCTATTAACAATGTAATCAACATTATTAAAATTAGACTGAAGAGCAACAAGGCCTCTATTAATGGTGTTAGTTTTCAATTGGATAATATATTTTCCAAACAAAGTATCTCTTCCTTGAGTCACACACACCATTGTCTCCCAATCAATATGCTGATCTACAAAATAACCTGGATTTTACAAGAACCTTTACACTTGAGAATCATCATCAAATACTTGCCAATGTTTGATGTTGTCAGGGACAACTAGCCTAGTTAGCACTTCAATGTTATTTTCACAATAAGGTGAAATGGTGCAATTTCCAAGTCTAGCACCTAGCACTGCTAACTTGTTAGAAACAACATTGAGACCTTTGTCATGATACACAATGTTAAAGGAATTAAACATTTCAATTATATCCCAAATTGCATGCTTATACTGTTTCATACGCTGATTTTTTGTAGCATACAATTTTCTTATTTGTTTGACAACCAGCTCTGAGTCTCCTTTTGTAACAATATCTTTCACTCCATACTTCCATGCAATTCTCAAGCCCAAAAAAAATGCCTCATACTCAGCAACATTTTTAGTGCATTCAAAATTAAGTTTGAAGGAAAAAGAAAACTCTTCCAAACTAGGAGAAAGCAAAACTATACCAAAACCATTTCCAAATAGCAAGGTCCAAGGAGAACCTATCATATCAAGGCACTTTGATTTGTCCATCTTGTGTTCTTTTCCATCAGCAAAACCAATGATATTCTCAACATCTACATTGGAAAACAAAACTTCATAGGAAACATTGTTGGGATCTTCAATTAAGTGCAACATCTTCTTTTCACCATAAAGTTTGACTAGGCTGCCCTCAATGGGAATGGTGGTAAAATACATATCCATTTGGACACTGCCACCAACACTTGTAGCCCATTTTCTTGACAAAAGCATACCCCATTTGGTAGGGCAGTCAACAATTACAACATCAAGTTTCAAATTCTTACCCGGATAGGCTGTAAGTTGCACTACCAAACCCTTCACACAACTAACCACCGACACTTCTCTTAAATCCATGACAAGAACTTCCCATAGGCAGTCACTTTGATATCCAACTCATTCACGACTTCTAGAGGCATAAAATTACATGATGCACTGGAATCAAACATACAATTGTGAAGTAGCCTATATTTTACGAGAAAAGTTGTAAAGAATGGATCAACATTCAACCGGGAATCAACCAAATATGTCTCGCAAATATACCTCGTATCTCTCTAAGAAATTTGACTGCTGGTGGTGTTTCAAGGTCAACAATGATTTGAGGTGGAGTTTCAACAACATTTACATTTCTACCTGGAGTAACCTTCTCTTCTTTCAATCCCAAGTACTCAAATGCTCTCTTCTTATGCTCAGGAATTCTAAGAAACTCAATGATTGGAACACTCACTTTAATTTGGCTCAATACTTGGGCTATGTCATATGGAACATTCTTTGGTAGGACAACATTGGAAGGGAAACAAGAAGATTCATTAGATGGCAAGGGATTCTTGGCAACTTGGGCATGAGGAGGACTGTAATTTTTGTTTGGGACAACAGAACCTTTGGAAAGTGTTTCTTTCCTAGGAGCTTCTTTGGGAATGCTTGTGAGCAAGGGTGTTTTAGGTTTGGCTTGAGGCCCACTACCCTTAACAAATTTGCTTCTAGTGTTATAATCTTTCTCTTGAGCTACAACAACATTCATCAACAATTTTCTATCTTCCTCCGAAGGGATACCACCATCATACTTCTTAATCATCAAAGCTCTTAAGTATTCAAAGTCATTGTTAGGAATTTTAAAAGCTTGCACTACATCAACTTCAAGAGCATGAGGGGGAGAAATACTTTTACCCATTTGATGCAATCCCAAAAGGTAGCAGTAGTCATAGCACTTATTACTTCAGTAGATGTTGCTCCTCCTTGTGAGCTTGAAGAACAACCAACCATGCATATATCATCATCGGTTCCATCCTCATTATCAGCTTCATAAAATCTGTTGGTCTACTTCACATGAAGGATGAGAGAGAAAACATCTATCACACCAATCCATATCAGCAACTTCATCAACAACAACAACCCTAGCAGTTAGAGGGTCAGAACCAATCTACTTTCACGTGCTTGGGGTTGTCTATTTCCCCTCCCATAGGTCCTTTACCTCTATCATCTTGTCTTTGATCACCCCTAGGATGATTGCCAAATATATCTTGTGCTTACTTGCCTAGGCTGACCTTGTGAAGTCTCAAGCTTAATTCCTTTCTCGGCTCTTGCCAACTTGTATGAGATTTCTATGACAGCTCTTGCCAAAGTTTTTACAACTTCTTCTAAATCATCACCTTTGCTAGCTTGAGGTTTTTAGGGTTTTTCAATTTTGCACCATATCTCTTGAGTGGTTTCCTATTTTCTTTGATATTGTTCTCAATTTGAAGTGCCATGGAGAAATCTTGTCTTAGATTGGTTGGGTTCTTGTCTCTTAGGTAGTAGGTGCCTTATTATCAAATGCATCTGCATATTTGATTAAAAAGATTCATTACAAGGCCTCAAATTAATCGGCAAGCCTTCTCAAAGTTTTGTTAAACCTTGTGTTGAAGTCATGGACTGATTCATTAGGGTTCTTCTTGATATTCTCAAACTCGAGATAAAAGAAATCTAGGATCACCCCATCACCATATTGCAACCTAAATGAATTTTTCATTTCAGTCCATGAATCAATAGAATTATCGTGCAGAGCCTTGTACTAATCCCTAGAATCTTCTTATAGTGTATGAATAAACAAATTAATATACACATCTTTAAACTCTATCTCAAAATCTTCCATCATATTATCAAAAAGTTTGAGATGCTGATCACCAATAATAACATTGTTACCCTGGAATTTTGGCAACCTATTTCTGACATCTTGTGGGACAACATTTGGGTAACCATCCATTCCTCTAAAATTTATAGGACCAAAGGTGTTAAAAAAAAATGGAGGTATAGGCTGATCCATATTGTTTGGTGGAGGTGATCTTAGAGGTGAAACAAGCTGATGAGGAGTGCAAGGTATTTGGGGAATGGGAATGAAATATTCAAAATAGATCTCTCTTAAGGGCACTCCTTGATGATCCCTAGCAAATTTAGAAAATACATGAGCAGATTTAGGAGAAATCCTTTCAAATGCACAAGAAGGTCCCTCACCTGATGGGGAATTCAAATTAGTAATAGGATTGTCCGAGTCGATCCACTTGAAGAAGAATTACAATCCTTAATAACAAGTCGCTCACTTTCAAACTCAACAATATGGATCCACTTCCTTGCAGTCAAGTCTCCAACCACCTTCCACACTTTTCTCCCCTCTAACTCGAGTTTCTTGAATCTAAAAACAAATTCTTAGTAGAATCCTTGATGAAGAGAGATCTTCTTCCTTCCATTTTTGTAGGGATTAGCAACACAAAAGTAAATTACGTAAAGATAAGACAAATGGTATTTTCAAGATCAAATTAGCATGGAGTCACCACTAAGGAATTTCACCTTATTTGTGCAAGAATACACTAAAATAATCTATAAAATGCTTACTAGCAATGAAAACCTTGCAAATCCTTAAAAATCGACCCTCTTCTTCATGGATCAATCAATCACAGTGTAACCAAAGTGTATAAATTGGTTTGTGAAATGAAAAAGGGTGGACATAACTTGAGACCTTTGCTTAAAAATTACAGATCTGAAACATAGAATGATATTTTAACAATGTAGCAGCTCAAATACTTGAATACAAAATTCTCAAACTCTTCAAACACTTCAAAACACCAAGAAATTCCAAGAAGTCCCCGGCAATGGCGCCACTCATGTTGGTATCCAAATTTGTTCTCCTTTTCAGTCTGAGCAACACCATAGATATGTCATGGAGCTTAAAGACAAATTAGACCATGTTGTATGTCATTGGTAGTGGGGATGTGGTCTAGCTGGCACTCAGGTTTGTGGAGAAATGGATAGCACTCCAATAGGACTTGATCTTGTCCTAGTTGTTTTAGGTTATGCCTTGCAACCAAGGTAAGAGGACCTATTTTGTAACCTTGTAATGGTGAAGGAGATGAAGATGTCCTTCTCTTTGCTTGAAATTATATGATGGAGACCTTGATGAAAACATGATCAACACCCCAGATCTGAACTCTCATGAGTTGTCACTTCTCAAAACATGGGTATGTTCTCAAAACAAGGAAAAGGTTACTAGAGACATTGGAAATCCTGATCTGTTATGCATACTTTTACAGATGGAATTTGATCTTTTATGGGTATACAAAAGCAAATCAGGGGATAGTACATGATAGGATCTTTGTTGTTTAGACGATTTTTGTGGGGGATTGACAAGAAAAATTGGGATAGATAAGATCTTTGACAATCTCTAAAATACTTGAAACAAATATTAGAAGAAATGCCTCAAATAATCGAATGTTCCTTCAACCAAGAGGCACAAATGGAAACCCAAGTTACACTCTTCACATAATCTTTGAGAACTCACCACAAAATCTTGAAGTAAATAACACAATTAAACACAAATTCTTGATCAAACCATGCCTAAGGTGCCCCTAAAGGCTTACAGCAAATCTCTGCAAACAAGGAAGGTAAAGTGATTTTAAATTTGTTTATCTCCTTATCGATGAAGGCTCTTCAACATGAGATTGCAAATTCCACTAAACTATCAACAAAAATGGAGATTCATGTGATTTTTAAAGGGCTTTCAATGCAAGATCGCAACAAGAATAATGAAAAATATCCACAGACATTTAAGAATGATAACAAACATCATATTGCCCAAAGAAAACACAGATTTAATTCAAAACTTGTTAGATTAAATAGTAGGGAGAGTTACATGAACACTCAAGTTAGAGCCGTGTGATGGCTATACACTTGTAACCAACTCACATACATGAATTTCCAACACATGAGACATTAACCTAGTTCTTTGGTGGATTTCTCAGAAATTGAGCTTTCTCTTAGAATTTTCTCGTGATTTTCAATCTCTTCCTTTACAATTTCTCCAAAATGCACTATATACCTCATGCCACATTGGATCCTTATTTCCTAAGCAAAGAATATGCCATGGGATCAAGTTTGTTACAACAATTTGTCATGATTCAATGAAAATGACATCAAATAGAAAAACACTCAACGCTCGCCGGTGTGCCAAAAGGATTAAATCATTACAAATATCTAGATCATTATCCATCCTGGATGCACATTTTTTTATCATTGAGGCATGCAAGCATCTTTCACTCATCATTTTCACCTTTTTACCCTTTTAAACTACCTCTACAACTTTTGATTTTGACTTTTCACATTTTTTCTCGGGCCTGAGAAAAAATTACATCAAAAACACCATAGATCAAAGAATTAAGTCATGAAAATGATGCCAATGTTCTCGAAGGCCAAGACGACACAAAATCATATAAGATTTGATGAAATTTGATGCAAAAATGTGATTTCCAAGCTTCTTGGAGCTCCCATGGCGGCCAAAATGAATGGATGCATAGTAACCGTCGATCTCATCCACCTTCTAATATCAGCCCTCCACGTGGAAGATGAGATCCAAAAATAAGCTCAATATTACCTTTTTAACCTTGGATAAGGTGGGACACATGGCCAAAAATGATTGGAAATCAATTCGGACTCCTTTTTGACCTTTTGACATTTTGAAAAAAAAAGGAAAAATTTGACCTTTTTCTCCGCCCCTCCACCTTTCAATTTTGGAGTTGACACGTGGCATTTGGTGGGCCCCATCGGGATCACGCTTCAATTCTATGCGTTTTGACCTTTTTTGGAATTTGGGAATTTTTTTTGTTTTTGCCCCGTAGGCCTGCACCTCTGATTTTTCCCTTGCCACGTGTCTCCTTGTGATTCGCTAGCGAGGCAACGCTAATTTTTTTGATTTTGAACTCTTTTGGCAAAAGGGAAAATTTTTCTTCTTGCCCCTGGAAGCCCACCAACCCACCTTGTTTTGTTGGACACGTGTCCACTTGAGATTGGCACGAAGCCATTCTTCATTTTTACCTTTTAGACAACAAAGGAAAAAGTTATAAAAATTTCCTTCGCCCCTTCCTCCACCCTTTTCCCTTTTGGACACGTGTCCTTTCCTAATTCGTTGTGGAGATTCGGCCCAAAATTTCAATTTTTCCTCCCTTTTTTGCTAAGGAAAAATTTCAATTTTTATTTGCCAGTGCCGCCACCCGCTCAAAACGATGCCACGTGTCCTTTGATTGGAGCGAGGAGAAAATTGATTTTGAAACTTTATAAATTTAGTGCCAAAAAACTCTAAGTCCCCCCGAGGCCCAAACTTCCATTTTGAAACTTCTAGGACACGTGTCCTCTTGCAATTGGCTACGGGGTTTCGGGCCAAAATTTCACTTTATCACTTTGAGCCATAAAACATCAAATTTCTCCAAGCCCTCCGCTACTCGCATGCCCTCAGACCAAAGTATGTGCCATGTGTCCTCTCCCTATTCGTTGCGGGCCTTCAGGCGAAAATTTGTCTTTGAAAATTTTGCCAAATGAAATCAAAATTTCCTAGGGAAAGTCCACCACCTGCCATCCCACTTGCCAATCAGAACATGCCATGTAGGCAAATTAGAAAAAACAGAGTCCCAGACCTGAAAATGCCCCATTAGCATGAAAAGGCAAAAAATGAAAAGTTAGAGTGCCTCCCCACCTTTCCTCAGCCAATGCAAACCCACCACATTGCCAATACCCTTTGAGGATGAATTTTACGGGCACATGACACCCGTATGACCATCAAAATGTGAGAAATTTAAAGGATGTCCAAGAAATCAAAATTTTCAACAAGGATTGCAAATTTTTTGATTTTAAATCAACTGAAGCATGATTTGACATTATTTTCGACCTTGGGATTGGGAATTTAACTCATACAATTTAGATTTGATCAATCCCAATTTTTGCATGATCTGGCAAAGGGAAAATGAAACAACTCAAAATTGGAAAACCTAGGGCACAAATAAGAGCACACATGGATTTTTCTTTTAAACCAGGGAAAAACAACAAGTTTATGGGCATTTTTGAAGCATTTCAACTAGGGGAAGAAATTTCAGGTCACCAATTTGAGAAATAAAATGTTTCTGAGAAAAATTGGACATGAAAAATTAGGGCACATTATGCAAGCTCAGAAATGGCACCAACAAGGTCCATTATTACTCACCGTCAATTCAAAGATACTTTCATTTAAGACAAGATAAATGTATCACATTCAAATCTTATTCATATCTTTTCATTCTTCATGCAAAGCTTCTGATATTACAATTCTTCCTCTTCCTCCAAGTACGAGGAAGAATGTCCTACCTACTCCTATTACTCCCTATTTGAATGACATCCAAAAATAACTGACTTTCCTAACCACAAACCTAACTAGACTCCACTAACTTTCAACTTCCTTGAGTTAAGGACTATCATGGAGTTATATATTTCTTACATGACTCAAGGACCCCAAGATGGGTTATATACCCCTTATTTAATTAACTTGACACACCTAAACACTTACAAACTCATACACAAGCCAAAATTGGCTTCATACTCATTTGAAAATTCAAACTTCCTTTTTGGAGGAAAATAACAAGTCCAAATTCAAATCTTAGGCTAACTTATCATCTTGCAAAGACTCCTATAGAATCATGAATGAATTAAAGAAACTCAAACATCCTAGTTTGGATTCTTATCATAATAGAAATGTGAATTCTTCATTTCGAGGATACCTTTAGTGATGCTCCCGCATCATCTTGTAATTGAGTGTGTAATGCATCACTGATATGCTTAGCCCATCGAATGAGAGTGGTATTTTTGACTAGTGGAGATATAATGGTACATCCAATCTTAAAAATACCTTGAAAAAGGGAGGCCCATGAATTTTATCAGTAAGGTAATTAGGTTATTGAGTTCTTGGATGAAGTCTGAATGAGGATCGGTCTTTGGAAATCTCATTATCATTGGTTTAGGATTTGTAAGATAACTCTTGTTGAGGATCTTATTGAAAGTATCTGAATTACCTTTCCAATGCTCAAGAGATTATTTAGGAAAGATTTATGCATAGATTTCAATATCGTGAGCTTGAACATGTCTTCAAAGTATTCAGTGTCTAATCTCATCACTATTGTTTCATCTGACCTTTCATGGTTTGGGAATTTGAATCATATTGTGTGGTTTCTGTGTACACAAATTCTGGCACCGCATAGAGGATGAGAAAGAGTATGTTAGGGCTATACTAATGTTGTAGATGCTTTTAATCTAGACAGACTTGGATGGAACTTCGACCCTATCCTTAAACTCATGTAGGTCAATATGACCAAGATCGGTATCTCTAATGTTATTGAATTCGATGTGATGCTCGAAGGGGGAGTTACCCCTTTGAAACCGTACTTCATTTTCCCTTTCCTTTTGACTAATATTCTATCATTTTGTCAAATATTTCTCTAAAAACCCCTTGAAACACCTCAAACTAGTTACGAGTTAGATCCTGAAAAGTAAATTTCAATTCCCAAAATACATAGGGTAGAACTTAAGCCTTGCAAAGAAATATATGTCTTCTAAAACGGTCTTCAGCGGAGGTAGGAACTTGTGTTTACAAGATTCAACCCCAAAATGGTATTTGGTGGAACTCGCCATCATAATGCAACTGTCACCTCTCAAGTGGTCTTGAGTGGAACTCGATGCCCGTAATGTAGTCTCCGACTTCCAAAGTGGTTTTGGTGGAGATCAAACCTTATTTTGCACCTACGAATCTCGACTTGTAAGTCACAAGGGAAAATAGTCTCCGTTATTTATCAAACTTGTATAAATTTTAAACCTATCTTCACATTAAGCCAAAATAAAGTAGAGAAAGGACACAAAAGGATACTAATCAAAATCATAAATAAAAACCTTGGAAAAGAAAGGCCAAAAAATGAGACTAAATAAGAAAACCAAAAAATGTGTAAAAAAGATGGAGAAAATTCCTCAAATGATGAAAAAAATCTTGCAAAAACCATTGTAACACAAGATCTTACCAAAAAATCTGATGGGTTAAAGGATAAATCACAAAGAACCCTTGAGAAATCATGAAAAGGTAATGCCGAGGTGGAAGGTTGTCAACAACTTAGAGTGTACAAATGGACATGTCAAAATGACATGGAAATGCGACGAAAAATAGAAAAGGGGCGCATTAATTCCATGTAGGCGACACATGTGAGTGGGTGACATTAATGTGATGATTGGACATCGGAATTTTATTTCCTTTTTGCAACTTGGTTGGGTTTTGGGTGTACAGGATCAAATTACAATTTAGATGTAATTTGCAATTGAAAACCCAAAACCTGAAATGCATTGATTTCTTTGATTTTTGGGGATTTGGTTTTGATTTGTAACTTACATGTAAATTGCAAATCAAAACCCAAAACCTAAATTACACTTGGAAGGTTGGGTTTTATTTTACAATTTTCATGTAAATTACAATTTGAAACCTAAAACCCGAAATACATGAAGTCCTTTATATTTTAGGTTTCAAAGTTTGAGGAAATTTTTTCATACAAATTGTAAATGCTTTCTTGAACCCAAAATCCAAAATACAAAGGAAATTTTTTTTCGATACTTAGGTAATTTATCGAGATTATTTAAAAATGATTTTTGGTAAAAAGGAAAATTTTTCAAGGCAATAGTCAAATAAATGGAAAATTAGGCAAGGTGAATTGAAAATTCAATAACACTATTAAACAAATTTTTGGAGACATTTAAGCATAGGAAAATTTTCCTTTGCGGTCATTACTCTATCTAGAATCTCATAGATTTTCCTTGGCTACTTTCATCATACATTCTATACCCTTGGAAAAGTCTTCACCTTACTACTGTTACGTTGCTAGTTTTTTCCTAGATACATTGTGACACTTACACACTTATTCCAAAATATTTGCAAAATATTTCCCATCATGCCACCTATTACGATATTGAAACATAGAAGGAAGGCATATAATCCTTTCCTCCGTACCACTTTGGACCCATTATTTAAAGAGGAAACAATAGTTGAATATAGTGGAGATGAGGGACACACTCATTGGGATACTTTTGAGCATGACCTTGCTTGCATAGATAATTTCCTCTTCCAAAACAGATATCAAGTTTTAATATGGGTAGTAGAGTTAGGGGCCAAATTTCCACCTGAATTCGATCCCACCATCCTTATAAACATGAATTGAGAAAAAGAAAGAACAAAAAGCCCTTATTGTATAGTTGAGGATATACTAAACCATGTACATGATTCTCCCTCTGCACAACTTGAAGGAAATAAAGAGGAATAAGAAGCCTCCAAGACTCCAACTAGCTATTTCATACCACTTATTGAAACTAAAAACGAATCTAGAATAGAGGGGGAAGAACTTGAATAACACCCCCCACATGAACCTCAACCGGAACCCCAGAAAAAAGAGGTCACCATGCAACAACAATGATAAATCTTGAACCATAAATTAGAAAGACTAGCTTCACATGTCCATAGGGACATAAGTAGAGTTGCATGTATTGAAAAACCTGAGGTGACTTATGCGGAGCGATACACCGAAAACTATGGTGACAAAACATAAAAATCTAACTCGGGTGTACATACCTATCACACTTCATGTGGCCAAATATTTGACCAAGAGTGACAAAGATACATGAAAGACACCCTTTTTTGTCTTCAAGAAAAAAACCTTGGATATAATAAAAAATATCATTTTGAAGAACTATGTCTTTATCCCTTCAATAAGTATATGTTATGAACTCCCTTTCCACCTAGTTTTGATTTCCCTAAATCTGATAAATATAGGTGCAAAGGTGATCCTTGTGATCACATAAAATACTTCTTCATGGCTTGTTAGGAAGTTTCCTATAGTGATAGTTACCTTATTCTCTTATTCCCATAAAGTATTGGAGGCCAAACACTTGAATGGTTTCTCCTTCTCCCCAAAGGGCCTGTTTGCACGTTTGTGGAAATAGGTGAGAAGTTTGTTTACTAGTTGTCATTCAATATTGAAATTTATATCACTATGATAGATGTTTGGATTGTAAAATAATGCCTAAGTATCAAAAGCACATATGATAGTGGTGCAAAATAAGGGGTGCATGGATAGGTGTGAAGGGTTGACACAATTGCGCCCGAGAGGTTTTGCACCCAAAAAGAGAAAGTTTTGGACTTAGCCGTTTTGCTTGGATTAGGATAAAAATAGGATTGAGTGTAGAACACATAAACGTCAAGAGTGTGAAGACTTCGTGACTAAGGAGAGTCTATTTTTGGAGCAAGTGGAAGATCAAGAGTCATGCAAAATTATAGCTAATAATAATATTAGATCAGGGTTTAAATATAGAGATAATATATTATTAGCAAAGCTTACATGCTTCATGGATATCTTTGAATGCACGCATGGCTATTTTTGAGCATGTAAACTATTTTGAGAGTGCATGGGTGGTGAAGGGAAATTTCCCACCCCTATATATATGTAGTGATTTGTACTATTTAGGATCACATATGTATGTATGTATATATGTATGTTTTGAGTTATGTGAGTTATGCTTTGTTGGTATGATTTGCACACATGAATTTGTGATGGTGTTAATGATGTATACAACTTATGGTTTGTAATGAGTTAATATGATGGATATTTGTGGATGGATGTTGGTTGTTGATGTATTCATTCATGGTTATTGTATGGTAAATTTGATTGTAATAGTGATCTTATCTAATATGATTTCTTATTATGTGTGTTTCCAAATTGAGCTCATGGATGTGATTATTTTGATGGAATATACACTTTGATTATGGTTATTATGAACATGCATACATACACATTGGAAAGATAGTTCCAAGGAGGGACCTATTAGCTTCAAACACTTTGGGTGAGCATCTAGATCTATCTCGGATGAAGTGCTAGCATGCCTAACAAGGTGGAAATTCTAATTTTGGATCTGGAGGACAGGGGCCCACAGCCTCAACAACCCCCACATCAACTGTAGCAAGTTTAATACAAGATGCCCCTCCACTTACTAGAATATAGAGGTATTGAATATGCTACGAGCATGTGCACTAGTGCGAGCTGCTATGATGTGTTAAGTGAATCACCTCCCTAAATAGGAAGGTGAGTTAGTTTGCTACTACTCCTCAAGGGTGCATGCATAGCTGGTACATAATATGACCCACATCGAATGTGGTGGATTATGATGTTTTGTGCCCTATATTTCTAGCTGAGTTCCATATTCCCGAGTTTGAATAGAAAAGTATTAGCCCGCTTATAGACATAAAGTTGGGATTATCAGAAAGTGTTCATGAGTATGACGTGCATTTTAAAAATTTGTGTCAAATTTGTCTTATGACATACTTACTAGTCAACATACACAAAGGTGGTTCATTAGTCGGTTGTTGACTCCATTCGAAGGCACTATCTCATAAAACCTTTGTGGATCCACATGATGATTTGAAGGTAGCTCTGCATGCCGATGCAATTGGGATTATGGAAACCAGAGTGAGTATGTTTTTAGAGGCATAGATTGTAGCCATGGTGAAATAGTTGGAGAAGATCTATGCTAATTCAACTCATGAGACACGTAGTGGGATATGGTGTACAAATGTGAGGTTGAAGGACATACCAAGGATATTTTCCCTTGTAATTCAATGTATGCCATATTGTTGGGTTGTGAGATTTGTCATTTGGACCATGATGCGAGCAGATGTCCCCTCTTACAACGTGTGATTCGGAAGAATGTGTCTATGTACTATAATATTTGTAAAACACACACTCATGACACCATTGATTGCACAGTGATTCAACATATCCATGAAGCCATTGAAACAAAGGTGCACCAAAGTAGTGTAACAAGTGGATATAAGGAACACAGAGAATAACATAATGAAGGGTACAACAATGGGGATAACATGAGTAGAGGATTTCGTGGAGGATATAAAGGCCGAGGTCACGAAAGTGGATGAGGAGGAATTCCTAGAGGAACTTGTTTTTACGTGTGGATCTCCCGATCATTATCGGTGAGTGCCCTCGGAATGTGGTTTTATCATGGCATGGAAAACAATTTTTTTTTGAAGAATGCCCAAACTTGTATGAGCATATGAGTAAACAATGAAAGTAAGATAAGGGAGAAGCTATGATTAAGATAAATCACATAGATGGAGATAAATAAACACCAAAGGTTGGACTGAATTCTAAATTACAACTCATCTTAGTTACCACGCCCATTGAAGCCGCTTGCGCTTGCAAACCTTCAAACTATAAGCTAACTATAAAAGTGAGAAGTGATTAATGCCAAGTACCCCGATGCCGTCCATCGAAAAGAGGTTTAATAGGAAACTATGGATGTTATCTGGGATCTGCAAGGATAAATTCAAATCTTGAATGAGCATGTATGCATGATGGAGTGAGAAAATAAATTTGAACTCCCACGAAGGACGTAGATGAATTGAAGGAGATATGCTTGAATGTTTCTCAAGGAGAACATCATCCCCTTATTAGGAGAGTGGCTGAGAGAAAAGTATTGCGCACATGTAACGAGTATGAAAGGAAAAATCTTCATGAAAATCTGCCTCCCCATAATCATGAGTATGATAAGGAGATTACACTAAATGTAGTCATAAATGGATGGCTTATGAGCAATATTTTGATAGATACAAGTGCGGAAGTTAATGTACTCACATTAGATGCATGGGATCAGATAGAAGACCACCATTGCAAATTTTTTTGAATATATTATATATGGCGAATAGAACTAGAGCCATGCTACTTGGAGTGTTAAAGGATGTGACTATTACAATTTAGGGAGCCAAGTTTATTGGGGACTTTGAATTGTTGGAGTTAGTTGAAGTAGATATTTTCCCAGCATTACTTGGGTTATGTTATGCGAATAATGTAGATTTTATGCTTCAACAAGGGGTACATTAGCTTTGAGAACAAGGAAGAGTGTGTCATTATACCTTTGACATATGCAAAGGATGCTCCGTATGTTGAGCCTTTGAGTGAAGAAGACTTGAACAGGATATACAGTGCATAATTAGAGACCCTGAGGTAGTTGAGCCATCTAAGGAATGAGTGATACAAAGGCATGATGCTCATTCATAGTGATACCAAAAAGTATTACTTTTGACAATTGGGTGCATGGAGCATATGAATTAATTTGAAAATATGTAAGGAACACAATTACTTAAATGACTAGGCCGCACATGGTTAGGTGTTTAAGTTATAATTGGGTAACTCAAGACACTAGTGAGGGGAACCCTGATGTATTTCTACGCACCATGGAAGCCCAATGGAAGGATGAGGGTGATAGAAGAAATATGCTAGTTTATGCTATGTGCAGGTCAACATCACATTGGTGGGCCACACATAGATAAAACCTATTGGAATGGTGAGAGGTGAGAATCACCTTTTTGACTAGGTTTATAAGGAGTAATGAACCTTTTTAGATATGGGAATTCCCGAAAGTCCCCCCGCTTTACACCATGTCTAGGAATGTGAGAGTGTTTAAACAGAGTAGTAAAATGCCTTACCACCATTAATGGGTACATAATTTATATGCCACCCTAGGTGGCTACGTGTGCACATGGTATGCCCATGCAGAATTGATAAGATAAACTCTGTTAATTAGCAAGAGATGACCTCGGGTATGATCCATACTGCTGATTAATTTTTACTAAACCTCTGGTCAATGAAGCACTGTAGATTATGAAGTGCCTTACTTTGGGAGATAGCACAAAGGCTGAGGAAATTCTGTTAGACATGTTTGGAGATATTGATTTAGAGGCATACCTTGAATTTGAAGAGATCAAGAAGAAGAAATGTTCCATGCTTGGGAAACAAAGGAAAAGGGTAAACTGGTATGCATGATAAATGATGATGATGATGAGATAATAACTTGGATGTTAACCACATTGAAGGTATGCACGAGGTGATGGACACAACAAATGAAAAGGCACATGCGTATCACGAGCCCATGAAAATAAAGAAGGTTAATATTGGAATAGATGTAGAGCCTAAAGAGGCCATTATTGGTGATTACTGGTCGAGAGAAGGAAGTGGCTAAGATTATTGAACTCTGCGCAAATTTAAAGATTTATTTTTGTGAGGTTATCATGAGTTAAAAGGAGTACACCCTTATTTAGGTGAGATGAGAATAAAACTTAAAGAATGCGTGTGCCCGATTAGGAAGAGGCCATATATGATGAATCCTAATCTATGCGTTAAGGTGAAGGAATAAATTGATAAAATGCTCAAGTCTAGTATAATTGAGCCCATTGAGGAATCTAAGTGGGTAAGTCCCATGGTCATCAATATTAAAAAGGATGGGAGGATAAGGATCTATGTGGACTATAGAGATTTGAATGCTTCATGTGTCATTGATCCTTTTCCCACCCCTTTCACCAAGCAGATTCTTGAGGGCATTGCAGGGCATGAGATCTAATCTTGTACAAATTGGTTTTCAAGATATGATCAAGTGCGCATAGAAAAGGAAGATCATGAAAATAAAACTTCCACCACTAAATGGGGACTTTTTTCATACACAATTATGCCCTTTGGATTGAAGAATGTGCCAGATGTGTTCTTGCGCATTGTTGTGCAGGCTTTTCAGACTTAATTCATAATTTTTTACAAGTATATCTAGATTACTGGAAAATGTATGGTTTGGTTAAGGATCATTGTAACAATTTGAGGCTTATGTTTGAGAGGTGCATGTAGTTGAGCATCTCTGTGAATATTAAGAAATTTATCTTTAGGACACCTTTTGGCACTTTTCTGGGGCATATTATTTGTAAGTAAGACTTGTTGGTAGATCTAACATAGGTCACTATGATCTTAGGATTAGAAGAATCTAAAAATTAAAGTGAAGTGCGCTAATTTCTTGGACATATAGGGTATTATAGGAAATTAATTAAGGGCTATGCAAATATTATCATGCCCTAGAAGAACTACCGAAAGTTAAAGGAAAATTCTATTAGGGTGAGGTGAAACAACAAGAATTTGAAACACTAAAGGAAAGGTTGAACAATGCACCTATTTTGTGCTTTCCTTCATGGGAAAACCATTTCATGTTCATTTTGATGCTTCTGGAATGGAAATTGGTGTAGTGTTGGCGTAACTAGGAGAAGGAATTATAGACCACCCTATTTTTTTCAAGTACAAAGTTGACACTAATTGAACAAAATTATACAACTACTGAGTGCAAATATTTGTCCATGATTTACGTGTTGCACAAGTTTAGACAATACTTATTGGCGACACCATTTATCTTCTTCACAGATCATATGACACTTAAGTATTTGGTCAACAAGATTATTTTACAAGGGTGCATATGTAAGAAGATACTACTATTTCAGGAGTTTTAATTTATAGTTATTGTAAAACTAGGAAAAAGAAACTTAGGACCTGACCATTTGTCAAGAATCAATTTTGGTAAGGATGCGCAGAGCATTAAGGAAACAATGCCAGATGCACAAATTTTTAGATTGAAATGCGTGCCCACCGAACTAGGGACATTTTCGTAGTCTTGAGCACTCGGCCAGCTCCTCGGGGAATGAATACCTTAGAGAAGAAATAACTTGCAATATGTGCAAAACCTTACTAGTTGATAGGTGGAGATTTATACAAGCTAGGCCGTGATGAAGTTTTGCGCCGGTGTGTTCTAGAGCATGAGCGTGAGGGTATTATGGAAGAATCTCATGGTGGAATTGCAGGAGGTCATTATGCAGGAGATGTCACCACGTGCAAGGTATTGATGGATGGTCTTTGATGGGAAAATCTATATAAATATTTCAAAGAATATGTCAAGGTGTGTGATCATTTTTGGTGCCTCGGGAAGCTTAGAACTAGAGATGATATTCCTTTGATGCCTATTGTAAGTGTCAAACGTTTTGAGAAATGGGCTATTGAATTTGTAGGTCCTATTTCTCCACCCGTGTGTATGACTGACACACAATATATTATAACTTGTATAGAATATCTAATAAGGTGGGTAGAAGCAACACCTATAAAGGATTACGAAAAATACAAAAAAATGTTCTTATGGGAGAGCATTATCAAAAAGTATGGATGTTTGTTGAGCTTGACAAGTGATAGAGGAAATAATTTTCTTAATGGGACTATCAGAATGTTATTAGTAGAATTTATGGTGGCACACCATAAGACAACAACCTATCATTCACATACCAATAGAATTGTTGAGGATTTCAACAAGATTCTCGACAAACATTGATAAATTTTTTTGATGTTGGAAGAAAAGATTGGGATGAAAAAATTTCTTCTATACTCTAGGCATATATGACTACCTACAAGATGTTGAATAAATCCACACCCTTTTAGTTGGTGGTTGGTGTGGAGGTCAGACATTATTACTTGTGCGGTTCATGTTACCCTCCCTATGTATTACGTGTGCAAGAGGACTATATGACGAATAAGTGTTAAGGAGTGCATAGACAAATTGATGCATTTAGATTTGTGACACACTATTTACTTTCGGTAGAGTCAAAAGATAGAAAAAATGAGACAAAAGGCTTGACATGATAGGCATATCAAAATAAAACATTTTAAGTGGGAAATATGAGTCTTCTATATGATTCAAAATTTGTGCTCCACCTCTAAATTTAAAAGTTCATTGGTTGGGACCCTTTGTAGTAACAAATATATTGGAATTAGGCATTTTCCAAAGGACATGCGCTAGATGGCACTTTATTGACCGATTACTTCAATGGGAGTAGGATGAATCCCTACTATAAATAAGTCTTCTTGGTGTTTGTAATAATGTAGTATTTTCACTTAGATTAGATTTCCTTTAATGAAATTCCTTTAATGTGTTATTTTTCATCATTTCTATGCTTTGTCAATTTAGTTTAGTGTTTTGTTGTAATAAGTGCACTTGCTCACCAGGAGATGATTACTATCTATTAGATTCATGTGCAGAGGACCACACATACTTTTAGTGTGGGGTGGATTGGAAAGAAGAAGTGATTAGTTCCTTGATACAGATTGGTGCACATGGGAAAAAGATTACAAGTGCTTAGAGTGAATATGGTTTTAAAGAGAGTTTCAAAAAAATTGTTCATATTGAAGACCACGTGTAGATAGATGGATGCGCAGTGTAACACGAGGTAGGAAATAACATGGGAAACTAATTGATATAAGGCACAATGGTTAGGTACTTTGGCACATGGAAGCATGTGTAAGGAGGTCTGTGGCTAAGAAGTAGTGGGTTCCGAGAAGGTTACGATGGGCACGAAAGAATATAGCAGAAGTGTGGAAGACCGAGAGTGAATTTAATGCCACATATAGTGGTAGGTGATGAATAATTAATACAAAAATTTTGAAATTTCTATAAAAGGAGCACATGTGACCCTATTCCTTACCTTTCATATTTTGAGTTCTCAAGTCATGAGTGCGAACAAAAGTATGACAAAGTGCCGAGTATAAAGAGTGAGAGATCAAACAATGAACGAGGTGATTTTAGGACATCACATTACCAGAGCTCATGTGGAAAGGTGTTTGAGCTAGTTGGTCATGTGTGGAAGGAAATTTTCAAGGTTAGGGTTTGAAGGAGAAAAATTTGGAGTTAGGGAATATAATATTTGAAGCAACAGAGGAGATTGATGAGTGAAAGGGTAAGGGAGTTCAAACATTTGTAGTTTTCAGAGAACATTGTTAGTTAAATAGAATAATGGCACCAAGCAGAGCCATAGTTAAGGAACATGTGATAGAGGAGGCACCACATGAGTGGTTCATGAAGATTCAATACCCTGAGGAGGTGATTGAAGGAAGGTTATGGATGTCCCAGTTGAAAAAATGTAAGATAAGCGACATCAACCACCACATTGAGAAAACCTTGAAGGACATAAAAGAAGATACCATCTTAAAGACAAATAGAAGGACTGCAGATGGGAAAAGAGTAATGGATAATTTGATCTACAAACTGCTAGAGAGTTTTGGGGTGATGTAATTATATAATATTCTATTCTTTGGCAAGAAAGAGTGATTTTATCGTGTGTTTTATATCATGCATACATGAAGATTACTTCTATTTTGTAGGTGGAAGGATGAGAGTTATGGAAAAATTAATTGGAAAGGTTATAGGATTGCATGACTTTGGTGAGGAAATTCCATATGACCTCTCTAATGATGATGAAGTAGAGCCAATGACCATCGTGTTAAAATATCATGAGGGAGGCTAAGCCTTTAATGTTGCAAACATAGAAGATCAAGCTATAAGAGTAGTTGCACGATTGGTTAGTTGTAAGTTGGGCGCCTTGGAGAGGTGGAAGGAGGTGAACAAGTGTTTGCTATACTTAACAGAAAATGAAAAACAAAAACTATTACAACATTGCGGGGTACATTGTAAAAATCATAGTGGAAGAGGTACACATCTAGGCTGATAAAGGTGAGAATATAACCTGGGGTGCTATCTTGCTCCTCATTGTATTTTGTGAAATTGGTGTGCCCGATGGGCCAAAGGAGAATATGTGGGTGTACCCTTTGGAGAATAAGTCACCAACAAATAAATTTGTGAGGTTCACATGTCCAGGCATGATTTCAAACACTTATAAGAAGCACACAAAAATTGGTACATGAGGATGCATAATGCATTTGAAGAAGAGACATATCTTGTAGGAATTACCTAGTGTATTAGAGGTACAGATGCAGAGTTTCCAGCATATCAACACTTATGTTTGGGCCATTTTTACATGAAGACCAATGAGAAAATCCCCTGGTGTAAGTTTCCCTTCACCTTTACTACTTGTTACTTTAAAGATTCAGTGAACCAGCTGCATAACACACGGAAGTTGTAGTTTGATGCTTTGATAAGGTAGATGTAGAAATCCACATTTTGTGTAAAACGTATGTCTACCCTAACAAGGAGGAATATGTGTAAATAATGGAGTATGATAATATCGATATCACTCTAGAGGTCATGATTATGGGATAGAGGCAGCTTGCACACATATGTGTATCTCGAGGCCGAGGTTAAAGGATGACAAGTGTATTACGAGTGATGACTTGTCATTTCTAGGCCCTCCGAAGAATTAAAAAAGCTGTGGGCACAAAAATAAAGGTTGAGGTTACACCCCCAAGGTAGGAAAATCATAACATAGAGAATGTCCTTGAGCAAAAAGAGGAAGGAAAAGAAGACAATATTGTACTTAATCATGGTAGGAGAACACTTTGTAGGAGGTGCAAGAATGTAGATGAGGGTGTTGGGACTTCATAGCTAGTGAGGAGTTCACCGTGCGTGACACCCGTGAAAAATTACAATAAGGATAAAAAGAAAAGGTGCAAGTATGTTCTTGTCAAAGATAGTGATGAGGAGAAGTCATCAGATGGGGTCACACACAATGATGTTTCCACACCTAGCTTTGAATTTCAAGAAGATGAAGGGATAAACATTGAGAAACTATACTTTGATATAGATGTCCCCAACATGAGTGTACGTGAGCATGAGGAAGAGAGATACGTTGGAGGGGATACAAAGAAGGAAGATAGTGTTGAATAATCAACCGAGTGGACTAGAGGTTGGAATTGGAGAGGAGAATAAAGAAGGTGCCAAAACAAAAAAATAGGTGAGTGTTATAGTAAAAATAAGGAAGAAGATATGGTGTAGAAACTAGACCTTGGGTACATCAACAACCCAACAAATATTATTCACACAACATTCCAGAGAGATTATTTCCTAGGACAATTGTATGGATGTAAGCTAATGGACTCGGAGATGGTAAACATGTGCATAATGAAATAATTATCATGGAGTATGCATACTCACATGGATGAGCATGATTTTGATGTATCTCGAGAATTCATGTGCCACCAAACACATAAAGAAGGCTCTAATTTCTAAGCATGTGACAATCAAGCCCACAGAGTTATCTCGATGAGCAGTGAGTAATTCATTGACGAAGATAGTCAGTAGAGGTCACACACTAGAATGCTGATAAAGAAGCTACCTTGAGAAATTTTTTTGAGGATAAAAAGGACAAGGAAGAGGAAATCCAATGCTTAACAAAGGTAAAAGAGAAAGCAACGATGAAGGAACATGGTATTTTAGATATGGTCGAGGAGATTGGAGGAATTTTTTTCGCAGTGTGACCATAGTACAAAGAAAAGGTATTCGAGACATTTCCCTCCGCGTCACACTATTTGTGCACTTTATTTCATTTGATACTAGATGAAAATATAGTGCATGTGTAGAGTGTGGAAGAACAAGCTACGAGAGAAACAAAATAATGTTACCATGGAGTTGGAAAGAACCAAGACGTAGATTACATGTCGGATAGGCGAGTATGATGTCATACTTGATACCTTGAAGGAAAAAATAAATTTGGAAAATTTGGCACTGAAGATGTGTGAAAAGCCTAAGTTGATTATTAAGAAAAGGACATTACAAGAAGATAATGAAGTCCTTGTGGTGAATAAAAATGATACTTTGGGATGAGAAGAGAGGCTCATGTTGTTAGCAAAGAAGCGTGATGCACTTAAAGTATCTATGGACCCTCATGATGACGAATAATAGAATTGGGGAAGTTGATGGCTTGACGTATCGATGTAATAGATAACATGGTGTCCTGGTTGGAAAATGTGGTGTGGAATTGAAGCACAAGGGTGAGAATATGACTTTAGTAGAAATGGATGCTGTGCTTGGAGATGTTCCCGCAAGGGTGAAAAAGGGACTCAACGACTGGGATGAGTTAGATGTAGATATAAAAATGAGTACCTTGAGATCTTGTTTCCTAATGAAGAATAAGCGCACTGGTGATTTAAATATTCTTTAAGTTATACAATTATTTTATTCTATAAATCCATATTCATTATTTATTCTTTGGAGGTATAAGTTGGGTAACCCCATTACCGAGGGTGTTAATGATATTAGTGTGGGGTAATTTTGGGCTTATAAAATAATTCCTAAGTATAAAAAAACATATGATAGTGGTGCAAAAGAAGGGGGTGCATGGATAAGTGCAAAGGGTTGATATATTTGTGCCTTGAGGTTTCGTGCCCAAAGAGAGAAAGTTCAAGACTTAGCCATTTTTCTTGGATCGGGCTAAAAATATGATGGAGTACAGAACACGTAAAGAATAAGAGCGTGAAGAATTTGTGACTAAGGAAAGTCTATTTTTGGAGCAATTGGAAGATTAAGAGTCATACAAAATTATAGCTAATAATAGGATTAAATCATGGTTTAAATATACATATAATCTATTATTAGTGAAGCTTGCATACTTCATGGATATATTTGAATGCACGCATGGCTATTTCGAGTATGTAACCTATTTTCCAAATGCATGGGTGGTGAAGGGAAAGTCCCACCCCTATATATATGTAGTGATTTTTACTTGTTTAGGATCGTTTATGTATGTATGCATGTATGTTTTGATTTGTAACAAAGGTATGCTAGTGGTATGATTTACGTGCATGAATTTATGACGGCGTTAATGATGTATATAGCTTCTAGTTTGTGATGAGTTAATATAATGGATCTTTGTGGATGGATATTGGTTATTGATGTCTCTATTCATGGTTATTGTATGGTAAATCTGATTGTAATAGTGATATGATCTAATATGTTTTCTTATTATGTGTGTTTCCAAATTGAGCTCATGGATGTGATTATTATGATGGAATATACACTTTGATTATGGTTATTATGAACATGAATGCATACAACTTGGAAAGACAGTACCAAAGAGGGACCTGCTAGCTTTGTGCACTTCGGGTGAGCATCCAAATCTATTTGGATGAAGTTCCAACATGCCTAGGCATCTGAGTATAAAAATAAAAGCTACAGTAGACCTTTGTAACACAAAAAAATATAACAATGAATTTTTTTCTGATTTCTTACAGTGATGGTGAGGGTTAGTTAGTCATTTCCCTTGCTCTATTTCAAAGAAACAACTTATTAGTATCATTTTACCTAACTTACACCCCGAGATATTCTTTAACTTGTAAATGTAGTGTGTAAGCACCTTCAAATAAGTTATTGAAAAATGGAGCCAAATTGAAAAGGATTTACTTGCAAAAGGGACCTTAAAACCTTTCCAAAGAGATAACCATAAATCAAGACCTACAGACAAGTCCAAGTTTTTCAAAAAAATAAGAAGGTCATGTTGGTACCCAAATTGGTTCTCCCTTTGAATTCAAGAAGCATTAATAGGCTGAGTGGGATGCTTAGAGAAAGATAGATCAGAATTTGAATCATTTTGTAGCTGGGAAGGATCTAACTATCTCTTTGTTACTCAATCTTGGGAAAAATTGGATAACACCATGCTAAGGGTGTGACCTACCCTACTACTTTAGGTTCTTGCCTTTAACTAGGGTGAGAAGACCCACTTTTTAACCTGTATTTATAAAGGAAAAGAATGGATCAATAATATTCGACTCTCCTTTTAGGATGTTGGAAAATAAACTTGAGAAGACATGATCAATGTAACATAATCTAACTCTCACGAGTTGTCACCCTAGAAAATGCATATGTCTCCTAGACAAGGTTCAGGTTACTAAAGAAAACAATAAAACCAACTTTCTCCTACATATTTTGGGTAAAGGATGGGTAAATTCAACAAATCTCCTTAGCATTCATGGATAAGAAGTGCAAACATGGGTGGTTCTTGTAGGATTTATCAATTATGGATGTATTTTGTTGGGGAATTAAGCAGGATAAAGTTGATTATACCAAATATTTGAGAAATTTTAACAAATGTTGGAAAATCTTCCAGATGAGAGGATAAGAACACTTCAAATAACTAACACTAAACCTTTAACCAGAAGATGTGCACCCATGGAAGCCCAAGAATACACAGTTTCACACAATCTTTGAGAATTTAAACATAAAATCTCATGCCAAACACTCAATAAAACATCAAGGATCCCGATCTATCACGCCTAAGATACACTCATAGACTTACAAACAACCTTCATCAACAAAATGGAAGCAAAGTGAATTTAAAACTATTTATTGCATAATGAAATGAAATCTCTCCTCACAATGCAATTGCAATTACCACAGTGCTACCATAAGAACAAGGTCTTGTGTGATTCAGAGGGATTCCTAACATAAGATTGCAAACCGAAACATGAATAGCTACTTTGAAATATATCAACTTAAAAGTAGACACAACAATGCTCATGATCAAACACAATTAACTTAGAACTCATCAAATTCATCAACAAGGGAAAGTTTCATTTGTAGTCTCAATTCTTGTCAATGGTTGTACACTTACAACCATCTTGACATGATTCAATTTGAAAGCTAAAGAAATTAACATGTTTCTCAAACAAGTTCTTGGAAAATGGTTTCTCTCATTTTACGCCTTTATTTTCTAAAATTTCAGAAAATTTAACCCCCTATGTGAGAGTATTCTCATCGCATTTATACAAATCTCAATCACTCACTCTTTAATTTCCCCCAAAAGCATGAATCTTTGAAGAATATTATTTCTTTATAACACATAATCTAATCCATCTTTATTCTCTTGGAAATATTTTGTTTTATGTTTCTAGGTGGGAAAATTATGAGTCATTCACGTTTTCCACTATCCCGAATGACTAGGATGCCATGTCACTTCTTTGATGTTTATTTTAATCATTTATATTTTCAAGTGATCAAAGAAACCCCTTTTTGATGATTTTGAGAATCTCTAAGTGATTTGATTTGATGTGTAATCCCTTTTAATTTTTAAGAATCCGTCTTGGGAAACACACATTCACTTTCATATATTTCTGGGAGGATTTTTTCCACATGTATCATGTCATATCAATCCAACTATTATCTTTTGCATAATATAAACTCACTTAATACTTATTTCTCTTGTGTGAATATCACATTCAAATCTTTAGAAATTATGCTACCATGATTATACTCAGCTCAAATTTTTTGTCTTGAATTTCTTATAAATTCACACTATTTCCTTCATAAACTTACATTTTATTTTTTGAGCGTAAGGAATTTAAGGAAAATTATCTGCAATATGGCGAAAAAACTAGTAGCATCCATCTTGAAATACATATCCACTAAGGATTTGCACTCAATTTTTGATTTGTCAGGCCTTGATGAGGCATTCATAAGAATACTATTTGAGATTGTTGATCCTAAGTTGTTTGGGTTGCGTTAATTAGAAGGATTATCGTGGATAAGCCACATTTTTCTGCCTTCCAAATGATATATTTTCATCTCTTTATACTGGAACATCAAAAGACTCCTGATGCATTGAATAAATTTTGGATTGTGAGTAGACCTAGTGTGCAAGGTTTGACTAATTACCAATGCCCCTTCATTTTTAATGAAGCACTTACTATGAAGGAAATCCCCTTAGGGTCTTATGTACTTGATGGGGAGATTTCACTAGGTATTGTTCCTACCCTTTTCCAAAGGATGAATGAGTTGGAGAAATGTGTCTCAATCTTGGAGAAAAAACCATCAGGGACCATACCTTCTCATCCTCCTGAAGCATCAATTTTTTTGTGAAGAAATGTAAGGGTGAGTCTAGCTCCAGACTCCTACTCCATCTACTCCAAGATCATTTGTGGTTGCACTTCCAGCTCAGGGTTCCAAGCCATCCTCTAATTTCAAAGAAAAAGTGAAAATGAACTTCCCTAAAGGAGGCCTAAACATGAATAAATAGTTTTCCCGCTATGAGAGGAGGCCAAAATTTCTAAATTTTTTTGGATGGATCTATGAAGACTATTGATGAACTTAGGTCTTTGGGTATGTCTCGCACACTGGCAGAGACATTTTGTTTGTTCAAATGGCATTGGGGACAAATGAATTTTTTTATAGAAAAATAAGCTAGTGAAGAAACTTCCTCTTTGCAGAGAGGATTTTATGGTGGTGGATGATTAGGTTTCTTTTTCTTGTTTCTCTTTTTGATACAATTCTTGAAAATATATGTAACTTTTTCTTCATGGGTGGGGCCCTATAGAACCCCATTTTTATTTTTTCCACAATACAAAAAGTAACAAACAATTTCATTAGTTTACATGCTTCATGATGGATTTGAAATTTTATCAAAGCAATATAAAAGTCTAATGTATTGTATCAAATTACATACATATATGAAAATAACAACTTCAAAGTGATATTCAGTTTGTTTATGAAACAAGAGTAATAATTGAAATAAGATGAAAAGAAATTTTAAGGAAAACAATCCTATGCTTGTTCATCAGTCTTCATATCTGTATCTTTATCTTCTTCATCTCCTTCTTCCTTGGGTTTCCTATCCACATATGCATCATACTTCTGGAAGATTATTTTATATCATCTTCATCTAGGCTTGTATGGTGCTGAAATATCAAGGCTTTCCTGCTTAGTGCATCCACACATTGATCCATATTTTGTTTATATTCCCATGGTTTTGATTTTAAATCTATAATTTTGTTTTCTACAGTCATTAGTGTCTCAATGAATTCATAAGAAAAGTTTTCTCTTTGGATATTCTTCTCAAAAGAATTGATTAAGAAGTTAGTTTTCAGATCACCATAACTCTTTTTGAATTTATCAAATACCATGTTTTCTAACTTTAGATCAATAATGTCCATATTCTTCTCAACCCATTTCTTCTCTATTTCCATTTTTTCTCTGATTCCATTCAAAACCTCAACTCGAGTTTGGCCAAATCTTCAATTGCATACTAAGTTCCCATGTGTTCAATTGGCACAATTCCTTCCTTCTCAACTAAGTCTTCATCTAATTGAGTAATACGATTCAGCTTGGGGAGAATTCCCTCAAAATAGAAAATCTCATTATCACACTGTTCAATTAACTCATCAATTTCATTGAGCTTATTCTTAAGCTCTTCATATTTCATCCTATCTTTCTCAATGGATTTCTTCCCCTTTTCCATTAACTTCTCCACCCAAGTATCAACAACTTTAACCTTTTTAACAAATTTTTCAATATGTCCCACAACTTCAGGAGTATCAGTAGAGATATCTTCTTGGCATTCACTGGATTGGCCAACTAACTGTTGTAGACATGAACTCAATGATTTGACCCATTATTTTAACTACATTTTTGATATCCTATCTTCATCCACTTTGTGTAACAAACCATGGAATACTTCTAAAACTCCTTTCTTTAGTGCATCCCTTGAGGGTTTTCCCAAAGGAATAAATTGAACATTATAGTCACTTGTAGTTATATCACTTCTTGATTTTCCCTCATGTGGGATTGCCACCTCCAAAGTTCTAGATCCATATGGGTTAGTATGGGTTTTAGTAATGACCCTAGACTTTTTGGAGCCTTTGTGGGTTTTGGGAAAGCCAAGGTTGTAAGATATATGGATTTCATAGGTATAACCTCTTCTTCTTCTTCTTCTAAAATCAATTCTCCTATCCAACCTTTTATAAGAGCAATTCCCACCTTTGTCTCTTGTAGTGTTTGTTGAGGTTTTTCAGGGACAACCACCAATTGCTTAGACATTTCTTAAACATATTACACTAATGGATCCTTATGTTGTACTTTGTCCACTTCTAATGTTGATTTCTTGGGTTCATCTTGTGTTGGCACTTCCCCACTTGCTTCTTTCCTTGATCCTGAACTTGGGGTTGAAAAAATTCCTTTTGAGTCATATCAACATTTGGAACATGTTCTCTATTTGTCTCCTCAACTGATGTAGTCATAACCTCTAAATTTTCCTTGGGAACCTCTTGGGATGGTGTTGTTCCTTTAGGTAATTCTTTTCCTTTTGTAGTTTCTACTTCCTTTAGAGGTTGTTGTTTGGTGGAGATATCCTCATGAATTGGTATACCAATTTCCTTTTGTTCTTTTGATACCTCCTTTTGTGGCATAGTGTGTTGGCTCCCAATAGCTGATCCTTTACTTTTACCAATATCTTGTGTACTCTAACTGTCATCAATCTCTTCCTTTGTAATCTTTTCTTTTACAATTTCAATCATCCTTTCTTCAATAGACTTTTCCCTTTGAGGTGATCCACTACCTTTGGTAACCTTGGCTTCCTTTTGGGTATATTTCTCACCTAGTACCACAATATCCCTAATCTCTCCACTAGAAATTCCTTGAAATTTTGACTTGCTCATTTCTAAAGTAGTTTGGCCTTCAGAAGATACTTCTGACATTGGAATTTCTGACTCAACAATTGGCACATGGGTGGATTCCTTCACTCCTTCACCTGACTGGAGAATACCTGCATCTTCTATTACTTTTCTTTCCACCGATACTTCAAATACCTTGAGTATAATAATATCCTCATTTGTGTCTATGTCTATTATGTCAATTGGGATTTTTGTTGATTCATGCAATTGATCAAAAAGAGGTATACTCACACCTTCAACTGGGGTTGCAAAAATTTCTTCAACTCTTATTCTAACACAGAACTATCTAGTGGATTAGGTGGGATATTACCTAGGGATACTTGTTCTTGAGTAATATCAGCTATTACTCCTCTTGGAGATAAAGCTAAAGATGGAAACACTGGTTGTACATTTGGACTTACTTGAACATCTTTTTGTTCTGGTGGTGGAGTTGCTTGATGAACCATGGAAAAAACTACTCCTTGTTGTTTAGTGAGCATGGGAGGATCAATCACTTTAGCCTTCTTATGCTTGTGTTTCTTAAATGTAGGATCACCTTCTCTTACCAAGGGTTTTTCAAATACAAGTTTGTATCTCTTCTTTTCCTTTCAAACTACTTGATATTCAGTGCCACCCTTTCCTTGACACTTTATGACTTGGATTAGATGTTAGCACTTTCTATGGCTCCTCTCATCATCTTTTCAGTACCCTAGGATCTTGGTAAAACCTCTGGAGGGGAATTTTGTGTAGCCAAACCTTTTCCTTTTGTTTGGATTGGTACTAAAAAAGTGATAGGAGCATTTTCCATATATTTTAGAAGCATTTCTTCTATTTTCTGCTTCAAAGCAGACATGGAGGTTCTTGTCCCACTAACAATAGTGGTCCACTCATAAAAAATTCCTATAATAGGTCTTTTAGAAGGTAATTGAGGGGATTTTCCTCCTAATGGATCTATCTTATCAACTCCCTCCTTCAAAGATGGAAATACCCTTGAACTTGTTAAATACCCTTGTATTATGAATGGATAAATCTATGTTATTTTTTTTAACCAAATCAAAGTTCTTCTCATCACAAGAAAAATCGTGTCATACTGATCATATGATTCCTCCTCATCCCATTTTATAAGGGTCATTGGATGTCCTTCTATCTTTTGATCAATATAAAATTGACTCACAATTTGCTGGTCATCCATGATTCCCTTAGGAACTAAAACAATTTTAAAATCAATGATTTGTGTGAGGGTCATCCTTGAGAAATCCCTGAGTCTTAATTCCTCTTCATCTCTACAATTCATCCAATATTCCTCAAAGTGAGGTTCATGCTAAAAATAATGTTCCAAAGTATTGACCACCCATCTAATGTCATAGCTAGACCTCACCTCAAATTTCTCCATATCAAACCTTTCCATTTCCTCCTCCATCAACCTAGATTTTATAATAGAGGGAAATAATACCTTCCAATCCTAATGGGAAATTTGATGTTTGTCTTATGTCTCCTAAAAATCATCTTATGAACAGGTGTTAATTATCTTGCCAACTCACATAAAGCCATCTTATCATCTAAATACCTTGGTAATTTACATGGTTATCCCTCAAATCCACTGGATCTTATGTAAGTGAATCTCCTATACTGAATAAAGAAGCAACCATATTCCATTATGTATTTCTAGATTCTTCTGATATTCTATATTGCTCCCATTCAAGTTTGAACAAGCACATGACAGGTGTAAAAATGTATCATTCACCAATATTACATTTCCCTTCCAATTACTCAATTGTAATTGGGGATAAATCTCATGCATTTTGTGTTTTTGAAAGGGGCATGTGGTATAAGGCTAAGGAAATGTCTATGGCTTACAATATTGTAAATTAGATATGTCATCATGTAAAACTTGAGCTCCCCAACACCACCCATCTTGATCTTTGCAACCAATGCTAGAAGATGCTCATGAATTGAATCAACAATAAGGGTTTCCCAAAAATGATCCCTTTATTTTCTAAAACAATCCACATATATGGGCACATCCATTCTTTGAATTCATTTGTTTTTTCCAAACCGACCATCCTACTTAGCAACACAACTACATTTTTGCTTCTTCCACAAGCTGTTCCCTAATCAGTTTCTTGGGAATTATGGTGGTTACTTTCTTGTCTACTAATAGACACTTAGTATTTATAAGTTCAACACAGTCCCTCTTCTTGGATTCATAGTCTTTAAGGGATAATTCAACACCTAGGGTTATCGAGTTTTGATTACTAGGTAAGTTCAACATTATCCTAAAGGCCTTGGGTGTTAAAGTCAATATTGCTTCACCACTCCCATCTAAGACTTATCTCTTTTCTGGATTATAGTTCATGGCACAAAGCCTCACCAATTTAGGGAAATGCACAGAGGGAGGTATGGCACTAGCTGAGGCAATGTTACTGGCCTCAATTGCTTCCATGAGTTCACTTTTTCTAGCTATTCAATCTTTGCAAGAATTCATTCAAATCAACATTCATTAAATCTGTGTCTGTAATCTTATCTAAATCACTAGTAATTCCGGATGTGACATGAAAACCCAATGACAATGTCTTCATATTTTATGCCCTAGCTTCTACTTTCAATCTCTTTACAAATTGTGGAGTAAAAATAATGAAAGTACGAGAGTAGTACAATCCTTACCAGTTTCCTGTGTAAATGTCTATGTAGTTCTCCTTTACTTCTTATATTTTTAATCTTTCATCTCCCAATCGATAGTATTTAATTGATTTCACCTCGTTCCTCTAAAAATTTGATAGCAAGGGAATCCAAATATTGACATACGATAGTAAAAAGCTCGAAGCATTCAAATACTTTAAACAATCTTGCCTTGATTTATGAAAAAATGCATTAATGGTGGCAACCATAAATGCATTGAATCATGGCCATCCATCTTGCCTCCCCTTTTTAAAATGTGGGCCATCCACATGGAGAAATTCCATGCTATGTGGGCTTGAGAGTATTTTTATTTTTTTGCACTACTTTTTAAAACGCAAACAAGTTTACATATTTGACTCGATCACCCACCCTTGAATTTCACTACGATCCTGAAACGTGTTTAAATACTAAAGGTGGCGAGCTACGTGACCTTTTTTCATATCTGTCTATTTTCTTGATCAAACAAAAACTACCATTTCAACTCGAGGCCCCGCTTCTCGATCTTTGCTTAAGAATATGCCATGTGTCCTTGGTGGGTCTCAAAGATTTTTTTACACTTTGCATTTTTATTGACTTAATGTTAAGAGAACATCATCGGCCCCGATTCCCCACTCCAATCATATTTTAACACGTATACCTCTTTGGGAGTAGGGTCAACTTCTTGTTTTGCATCCTTTGACTTCAAATATTCCCGGAATATTCATTGGGCCTTGGGGCTAAGTTTGCATTTTGTAAATATTATGTAATTTTTGTAACTTTGCAAATCAATCCCACAACACCATAACTAATGGGAACATGCCACATATCTTTGGGTGGTGGAGAAAAGTATGAAATTTGTAACAATGGCCAAAGGATGATATATAAGGATATTTTTCAAGATTACACCCAATTCATGACCAACTTTTTACAGGTATTTTTAAAGGCAACATGACTAAAACATTCCTCGACCGAAAAAGAGGATTGACACCTTATACACAGGGTTTTCATTCGCATTCAACATGATTACATATTCAAATATACATTCTTCAAATATGCACTGAAGATGTTTTTCACCACTAATTTGTTGCTTTGATACAAATGAAGATGACACCATGAAGCTTGCTCTCCTTTATTCTTCTTCTTTAAATCTTCCGTCTAGACTGTTGAAAATTTTTGCACTTGTGCAAAAATGGGCAACTCAAAACTTTGTTATGATGGATGGAACTGGTGAAGTGAACGTAATTAGGGGAATACATTTTTTCAGTTGTGGCAATTGATGGTTACATGTAATTTATAGCTATATGTGCTGTTAAAAAATGTAACAAATCACATAGTCTACAATTCCATGTTATTTTTCAGCAAAAGAATACAAAATCTCTAAGGATAGATGTATTAGTTTGATGAAGACCGAAATACAAAATAGGTGGTGTTAACTTTAGGAAAAGGATATAGTTGTAGATTACGAATTGGGAGTTCATTATTAAAGTTGTAGATATTTTAAAGTTCTTTTCTTCATGATTAAATACATCCAATTATGTTATTGAGTTTTTTAGTTTGTTATACAATCCATACATGAAACTAAAATGCAGAAAGAAGTACACAACTCAATTCCAAATTTAATGTTTTATTCATAAGGAATTTCAATGTTTCCCACACAAGTCGTGGGATGTAACTCAAAAAGAAATTCATAATTATTGAAGTAGAAGGTACATATGCATGAAAATAAAATTAAAGGAGTATGAAAAAACCCATCATTTCCTTGAGTTTCTTTCATCTCCGTTGCTCCACTTCCAGCTCCATCTTTACTTCATCTTCATCCTCGCTATCCACATTGGCATTGTACCTGAGAAACAGAAAAGGGATAGGTATGTCAGTCACGAGCTCAAGGTTAATCCATATTCTTGTACTATCTAATTTCATGCAAATGGATCTCCTGACATTAGGAGGTATGAGTTATAGACATAAGATACATCAGAAACAAATACAAAGTTGATAAGAGTAGTATTCTACATCAACACATATGATTCTCACAATCATTTTAGAGAAGAAATATGAAAGAAGAAAAACTATGGAACATGAGAGAGGCCAAAAATCCTAATGTTTTCTAACTAGTTTATCTAAATGTGTAGGTACATGTAAGAAGAAGGATGAATACACAAAGATATAGTTGTACTAATCCATAAAAGAATACAAGTTTATTGCTGCACGATTCTCTAAAAAATGGAATGCATACAAACAAAGTGTAAATAATGATTATTTTTCAGCTTAAAAGGTTTAGTGGAGTACAAATCGAACCATACTTTAGAATAATTTTGAGAAAATAAATATTGTTCATTGCATAAGTCAAGGATACAAATCCAAGATATCATCAAAAGAATGTTACAGAAACAAAGTACACTTGTTCAATTTAAGCTAATAGCAAAAGAAGAAGCCAAGAATTTCTAGATAGTTTAAAAACATCAAGGAATGCATCCTGTGCTGATCAACTAAAATTATGTCATATTGATCAAGATACAGAAGGGAAAAGATATCAGAATTTGATCAAATTACAATCAAGTCCAAAGTATCTATCAAAGTACAATTGGCAAGTTACAAATGATAAAAATGTACAGTTTGATTGATAAAGCTAGAAATGAATTATCCAACAAGCATCAATCAAGCATTAATGGAGTTATGCTTCATATAAGATCTAGATAAATTTTCAAGAAATAACAAAGTTGAAGCAAAGTATCAAGTACAAGAAAAAATCACTTCAGATACTAGTTTGCAACATGCATTACTTCATAGTTCCAGAAAGTAAAATAATGAAAAGATCAAAGTCATCACAACCAATAAAAGTGACCAGGAAGTTGTTATTCAAGGCAGAGAAGGAAAGAACCATCATTTTTTTAAATTACAGTGATCACATTCCATTGAAATGATGAGTACAAACATTGACATATGATCACTGAAAGTACAAAAATAAATAGATACAAAATCGAAGTCCTGATCATCCTCTGTCATTCAGCAGTTATTCTTATACAAGTTATGAATTGAAAGCTAAGCTATGTCTTAGATATTCCAAGGAAATACTATTAATGTTGTCATGTTGCAATCATCAATTGAGTATGAACTTGTAGATGTATATTATGGATAAACTCAAATCATATGGGAATGTAATTGTTGGTTGCTAAAACATGCACCCGCATCTCGGATCTCGGAAGGGCCGAGGTATTTGAGACCACAATGGAACCATCCCCAAGTTGTGGGACCTTGTGAGCTTGGGACAGATATCCGAAGAAGGCCAATTCCTCTATCTATTTATACTGCTACTACTACTCCTAGTGCTAAAAGGGGAAACTAAGCTAATAATGCCAAGGGACTAGGGATAGGAGGATAACATGGAAGGAAACTACACTAAAAGGTGATAGCACCAGAAAATAGGGATGAACACTATCTGTTTTGAGTGAGAATGATAGGGAATGTGTGAAAGGAGGCTAGGCACAAGTAACACAGTGAAACACATATTGACTAGATCATTCTCATGGAACACAACTAAATATGGAATTGTAGGGGACTTGAAGTAGCACAACCAACACACAACACAAAAGAAAAGGTAAGAAGAAGGAATGAAAACATGTTAGGACAGAGAATAGTCACAAAATGATGCTTCTATTACTTCTAGAAATACACAGAGCTATTACAATGATGAAGGAGGCTGATATCCACATGTAAGAGCCAAACATAGAGGTCTGCAACTCAAAATACAAAAAATATGGAGTCCTTAGCAAAACACGTAAGGATCTAGAGTGTCCAACATAACAAATGAGCCTTTCTCTTACATTTATAGATGAATCCATGGAGGAAGAAGGGAAAAAGGAGGGAAAACTGAATTTGAAACACAACCACCAACAAGAAGAATTCAATTCCTGTAAATCCACCTAGAGGAGGGTGGATCATATCAAATCAGGTGGTTGGAGAAATAAGATCTACTCATAAATGTTTAGAAATATGTTTTCATGTTTCTCACCTACTAGATCTGCTAGAATTTGAATTTTGAATTTATGACACTATAGTTGATGTCAGACTTTCTAACAAGTCTAGGCATGCAATTGATCTAAGATTTGTAGTTGAAGATATGGTTGTCAAAAGATGTCGAGTCATCAGCGACAAAAACACGTGGCATGCACGGATCGGTTGAGATGATAGCCAATCTGTGTAAATACTTGTCGTTTCTACCATGTGTCACTTAGTGATTTGTTGTAAGGATTCAGATGCCTGTTGGTGCACTTTGACGATTGTGTGTGACACACTCAAGCATGTCCAAATATGATCTCGCACGAAGGGCATGAGGGAAGGGCACACGAAGAAAATAGAGGAAGGTGCAGAGGGGGCACATGTGATGCGCATGGGGAAATGAGGTAAACCGGTGATCAAAAATGTATGGTTAAGGCATAACTATCAAAGGAGGGGTGCATGCTACTTTAGTAGGAGCTTTATGCGGGACCTCCCCGTCTGTGGATCTCGAGCTCTTTTGTTGCAAGATGTCTTGTCTAATTCTTTCTTCTTATGAGGATCCACTTACGTTGTTGGGATTGTGACCTACACACTTGACTCCAACATTATTTTCTTGTATCTTGTGTTGTTTGTAACTTGGGTGCATGGTTTGTTTGCATCTTCTATAACTTGATTGATTACACAGAAGTCCTCTGCACCAAAGAACATAAAGTTTGTCTCTGGAGGAGCTTCTTGTCCTTCTTGGTTATCTTGCTTCAAGGGTGCTTATTGAAGGCTCACAGGTCAAAGCATTCTAGATCATGAAGGCTTGGGCATGTGCAACATTGGCACAATGATATTGACTATGAGGCATGTTGCAAGGGAAGCACCACTCTGACTCTTATGCCAAATTATTCTAAATTAGAACAAGCACCCAACTCGCACTGGTGCTGGAAGAGAAGGCGTGGGAGGAACAACTTGTAAGGGTAGATGTGCATTAGGCTGCCATCTATCATTCTATTGTTGGGTGTGTATCTTTGATTTCCATATTGATTTCACCAAGGCTGATTGTTTTAGCCATGTGCCTGATTGAATTGCCTCTATAGGCTTGTGCCTATTACTTTTCTAATGATATGACCTTGTTTGATAAATTTCTAATCAAGGCCTTCAATTCTTCATCTTCCTTTTTCTCGTGATGGAGAATAGGATGTTGAGGAAACTGGTTGCACACTTTTCTCAAGAATGGGAATAAGGGCCACAAGGTCAGCACTTGTGATGTCTTTGGGAATAAGGGCATGGGTGGTCTAGGAGCCAACTTTCCCACCTGAATGAGACTATTTTCTGCCCTTACTGCAATGCTATAAGTAGTTGGTAAAGTCCTACCTCCCATAGATTGGATCATAACTAAAATATCACTATTGAGCACCTTTAGATAATAAAGGAAAGCATGTTAGGTTGTAAGTTTTACCATAAGAGGGATTATGTCCTAAGTCTTCTGAAATTTGATGTTAAAATTAGTCATCTACTCATTGGGTGCTCTCCTTGTTGTTGTCAGTTACTCCACCAACGATAGGTGATCTGACTTATCTTCAAAGTAATTGCAAAGAGATACTCCTAACTCATCCCAGGTGGTGATAGATCCAAGTTTCAAGCCTCGATACCATTGAAGTGCTTTACCTTTGAAAGAAGTTGTAAGAAACTTGACTAATACATCATCATGTGTGATTAGATAAAGTGAACACACATTTTCTATATCCTAGATATGCTCCTGAGGGGTGACTTGATTCTCACCAGTAAAGTAAGGAATACTCTTGATCGCACCATTTATCATATCATGTTGCGCGACTAGGAGCAAGGGACTACCTCTAGCAAAGTTTCTTAATGGAGGAGGTTATTGATGTGCCATTACATGGTGCATAGGTTTTCTATTTTGAGGAGGAGTTGAATGGGCACAAGGTCATACTGGAGATAGAGATGCGCACACAGGATTTCTAGAACAAATTTTTCTCGTGGGATAGTTGGAGGTACTCAAAAGAACCTTCAGCTGCTACACTCCTTGTGTGCACTCTTATCATGAAAGGTGATCAAGACTGCTGAAATAGAGATATTGAAATATTGGGAGTCACCATATGTGTTTGAAATGAACCTCCAAAGGCTGAAACACTAAGTCCACCCACCAAAACTTAGAGATATGAAATTTGAGCTTTCAATGTTATCCCACTAGGCATGCCAGAAACTATTGGTTACTCAAACATGCACTCGCGTCTCGGATCTCGGAAGGGCCAAGGTGTTTGAGACCATAATGGAACCATCCCCAAGTTTTGGGACCTTACGATCTTGGGATGGATCTTTGGAGAAGGCCGATTCCTCTATCTATTTCTACTGCTACTACTACTCCTAGTGCTAAAAGGGGAAACTAAGCTAATAATGCCAAGGGACCGGGGATAAGAGGATAACATGGAAGGAAACTACACTAAAATATGATAGCACCAAAAATAGGGATGAACACTATCTATTTTGAGTGAGAATGCCAGGGAATGCGTGAAAGGAGGCTAGGCACGAGTAGCACAGGGAAACAATTATTGACTAGATCATTCTCATGGTACATAACTAAATATGAAACTGCAATGGACCTAAAGTAGCACAACCAACACACAACGTAAAATAAAAGGCAAGAAGAAGGAATGAAAACACGTTAGGATAGAGAATAGTCACAAAATGATGCTTCTATTACTTCTAGAAATGCACAAAGTTATTACAATGATGAAGGAGGCCAATATCCACATGCAAGAGCCAAACATAGAGGTTTGTAACTCAAAATATAGAAAATATGGAGTCCTTGGCAAAATGCGTAAGGATCTAGAGTGTCCAACATAACAAATGAGCCTTTCTCTTACATTTATAGATGAATCCATGGAGGAAGAAGGGAAAAAGGAGGGAAAACCTGAATTTGAAACACAACCACCAACAAGAAGCATTCAATGCCTACAAATCCACCTGGAGGAGGGTGGATCATATCAAATCGGGTGGTTGGAGAAATCAGATCTACTCATTAATGTTCAGAAGGATATTTTCTCATTTCTCACCTACTAGATCTGCTAAAATTTGAATTTTGAATTTATGGCACAGTAGTTGATGTCAGCAGCTTTCTCGACAAGTCTAGGTGCACTCCGATCTAAGCTTTATAGCGAGAAGATATGCTTGTTAGAAGATTCTAGAGTTGTCAGTGCACAAAAAACATGTGGTGTGTGTGGATTGGTTGAAATGATAGCCAATTGTGTAAATACTTGTCATTTCTTACCATGTTTCACTTAGTGATTTGTTACAAGGATTCAACACTCTTGTTGGCACACTTTGATTGATATTACATGACACACTTAGGCATGTCGAAGGGCATGAGGGAAGGGCACATAGAGAAAATAGAGTAAGGCATGAGGGGGGCACACACGATGCGCATGGGGAAATGAGGAAAACTTGTGATCACAAAATGTATGGTTAAGGCACAACTATTACAAGGTAATGTGTGGGGTGCGCGAAGGGCCAAGGACTTAGCAGTAAATGCGAGGTGCAAGGGAAGGGAAGACGTCAACTAGGAAGAAGGAGGATGCATAGAAGATGGGCGTAAGGGAGAGGTGGAAGGAGAGAAAGGAAAGGAGTGCACAGGGAAACTGCGACCAAGGGAATTTGTACAGTGATCTTGAGCGCACAATATTGCAAGGAATAACTTAGAGCTAGAATGTGTATGCAAGCTACCCAAATTGCTAGGAGATCTATTTGGATAATAGTAACTAAATAGAGAAAGAATTACAGCTACACTATGTGAAAGGATAGTTTCAATGTAATTGGTCATCAACACCTTGGAGCATTGTACTATGTCATTTAGGAGTATAAATAACAAAGTTGCAATGATTAAAGATCACATGAAAAATACTTAGGCAGTCTCAATAACATCAGTGACTCATTACAATCATGATGGTTCATAAGAGTGGAATATTCCAAGTGCTGATCATAAAATCATTCATTTTACCTTATGAAAGAGAGCATTTTCAAAAGAAATAAGTGTTATTCAGAGACAATAAAATAAGAAAATCCACTCATTATACAAGATATCTAAATTTTTTATGATGCAGTAGTAAAAGAATAGGTCATTCAAGAGTTACAATCATCTAAGTGCTACAAAAGTATTTTAGCCATCATGATCTACTAGCACAGTTTGAGCATCCTAAGAACTGCTAGCTTGTAGCATCAACATGAGAAGATGCCATTATAGGTGAACAAAGGAGGGTACAATGTATTGCTAGCTCATGATGCCTTTAAAAGTAAACATAGGGGAAGGAAAGCCAACAAAATTTCACATAAATGCTATATTTTGCATGTCAACATTATAGTGCTTAAAGAAAACCATCTTTTAAAGAAAAATAATGTTATTGACTAAATTATAGATCAAAAAATTATATACTCATTGTTGTACATCAGATACCCAGAGGTTATTTCATATACAAGATCAATTTTAGGCTTAAGATAGATTCATCAATACATTCAGATGTTCATGGCAGAATTGTTCTAATTAGAAGAAATTTTTTTATATTAGTTATGAAATTCACAGGTCTTCCATGAACTTTGCCACCTTATACAGTCAAGGTAGAGTGGTGTAATGACCTCCAAATTTAGAGGCAATTAGCAAAACTACCATCTATATTTCATGAGAGAGTTATCAAACAATTATAAAAGAAAACAGTTTGAAGAACATTCAAAGGTTGCAAGAGTTCTAGTTTTCATAAATAAAGATGAGTTTACCACATGAGTTCAAGTCATGAGAAGTTAAAAATACATAGTCGAGCTATCAAAAATAAAGCCTTCCATGTTTGGTTTACCTCATGCAAAGGTAGAACAAGAGTATGACTCAAAAGGTGGAACCGACCTCAAATAGATTGAAATAGAAACACAACTGAGTCATGAATAATATCAAGAAATGCCTAGGCTAGGTTCAACATTGGAAACCACCAATTCAAACAACATTATATTGAGTACCAAAGTTTCAAACAGACTTCATACAGTTAAAATGAAAAGGATTTACAACTTCTAGTGCAATAAAAGTATCTTTAAGTTGATGTTTCCTTATAATGGAATAAGCTATGGGGAGAAAATAAAAAATTCTTCAGAAACAAACTTATGAAAACTTCCTAATCTAAGTAGATAAAGAAGAAAAACAGAGTCTCAATCCCATAAATAAGTTCAAGTCACATTGCATTATAGATGATGAAGCAACAAATAATTTCCAACTTATTTTAATAATATAGTTTTAGATGTAAGAAGGATAGAATAGAGTTACATTTTTTCCCAATATCTCTTTTTCAGAACTTTGAATAGCAGAGTGGGAATGGGTATGGCAAAAGAAAAATACGAAGACCCATCACACCAAAGTGTGAAATCTAGAACCTGAAGCGAAATTCATGACATAGAGTGCATTTTTTCGAGCTTCATAGCAAATGAAGTAATGATGAATTAAGGCCCATATAAAAGAATGCAAATGTTATGAGTCAATGAAAACCCTACTAGAAAAATTTGAGCATTATTATCACAAAACCCCAGCTAAAATGATGAAGCTGAAAAGTCGAATACCCATGTCACTTATACAACAAATCTTATGATTTTTGAACAAAATATAGAATACCCATTTGGCAAAAGGAAATTACAAGTTGTGGCATCATTATGCACTTACCAGTTGGATTTGCCAATTTAAACCCTCAAAGTGTGGAACAAAAGCAAGATGCCTAGGAATTTTCTATTTTTGAGCTCGACCGAGCCATAGAGACAAAGAAGCACAATGACTCTAAAGTATCAGTTACAAGTTACAAGATAAAGAATGAAACAATTACAAGTTTGTAGAACCAAAAACTCACCCTTTTATTTTATGAAGACCACACAATAGAGTTCGAATGGAGCACCACAAGCCAGAATAGTGGCCATTCTCGATCTAAACTAATCGATTTCCCCCCTCATTGAACTCACCAAAATCATTGAAGAACTTTCGAGATTGAAAAATGTAGAAAATGAGCTCTAGAATGATAAAAACAATGACCATGAGCCTCAAGTCATTTAAAATGGCTCATTTTTGAGAAGAAATGGAGAGGGGAATGAAAATATTATAGAGCCTCAAACCATTGATTCTGAAGAAAACACGAAAAGCATGAACAGAGAACCCTCAAGTTGAAGGAATATATACAGGTGGTAATTGAGCTCTAAAGATCGATAATGGCGGTTTGGGAAAATTTTTCTAGGGATTCATTGTATTCTTCTACAATGTAAAATGAAAAATGAGATAGGATCTACACATTTACCCATTCAACTTGAAAATTATGCAAACCTAAATCACCGTGCCAACTAGGGTTAAGATCAATGACTAAGATGCAATGGTACAGGGATCAAAGTCCCAATTTCAATCAACATTAAATGCTAAACTCATAATGTAACCACCAGGTCACCATGGTTGAGATAATCGATGGCTTAGATCAAGATGTACAATATCAATGGCTCATAGATCACTAACTAGCTTATTACGAGTGCATACCCTAATCATGGATCTTAAGATCAACGATCAGAGATGAAGTAAGTACCAAGATCAATGACCAACAATCAATTTAACTTATCAATGCAAATCTAGGGGTACAATGTAACTTAACCCAAGTTATTCCAATTGCCACCGACACACATGTGAAGAGGTGAGTCATCATCACGAGGGGGTTGGCCCCATGTTTTATAAATTATTCACATTGAATTATCAAAAGGGTCCCAAACTATAGTCCAAACATCATGATGGAATGCTGACAACAATGATTACCTAAAAGGTAAGGTTTACTTTATAATTATTAAGCATCATTCAAAAAATGAATGTCACCATAGGTTAATAACCAATGCATATAGGTGGAAAGTGATACACTCAAGATAAATGTAATGCTAAGGTTGGAGATATGTACATTAAAATTCCAAAGTATACCTCAAACTTTGCTAAGGTAATCTGTATAAAAGGGAGAATCTCTATTACTATATGTGCATAGGTGGTCCCCACATGGGAGCTAAAAACAAAGGCATTATTTCCATTTGCATAGGAGTCAATTTCACATGTGACCACAAGAGGACAGAGTAGATGTCAACATCAGAAATACAAGTGGTCCCCATCAGGATGAATGCATGGGTGAATACTTTTCCAAGTATTGCAAATAAAGGATTTATTTTTGCTCACACAGGATTTATTTTTGCATGTGCATCCAAGGGGCATGATTAAAAGTGCTAATATTATCACTACAAGTGGATCAAGTTATAGATGTCACATCATCAGCTAGAAGACAGAGATTGCATGCATTGGAGAAGACTTTCTCATCAAGAAAAGCTTATTATTAGCCAAATTATTCATCCAACTTTATTAAAAATAGAATAGTCAATTGTAGTTTGACTGAGTTGTATTTTTGTAACCAAGGCTATTAATGCCTCATTGTATTAACATGTTTATTTTTTCCTTTATTTATTCATGATAAAGGATAAAAATAGAATGCATGGGCGAGTATAATTTTTAGTCTATTTTTAGGAAGGGGTGGGATGAATAAATTTTCTATATATTGTGTGTAATTGCAAGGCACAAAGGAGGAATTTTTGGACACAAGAGTGCTGAAGTAGATTTTTCCAGTTTTTCCCTTTGAATGAGAATTGATTTCTACCTTTCCAATTATTTGTAGTGTTGTGTATACCTTATTATTTCTTTTGAATGTTAAATTCCTTGATTAATCATCTTACCTTACTACAAATTTAGTAATTTCTACATAATATTAGTGTGCATGTTTATCTTAACAATATTGTTGTGAATTATTCCCTCAATACCTCAAGTGTTTTGCCTTAATATTCTGTTGAAAACTATTGGTTTGTGCATCCAAAATCCATTCTCAAATATTTGTGCATGTACTTAGTCAAAGCCCTCAACAAGTTTGGTGTATCACCCCAGTTTTAAATTCATTTACAGTCATCTTTTTACCCTCAAAACCCAAAAAAATAGTTTAGGATACATAAAAAGGAATTGACCTTGATACTGAGAGAATCACCTTGAAATAGGTATACCCAAAACTTGAGGTGTTTCCATTATATCTACGAAAGAGAGAGATCCAGAGAAGCTTAGAACACTTGCAGTCATCTCTCTATAGGGTGCACTTTCAAGAGATAACAAGACCTCTTTGCTAAAATGATTCTTCTTCAAGCTGATTTCACGCTTTCCCTATCTTGAAATAATCTAATATCTCTATATAATATGTTCACATATTCATTTCCATCTCTTACATGTCACATATACCTATTATACATCCACAAGTTCCCCATGTAGGTCACACTTTTCTCCCCTTTTTACAACTTGGACAAATTAACTTTCGGTCATAACTTCCTCAATTATAAAAAAACTCAAGTATGATATACTAAATGGAAATATATTGACGTCACAATCATGGAAAAATTCAAATGAAGTCACAACTCTACTTGTAGAAGACCTCCAAAAATTCTTTGTTCCCAGTTGCTCCAAATTACCCAAAAATACCTAAAACTAGTCCTCATTAATAGCGCACACTTTACATTCTAAAGGAAAAATCATGACCTCAAACCATTAAGGACATGTAATAAAATCACCATGCTTCAATAAATGCTAAATTAGTCAATACGTCCAATGAATTTTTTTGCACAAACTAAAACTTTCCGAAACTTACATTTTGGGTGGGGCCCACATATTGTCACAAGCTCTAAAATACATAAATGGAAATCTATAAGAGTCCTCTAGAATATCCAATCATCAATTTTTCTCAATAAATCAATTATGGGTCACTATACTCAATATTTGTCAAGTCACTCCAAAGTTAGGGTTTTAAGAGGGTTAAAACATTATTTGGCATCTTAATGATTGTTCATAAAAATGTGAAGATAAAAAAACTCATTATTATTTTAAAATATTCATAATTGACATACTCAACTACCCCCGCAAAGATCTCGAGTTTCCATACAAATCATAAACTCCCCAACAAGCATCTGAAAGTCAAAATTTAGCTATAAAACTCACCTCTAGAAACCTGGTTTTGGTCAAAGTGTAATATATTCAAAATCATTCATCACTAGGTCCTAAAATTTGGACCACACCATAATATAAACTTAAAAAAACATCTCCAATACTCACCTTTTCTCAAATAGCTCTGAAACTGCTCAACTTATCTCACCTGGGCATGCTTTCTTAAGGATTAGGTCTAGAGTAGACCTAGAAAACATGACTAAACCTCATACCTGCACCCTGAGACACTTGTGAGTGTCCTAACACATCATATTCATGCTCCCCATGCTATTACTATAAATAACTAGTTGCTACATGCTTCATTTCATCATGTCATGTCTCATACTCCTCTATATGCCTAATAAACAAACACCGAAACATGTTTATTTCACCAAATATGACCTAAACATCAGTTGGACACACTTGTACACCTATAATTAACTTTATCAGAATCCATGAAATCACTCTAACACTATCCATGCCTTTTCACATCATCATCACACTCCTACAAGTCACTATACTACTCAAAACACCATGTAAAACCATACAATCTAAGCAAGACTTCACTAAAATCACCTTGTTTGATAGAAATATACATCAATGACAACATCATGCATTCCAATAATCCCTTTGACATCAATACCACTTGACATAAATGAAAAATATAATGACACAATCTCCAACAATCTCCGCCTTTGTCATTGATGACAACCACCGTCGAAAATCATTGATGGCAACCAATCATGCAAGCATATTCATAAGTCAAACTTCTAGTTTCTGAGTACACTCTTTCCCTTTGATATATAATGAAAAATGATCTTAATCAACTTGAAAACTCAACAAAAACAAAACAACAACAATGCATATTTACTTACAAGCTCCTTGGTTTGTACTCACATTCTTAACAACATTTGTAGGAGATGATCCATGGACTTGGTTTACACACCCCTGACCTTGTGCATACTATATTGTGAATTTTTAGAACCTTTATAGACTATATTACTGACCTCATACATAAAATTAACACCTTATACAAGCTAACATCCTTCTCTTAGATTTCAACTAGCTCCCATGACTCATGCTTATCTTCTTAAACAACCCACTTTTGGCCTTAGATGTTATTGACTCAACATGAATTAAGATACTTCACCATAGAAGTAATGATGTAGAGAAAAACTATATTCAACCATATATATACTTAAATAATAATGTTTTCAAACAACCAACTTCATTAGTTCTACAAAATAGGATCATTCATAAGCCTAAAAGAGCTAAAATCTATTACATTTGCTCAATCCTTGACTAAACTTACACAATATCACCTATAATGTTCTCCACAAAGAATTTACTTATATTTACTCTGAATAAAAACCTCATTCTATTGCCAATGTATTCATCCAACTCATCTAAATCTATACAACTCTTATTTTCTCCTAGCTTTCACCATTCTTGCTAACTTATAACTCCTTAACTCCTTTTCCAAGCATGCAACTTTGAACTTTTGATTCCTTAGAAATTCCAAATAATTTTTATCTATTCATGCACTTTAAAAACTGTTAGAACCATTAAATAAATGAACTCAAGGTAATGAATAATCCACTCTTCCTTTACTTTGTCAAAACTATCTACTATGCCCCTTAAGACAATGTATCTTGCAACAAACATGGGTAGAAGAATCTAAGGACACCTAGAAAGTTTTATAAACTTCATTTTTTCACTCTTTCCACTCCTCGGGTGGTTGAAAATTTTGGAACCCAACTCCTTTACAACTCTCCTTACGTCACCTTTTCACTTTTTGCTCTCAAACCCTCAACTAGGTCTCTGTCTCATGAAACTATCATGCATATCTTCTTTATCCTAAGGCTTCAAAGTACAAGGATAACATTTGGGAGCACCAATTATGTCTTTATTTCTATATTACAATTTGTAATTAGAAACTCTAACTCTAAACCTTGGTCTTTTTATAAAATGACACTTACAACAAGGTCTTTAGATGGTGTGCAAACACTTCATTCCAGATTATCGTAAAAATACGAGAAAAGTAACCCTCAATTCTTCAAAATTATTACATAATCATCTTCCTTAGATTGTTAGCATGATATCTTGAGAGTTTTGGAGATAAATTTATTGGTTAAGTTCCTATAAAAGTAAACCCTAGCTCATTCCCAATGAAACCCTCTTATGGAACCCGGTAGAGGTCTTTTTAGCATAAAGTTGTTAAAAATTCTCTTCAAAGTAAGAAATTGAAATTCCAGGTCTTTTTAAAGGAGATTCAAGTGATAATATTACCATTGGATGCCAATGATCACAAGAAAACCTTCTTTCAAATTCACTTATTCACTGTCCCTGCCTATTGGAATGCACAGCTTACAATATAGATATCCCTTCAATTAGTAGATAGAGAAACATCCCTATATCCTTGGGTGGATAGTCTCTTCATACCTTGTGTCTTCATGTCTTAAGAAAGGTAAATGAACAAGACTCCTCTCACATGCATTTAACCAAGAATTTCACAATCAAAATTCATTATAGTGATTGTCAACATGCAAAAATAGGAATATTATGAAGAATTCACTACCTCGCAAGGATCTTCAAGACTAGTAAGAGATAAAATAAATAAACCCACTCAACTTTTACCTCTATCCACGTGATCATAGTCATAATCTTCCTTCATCTTAGTCAAGGAATCATCCACACATCAAAATAAAATGCTGGTTTACTACACCAATTGAAGGAATATGCATGCCAAAACTCTCTAACTATCATCTAATGAAATTATGTAAGTATCACAGAGATAAAGTATCATTTTCCAAATCAAACTCAGAGACACTCTTGAAAGAAAAGGTATACACAAAAAAGAGATGCCTATATATTCAACCGCAAGTCCTTATATAAAATAATTATTTCTCCTTTTCTCTATCGCCTCCCCATCCTCCACTATGAGGAATGACTCACAACTTACTACTCACACTCCTATATTTGAACTATCTCTCTCTCTCTCTCTCTCCCTCTCATGCATGCCACCTACTCTTCCATAAATGCCATTTCCTTGTGACTCTTGAAATTCCATGCCATGAGGGCTCATAACTTCCATTTTACATTAATTGAAGCATCTAAATGATTCTCTAGCACACAAATACTCAATATACTCCCGACCACTTAAAAACCCTTAAAACACTCTAACAAACACCTAATACTCTCTAACACACTTAAAACATCCTTTATAAGCCCATATGCTCATTACATGCCTTTGTAATTTCAAATTCCCCTTTTGGAGGGAAATTAAAAAGAGGGATAATTAAAAATTCTGATCTTCATTTCTTTCTTGAAATGACTTATATGATCCCATTAGAATCTCTGAAGCTTCACAACCACTCACATTGACTCCATGAAAAAGGAAATTTTAAAATGAAAGTCTTCTTATAAATTCTCCCGCATCAAGTACATATTCAACATTGATCATTCAAACCCCGATGTACTTTTCACGGACTTGTGGAGACTTCACACATTCCCTTAAGACACATTAAGTACTATACTGACCTACATAATTTCTTGAAAAAATATGAGACCCTTAAATTACAATATGCTCATATACTCTACCCAGGATGATTCATATTACAATCTCAAACCACTTTTGGTTGCATAATGAGTATCAAAACCTTGGAATAGTTGTATATCTTATTTATTTTTGCTTTGAGAAACACATCTTCTATAACCTAAAAATATTTCATTAACTATGACACAAAATTCTGACTTCTTGACATATGATATACCTCTAATAGGCTCCCCGTTGGACTTATCTTTCAAGTCCAAAACCTATACAATGCCTTGAGATACTCTTGCTTTGTACTTTTGATTCCATACTTAGTTTATGAAAATAAAAATTGGACCTTAAAATATTATTTCAAAGAACTTCATCATGAGCAATAAATTTTCTTGCAACAACAATATAACTTCCTTGACTTGATTTTTCAACTTTTCTCAATGCATGATTTAACTCGAAAAATTATCAACTAAGAAGAGAACACCTTTAATGTCTTTGGTCCTACAACTCTTCTTTTGATTTCTCATAGGCCTAGTTTGACATGAAATACCAAATTAAAACATGTACCTTCATCACTCATTAAAATTTTTCGAAATCCCCCTTGTGTTGATGCATCATTCATAAAATGGAATAAAAACTATGCCTTATACTTTGCTTGATATCCCACATATTTAAACATCAACTCATACATTTATTAAATCCTGCTACAAATATTCATAATGCCATCAAACCTACATCTTTGTCTTTATGGGATGAACACAAGTGATATAATCTCTACTAGTTCTTTACATAATCAACTTGCAAGCCTTCTCCAACATAGAATAGAACCATCAAACCTGATTTTTGAACTCTTGTAGCCTTCTCATTCTGAATGAGGTATTGAAAATTTACTCTTAAGATCCAAAGTATATGCCTTAGACCTCCAACAAGCCTACATGTTAACCTTATGAAATTAAAAGCTTCATACTCAACAAGAATCAACTACTAAACTCTTCAAGAGGAAACACAAAATTTATTCATAGCTTAAACAACTCCATACTCCAAATATCTTCAATATACCGATAACTTAGCACTCTTTGATTAGGACTCATCTCACTTACCTCAACACCCCGCGTTTGGAACTTTTCTTAGTTTTTCTTATTAACCTTAGATCAAATATACTTACTAGACCTTAAATCTCTATAGGATTACATTAGCTCATGAAGCTAATACCCAAATATTTCACAACTCTCTTGAGATCAAGCATTCACCTATAGGTCATACTAGGCTATCCAACTCAGTTTATACACTTCTACTTAGTCAATGAATCAAAATATTCTCTGTGGGCTTAGGACAACTTATGAACATATACCATATCTTCAAGACTGTTATAGTAAAATATACCCTATTTTTATGCTTTCATAACAACCTAAGCCATCATTATGCCTTCTTGGTACTATTAACATAGTCATGAAAAGTATGCCTTCTTTAAGCTTGAAGATTTCTATGTAGAGCACTCCAACAATATAGTTATCCATTATTTAATTCTCAAACCTTAAGACACTATCTAGGGACTTAATATGCGAGTCTTATACTCGGTAAAAAGCTTATTCATAGTTTTTGCACCTTTTAAGACAATATATCAATGTGATAAAACTAGATTGATCATGAAATGTATTGAAACATAACTTTAGAGTATTCAAACATTGTATTCATTTTCTTGACTATAACTAACCATGTCATTGAAACTTCGAGACCTTAGACACTTCAAATGCATTTTTAATTACTAAATCAGAACACCTTATGTAGATTTTGATCAACATGATTCCAATAATCTAGCTTACCTATTTGAGTTAAATCCATTGCTATATAGATCTTCTTGATTTCACTTCTAAGTAGACATCATAAACCTTAATATTGTGCATTCAATCCTTCTCATGAAATCAATAGTGCTGACATGAATTGAAAAACATAGAAACAATTCCACATAGTCCTTGAATAATTTCTTATGCTTTTGATGCATCATACCCTTATGACACACCTCATGTCAATATACTAATACATACCTAGATAAAATATTGAACAAGTATCAACATATTGATTGATTTATTCTTGAGGAAACACACCTACTTGCATCTCACTTTTTGATAGTTAAATTTATTTTTTAGTTCATTCCTAAATCCATGATATTTGAGCTTTTCATATTTCTCTTGAGTAAAACAAAATATTGAATAAACCAGGGTTTCATGACTGAAGGAAATATAACATTCCATTCTTCAACACTCAATGAATATAATTATAAGCATCTTAATCTTGAGTATAATCATAACACTCATGCATGTTCGATAAAAAGACTAATAAAAAACATAATAAGGTCTTAAACCACACTCTTGAGGTCCTATATACATGCCACAGTCCCTTCATGTAATTTTTACATACCCTATTATATCAATACCAAATCATACCTCATTGCTTCATTAACCGATGAATGTCTTCAAGAAGCCTAGTGAAGACACTCCATGCATTTTGGGGAACTCGAACAATATGAAGTCATCATAAGAGCTAAAGGTTTAGATGACATTATTACTACTTGAATTCTTGGTTGGTTTTCATATTTGATGTTAATATCCTACTTCTTTTCCTTTATAGCTTGGAAACATGTCAAACACACATGATCCTTCTCAATCATAGCCTTTTTCTCAATAATGATTCATACCCTTTTGGCTTGATGAATGGCCACCTTTCAGAATTCTAGAAAGTATCATTTCTATTCTATGTATGATATAGTTTCAAGATGACCTTAAATATTTCATGACCCTCTTTGATTATATTGGGTATCCATGCGTTCTTGTTCTCAAGCTTAGGATCCTCCTCTTCTCTCTCAACATAGTTAGGCCTTTCATAAGACTTATTTTCATATCCTTTCTTCCTCCAACCCTAGTACCTTGTAATATGCCCCACATTGTTACTATTGAAACAAACAATAGGATTCTTACCTCTAGGTGTTTCATCTCTCCAACTCTAACTAGGTGGATCATAAATGTAGTATCTAACAATGTGACCTTTCTCATAGCAATTATAACATGTGATGTTTCTTAATTGATCATTTATACTATCTCTCCATGGATGATCATTCTTGATTTTCATTCTTTATTCCCTATCTCTGTGACCAAAAAAATTATGTGAATAACAATAACCATTGAACTTACTTGAGAACTTCATTGCATTAGGTTGTCTTATGACATCCTTGTGAACCTTGATATCCTTCTTGACTCCAGCTGGTTCTTGACTTGGATCAAGATGTTTCTCTTCCTTCTTTATCTCATTCTTGAATCCCAAATCATATCTGTCATTAGAGGGTCTTTGGCTACTTTAAAAATCATCAAGATTTCTTGTGATATTCTAAGGTCTTTGATACATCCTTAGTTTGTATATGGTCCACTCTAGCTCTTCTTTTAAGGACTTCAACTCGTACTCATTTTGGCACAATCCTCCTCTTTGGATTTTAGACTTGCTATGGTTAGCTCAAGATGATCTTTAAGTTACTTTTTGATTTCTTCATACTCTTCTTCATCCTTTCTTAGCTTATTTTCTAGAAGACTGATATGTAATTCATTCTCCTTAAGTGTAGCTTTCAACTTTTGATTCTTATTTTTCTTAAGTTTTAGATCCTCTAAAACATTTTCATAATCAACCTTGAAGTAAATTTATTCCTATTCTTCATATAATTCATACACATCATATTGGTGTTTTCCTCTTGATCGATGCCAACTTCCATAACCATGAGTAATGTGTCAAGATTGACACCATCATCTTCACTATTTGAGACACTACCTTTACCTGCATTCTTATTTATCATCTTCATGACCCTGCATAGAAAATATAATTGAATATAGAGGGGATGAAAAATACCTCAAGGATAGATAACCATATGTAAAAAAACAAGGATTTTAAACATGCTCTCAATCGACCGAGGTGTTACTTCATCTTGAACTAGACTTCCTATCATGCCCGTGTGCTTTAATGATCTCCTTCAAAGTATTAAAATTTCTTCATAAGGAACTAGCTATGAATATAATTATTAGAAGCACAATGGAATGAGAGGGGGTTCATTTCATTCATCATTTATTATCATACATTATTCATTCCATTAGGCATTAAACAAGTTAAGAATTGGACATTCAACCATACACAAGAGTACTCAACACAAGGAGACAAGATATATGTGGGAAACCCTCAAGGGGAAGAAAACCCACTAAACCTCTACTTATATTACTAAAAAAATGACTCCTATGTATATTACACATCATAAAATATTTCTTTAGTGACGCACCAACCCCACTAGGAGCACCAACCCCTAATTTACTAGAACACCAACCCATGATTTAGTAAGGCACCCACCCTACAAGGAGGCTATAACCCACTAAAATGATTAAACACACACTTATACACTTGGAGATGTTTTTCACGACTGATTTATTTTTGTTACAACACCATGAAGCTCGCTCTTCTCCCTTCTTCTTAAAATTTGTCCTCTAGACCTCCTTACTCAAAATATTCTTCTTCATGTTGATTTCACACTTTCCTTATCTCAGCATCATATAATATGTCTATAGAATATATTAAAATATTAATTTCTATCTCTTATAGGTCAAAAATACCTCTATCACATCCACAAGTTCCCCTATAGGTCACACTTTTCTTCCCTTTTTAGAACTTACACAAATGAACTTTTTAATATGCCTTTATACCCGTCTCTTGGTCATAAAGTTTAGGCCGGCCTTCATATAGTAAAAATAATTAAATCATCATTATAAAATCTTATAAAAACCATCCATATGACCAAGTAGGTTTCCAATATCACAAAATACCTTCTAAACCTCCATTGGGACATAACAAGCCTTGAAACCCCAAAACAAGAAACTCGCCAACCATGGAGTGAACCAAAGAAAAAATAAATTCACAAAGGAATACCAAAAACTTAAACGTGTTGTCTAAGATCTCAAAAAAATATAGAAGCCATGATAATAAATTAGAACAATCATCATACCATGAAATCTTCATTAGACCATGCTCAACAAAGTGTCCTCAAAATTGACCTACAAAGAATAGGTCATAACTTCCTCAATTCTCAACAAAAAATCAAGTGTGATATACCATTGGAAATATCTTGATGTAAGGATCATGAAAAAATTCATACCAAGTCATAACTCTGTTAGGAATTAGAGAAAAAATATGCGGAAACAATTCCTCAAATCACATTAGTAGGAAACTATTTAGAAAATATGTACTTGTAGAAATATAACATAAATATACAATGCACAAGAGAAGATAAGACAAGATTAATGTGGTTCACCAAATATGGGATGTCCACTAAGAATTTTATTTGATTTTATTATCACAGTATTTTCTAAGTTACAATTTCACAACAATCACTCATGAACTCACAACAAAATTCCCAAAGATGCTAAACCACATCTAAGAATCCTAGATATTTTTGATCACTCAAGATAAATTAGGATGCCCCTAATACCTCTATTTATAAGATTAAAATCCTTTTAGGAAGTTATATAACCGACCTTAGAAAAATTCCTTTGAAAAGTCACGACCTTTTAACTTCCGATGGATGAAAATCACACTATGATAACCGATTAACTTCTAATTAACAAAAATATGCAAAAATTTTATAGCTCTAAAACAAAAGATGACTGTAGAATGCTCTTGAAGTCTCCAAACTTAACCATTTGAACTCCAATGCTTCAATGCTGATTTTAGAAGACCAAAAAAATAGGCTCCACACCCTACCAGCTTCCCACTTGAAATGCTTTCCACCGAGAAAAGTTCTCAACCCTTCATTATCATCCATGAAGGCCAACCAAAGTTGAACACAACTTTAAATTCTACCTTTTCACCATTATTATATCTACAGGATTATGACTAGGTATGAATCTTTTCCAGTTTTAACTTATCTTCTTCTAAAGTTTCCTTGATGAAATGATATCTCAATTGAATGTGCTTCATCCTAGAGTGAAAACTGGATTTCTTAGTAGAATGAATAGTGCTCTAGCTATCAATATGTAGTCTCCTAACTTCATGCTTATGAACCAACTCATACGAAATTGTTGTAGCCAAATCATCTCCTTTCTTTCCTATGTGGTAACAACATACTCGGTTCTATGGTTGACAAAGCCACAACCTTTTGTAACCATGAAATCCAGATCACCACCGTATCCCCAACCATAAATACATAACCCTTGGTTCTCCTTCTATTTTATAAATATTTTGTCATGTCTCGAATCTACATAGACATGCAATGTAGTGTTTGATCCACCAAAGCACAATGTTGCTGCCATGGTCCCTCTCAAATACTAAAGGATTTACTTTACGCCTATAAGCGATCTCTACCTGGATCACTCATAAACCTCTGCTCCCACTTCATGGGAAATATCAGGCCTAGTGCATACCATAACATACATCAATTTTCCAAGCACCGATGGGTATAGTACTATGGAAATCTAGATTATATCCTCCTCATTCTTGAGACTCTTCTCATTTGATAATTTAAAGTGACTTGCCAAAGGAGTACTAACTGATTTAACATCCTGCATACTAAACCTCTCCAAGACCTTCTTTATATACTCTTCTTGAGATAATACCAACTTCCTCTTCTTCGTGTTATGAGTTATTCTCATACCAAGGATTTACTTTGCTGCCCCCAAATAATTCATAGAAAAGGAGTCACCTAGCTGCTTCTTCAATACTTTTATTTCCTACATGTTCTTCTCTACAACAAACATATCATCCACATACAAGAACAAAATAATATAACTACCATCAAGAAAATTCTTGATGTACACGTAATGGTCTAAGTGACACCTAGAGTAACCTTGCTCCTACATAAAACTATCAAAATTATTGTAACACCGCCATGGAGCTTATTTTAGGCCATATAATCTCTTCTTCAATTTACAAACTAACCTCTCCTTCCTTTGACCTCATAACCCTATGGTTGCTGAATATAAATTTCCTCCTCAAAATCACCGTGAAGGAATGCAATATTTACATCCAATTGCTCTAATTGTAAGTCTTATATTGTTACTAAACTAAATACAATGCTAATAGAATTCATTTTTACAATAGGAGAAAAAAATTTCATCAAATTCTATACATTTATTCTTTACAAATCCCTTGACCACCAACCAATCCTTGTACCTTTTTCTACCTCCATCTTCCTTTTTGATTTTGTACACCCACTTGTTTTGCAATGCTCTCTTTCCCTCATGTAGCTCCACCAGATCCCAAGTCTAGTTCTCCATAAGAGATCTATGCTCTTCATCCATGGCTTGCTCCCACTTCTTCCTAAAATTCACCTGCACTACTTCCTTAAAGTGATTTGGCTCTCCACCGTCGGTGAGAAATAAATAATTTAAATATAGAGTAAAATTTTCACGTTCCCTTCTTACCCTAGAATACCATCTCACCTCACGAGTTTGGGCTTCCTGATGAGTAGGTTCCTAAAAAAGCTGTCTTTGTAACATGTTACACCTAAACTAACACCTTAGAGACCTTTCCATCCACAATTTCCTCTCGTGTATTCTTTCTTTGATTCCTCTTTCTGCTCTTTGCAACCGATATTTATATATGAATTTTTTATTAAAGACAATATCTCTAGATTAAAATATTTTCTTGTCCTTAAGACTCAAAACATGGAAACCAAATTCATCCTCACTATATCGACAAAGGTGCATTTCTTAGAATTATCCTCTAACTTGGTCCTATCATATTTATCAATGTGAAAAAGTACCTCACATCCAAATACTCTAAGAAATGAGTAATCAATTTTCTTACTGACCAAGCCTCCTTAGGTATACCTCCATCCAAGGCCATAAAGGGTCCTTTGTTAATAAAATAAAGAAATGTACTCACTGCTTCCTCCCAAAACATGAGTGACAACCCCACATATAACCTTATGCACCTAACACACTCCATGATTGCCCTGTTCATTCTCTCTAACACTCCATTTTTCTGTGGAGTCTTCAAAATGTCCTTTTCCTATGGATCCCCTTTACCGAACAGTGATCAAGAAATTCATTACTACAATACTCCCCTCCATTATTAAACATGAGACATTTTAAATTGAGATCTGTTTCATTCTAAACCAACACTTTTTATCTTTTGAAAGTTTCAAACACATCAAATATCTTTCTAATGCCATATACCAAAAATTTTCTAGTTGCATCATCAATGAAAGTGACATAATAACATGAACCACCAATAGAGTTTACCTTAGCTGTTCCACATACATATGTATGCACCAAGTACAACTTACCATCCTTTATGGTAGGTCCAACCTTGAGGAATTTCTCGTGCTTGTGTTTCCCATAAACATAATCCTCATAGAAGTTCAAATCTAACCCCTTCAATCCGAGAAACTTGTCCTTTAGAATCTACATACCCTTTTGAATCATATGACTAAGTCTCTCGTGTCAAAAAGTTGTATCTCCATTTATAGCAACTAAATTACTAAAATAAGCACCACTGGTTAAATACAAAGTACCAATTTTCTTACCTTGTGCAACCACAAGAGCTCCCTTGTAACCTTCGAAGAATCCACTTTGTAAAGCTGACCGTATAACCATCATTACCCAATTGACCCACTGATATCAAGTTCTTCCTTAGCTTAGGCACATTCTTGATGTCCTTAAGTAGCCTTGTGTTCCCATTCTGCATTTTCACCTAAACACAACCTTTCCCTACTATCTTTGCATGGTTCATCATCACCAAGATATACATATACAAAAGCACCTTGAAGAAAATTAGTAAAGTAATGTCTATGTGGGGTGGCATGGAAAGAAGCCTCTGAATCTAACACCCATGACTCATCAATATTATCTAAAGAAATAATTAAGTCATCCTAACAAACATCACCTACTACCACATTTACCTCATTAGTTTCCTCCTTTTTCTTCTTATCCCGAAGAGCCCAAACATATTTCTTAGCATGACTAACCTTCCCACAATGTCAACATTCCAAATTTCTCTTGGAATTTGACCTTCTATGATCATTTAACTTCCCACGGTTACCTTTCCCTCTATTCTTTTGTCTCCCTCTACTCTCCACCATCAAAGCATTTACAAAAGTAGAAAAATCCTGAAGCTCTTCCTTCGCATTTCCTCACACAAGATTACACCTATCACATCTTCAAACTTAAACTTTGATTTATTAGAGACCAAATTACTTACAGCCATAACCAAGTTTTCCCAACTATTTTTAAAGGAGCACAAAATCAACAAATCCTTGATCTCACCATCAAAGTCAATTTTCACTGAGTTTAACATACTCACAACCATGTTAAATTCATTCAAATGATCAAGCAAAAACCATTCTCATAAATCTTCATATTAAATAAATTTTTCATGAATTTTTTTATTAGAGTAGAGGGTTTTTCATGTAACTTCCCCAAACACTCAACCTTCCATGGTCTTCTCTGGGATATGTTGAAAGAAACCAAAGATACAAGACATAATCAAATTTCCTTGAGTGCCTTTCTATCCAAAAATCCCAATCCTCATCCAACATGGCTATGGATTTCTTTTCTTTTCTAGCCAAATGAGCATGGAGGTCCTTCTAATACAAGTAATCCTCCACATGCATCTTTCAAAAGTTAAAGTTCTTCCCATTAAACTTCTCAATCCTCGATCTGTCCTCATATGCCATAGCTCCCACTCAAGTTAAAATTTCCCTGCGATTTACCACTTCACAAAAAAACCAATCTCACTCGATACTAATTGCTAGGAATTAGAGAAAATATGTGGAAAAAATTCCTCAAATCACAGTAGTAGGAAACTATTTAGCATATATGTACTTGCAAAAATATAACAACATAAATATACAATACATAAAAGAATACAAGAGAAGATTTAATGTGGTTCATCCAATGTGGGCTATGTCCACTAAAAACTTTCTCAGATTTTATTATCATAGTCTTCTCTTAGTTACAATTGCACAAAATTCACTCATGAACTCACAACAGAATTCTCAAAGAAGATAAACCACATTTAAGACTCCTAGATATTCTTTATCACTCAAGATACATTAGGATGCCCCTAATACCTCTATTTATAAGATTACAATCCTTTTAGGAAGTTCTATAACTGACCTTAGAAAAAGTGTTGACTTAAAAAAGTAGCGAACTTTTAATTTCTCACGATGATGAAAATACGTCCCCGTGACAATAACTGATTAACCTCCTATTAACAACAAATACACAACAATTTTGCAGCATGAAAATAATAGATGACTACAGAATGCTCCTAAAGTCTCCAAACTTAACTGTTCAAACTCCAATGCTTCAATTCTGATTCTAGAAGACAAAAATATAGGCTCCACACCCCAAAAAATATACCTTAGCACCTCTAAAAGTTCTTTGTTCCTAGACTACTCCAAACTACTACAAATTGTCCCAAACGCCTAAAAACCAATCCTCATAAATAGGGAAAACTTTACATTATAAAGGCACAACCATGACCTTAAAACATCATGAACATGTAATAAAACTCATATGCTTCAATAAATGGTAAATTAGTTAATAAGTCCAATGGAATTTTTACAAACTAAAACTTTCAAGAAACTTTACTTTTGGGTGGGGCCCAAGTACTTTTACAAGCTCCAAAATACATTAATGGAAAGATGGAAGAATCATATAAAACATAAAATCATAATTTTTTCTCAAGAAATCAATTATCGGTCACTATATTTCAAATCGTTCCATATTTAGGGTTTAAAGATGGTTAAAAATATGTTTGGCTTAACAGCTTGTCCATAAAAATGTGAATATCAAAAATCTCATTATTCATGGAAATGTTGATAATCGACCTACTTAAATACACCCGGAGATCGATCCCCATGTAAAGCATACACTCCCCAAAGAGCATCTCAAAGTCAAAATTTAACTCTAAAAGTCACCTTTGGAAACCTGGTTTTGGTTAAAGCGCAATATCTTTAAAAATCTACATCACCAAATCTTGAAACTTGGACCACACCATCATATCAACCTAAAAACACATATCTAATACTCACATTTTCCTAAATAGCTCTGTAACTTCACGCTTATTCATAAAAACATGACTATCAAATAACCTCATTATTCTTGGAAAATTTTCATAATCGACTTATTTAAATACCCCTGGATCTCGTGCCCTCATGCAAAGCATGCACTCCCCAACAAGCATATAAAAGTCAAAATTTAGCTCTAAAACTCACATTTGGAAACCCAGTTTTGGTCAAAGTGCAATATCTTCAAAATCTATATAACCAAATCCTGAAATTTGGATCACACCATTATATTAACTCGAAAACACATCTCGAATACTCACCTTTACCCAAATACCTCTGAAAATTCTCAACTCATCTCACCTGGGCATGCTTTCTTAAGGATTAGGTCTAGAGTAGACCTAGAAAACATGACTAAAGCTCATACCTATGCCATGATACACTGTTGAGTGTCCTAACACATTAAATTAATGCTCCCAATGATTTTACCATGCATAAAATACTACTACATGCTTCATTTCATAATGACATGCCTCATATTACTCTCTAGACCTCAAAATAAGTACCCTAAACATGCTTGTTTCACCAAATTTTACCTCAACATAAGTTAGAAACACTTTACACATGTAATGAAATTTATCACACTCCATGATATAACTCTAACACTATCCATGACTTTACAAGTCATCATCACACTCCTAAAAATAACTATACTGCTTATAACCCCATGCAAGACCATGCAATCTCAATAAGACTTCACTTAACTCACCTTGTTTGACATCAATGTACAATAATGAAAACATGATGCACTCAGAGACTCCCTTTGACATCTATTCCACTTGACACCAATGAAAACTCTAATGACATAATCTCCCCTTTGTCATTGATGATAACCACCTCCGAAACATTGATGATAAACAATCATACAAGCATTTTCATAACTCAAACTTCTTGTTTCCAAGTACACTCTCCCCTTTGAAATTTAATGATAAAGGATATTAATTAACTTTACAACTCAACAAAAACAATGCATACTTACTTACTTGCAAGATACTTGGTTTGTACTTACATTCTTGATAACATATGCAACAAATGATCCATGGACCTGGTTTACACAACTCCCCGACCTTGTGCATACTATATTATGAATTTTTAACACCTTTATAGACTATATTACTGACCTCATACAAAAATTTCACACCTTATACATGATAACATACTTCTCTTAGAATTTAAATAGCTCCCCTCGACTCATGCTTGTCTTTTAAAACAACTCACTTTTGACCTTACATGCTATTGAATAATAAAAAAAAGATAATGCACCATATAAGTACATACCCTGTCTTACTTTGGTAAATCATTTTGGTAGTATCACTATACCAATTTCTTATAACTGGATCTAATCAAATAAAATTAGTATTCTTCAACATTGATCATTTAAACTTTGATGTACTTGTCACAAACTTATAAAGACTTCACACATTCCCTTAAAACACTTGAAATACTATATTGACTGCATACTTTCTTTAAACATAAATATGAGACCTTAAAATTAAAATATGCTCATATACTCTACCTAGATGCTTCATACTACAATTTCAAACCACTTTTGGTTTCATACTGATTGTGAACACCTTGGACTAGTTGTATATCTTATTTGTTTTTGCTTTGAGCAACACATATTCTATAACCTACGCTTCTTTCATGAAATATGAAAATACTTCAAACTTCTTGAAATATGTTATGCCTATGATAGGATCCCTCTTGGACTAGAATTTCAATTCTATAGACCTATATAATGCCTTGAGATACTCTTTTCTGTACTTTTGATTCCATAATTAGTTTATGCAAAGAAAAATTGGACCTTCAAATCTTTCTTCAAAGAACTTCATCACGAGGGATAAATTTTCTTGCAACAACAATGTAACATCCTTGACTTGATTTTCAACTTTTATCATTGCATGATTTAAATCAAAATAGTATCGACTAAGTAGATCACACCTTTAGTGTCTTTGGTCATGCAAATCTTCTTGTGACTACTCATAGGACTAGCTTGACATGAAATACAAAATGAAAACCTGTACCTTCATCAATCCTCATTAAATTTTTTGAAACTCCCCCTATGTCGATGCATCCTTCATCAAATGAAATAAAAAACTATGCTTTCTACTTTTCTTGATATCCTACATCTTTGACCATCAACTAATATATTTCTTCAATCCTGCTTTACTAACCTTAATAATTCCATCAAACCCACTTCTTTGTCTTCATGGGAAAATCAAAGTGATATAATAATTTCTAGAGCTTTACAAACTTTACTTGCAAGTGTTATTCAACACATAATAGAACCATCAACTATGATTTTGAACTCTTGTAGCCTTCTCATTCTGAATGAGGTCTTGAAAATTTACTCTTAAGCTCCAAAGTACATGCCTTAGACCTACAACTAAACTACATGTTGACCTTATGACATTCAAAGATTCATACTTAACAAGAATCAACGATAAAATCTTCAAGATGAAACAAAAAAAATTGTTCATATCTTGACCAAATCCATACTCCACATATCTTCAAGATATCATATAACTTAATACTCTTTGCTTAGGACTTGTCTCACTTACCTCAATGACTTTCTTTTGGGAATTTTATTAGTTTTTATTATCAACCTCGGATCAAATATAATTACCAAACCTTGAATATCTATAGGCTTACACTATATCATGAAGCTAACCCAATGATTTCATAGTTCTATAGAGATCAAGCATTCACCTATAGGTCATACCAGGCTATCCAACTAGATAATATACTTCCACTTTGTTTGAGCCAAACTCTTATATGTGGGCTTTGGAAAACAACTTATAAAAATATATCATAAGGTCAAGACTATCACAACAAATTATACGTTGTTTATATTTTTTCATAACAACCTAAGCCATTACTATACCTTCTTGGTACTTTCAACATAGTCATGAAAAATATGTCTTATTTACTGGAAAATTTAGGCACCGAGAGTGGGGGTGAATAAATTCTTATAAATTTTTTGACAACTTTTCAAAATATCAGCTTAGTTATTCAATCTAGATCATTAATAACCCCGAGAAACTATTACCATTGAAACATGAGAAATGAGTGAAAAACATACATGAATACCAGATTTAATGTGGAAACCCTTCAAGGAGAAAACCCCACTGAAATCTATGTACTAACTTGGAAAAAGTTTCCTATAAAGGTTATAAGGATTTCATCTGTTGAACATCCACTCAACTTTAAGCTACAACTCCAAAATTTAGTCAAGCTACCACTTGACCTTCTATAAGCCATTACTTGCTTAAAAGTGAAAAATCCCAAAAATTCAATCAAGCTTCAAATTGATCTTCTGTAAGCTACAACTTACAAGGAATATTCAGCTCCCTATTTACTAAGCCACCACCCGGTCTTCTTCAATATGTTTTGATTACCTTCCTTAAGTTATCTCACACAAAAATTGTGATCACCTATTCAACTCATCTATCTTCTCTTATTAACCTCCTTAGGAATTCATTATAATGCAAAATTATAGTCATGGAGTCATGTTGCATACACCTTAATTTCCTTTGTTCTTCATGTCTTCATACTCCTTCAACAACATGGACTTCAACAACATATTCTCATATTCACTCTTTCATGCACCTTCACCTCATATCACTAGTTCTCATACATTATAACTCTCATGCTTAAAAAACATATATTCATGCAAAATAACAAGTTTACATCTCGAGAGAGACATCCTATAACATATTTTTGACTTCATCTCCCAAAGGACTCTTCAAATTCCAAGCCTTCAACTCGAATAGGTAAGAGAGATTACATCATCTAAGACTGTCCACTTCTCAATCATTACATCTTTTTTTGATGTCAGTTTTATGTGCAATTCTTACAAGGTCTTTCAAGATGCTATAGACCACTATGATGATCATAATAAATATTTTAACTCATTTAACATCTGAATTCACTTTCAATATTCCAAAATAACCTTTTGTAGGCTTGATTTGTAATCGTCCTTTTTAGTTTATCTTACTATCCAACGTAGGAATCTTGTCTTGTAGAAAAAATGGCTTAATTATAAGTGTTCTCATTATGCATTCACATTACCCAAATATAATATTTTATAGATAACTCCTTGATATTATTTATAACTCTTAATTCTCCTTCAATACTTTATTTGAGCTTCATACTAGGTGCAAGAGCCTTAAAAACATAGTCTTCAATATTTGGTGTAAGAGGGGCATCAATAACTCATTTCATGAAAAAAAAGCATATGGAGGAATCTTAAAGAGGTCTAAAAACACCATGAATCTTTAAAAACACCAACACCTTTAGATTATCGATTCCATGCATATTAGAACAAGGTCTCTCAAGGGTTTTCATACCCAAAAACTAGTCTTCACAAAAAGAGGTATAAATTGTTCAAACACCTATTCATGGATCATTTCACACCTTTATAAAAATATCTTGACCTTGTGTAAATTTTAATCTTACCAAAAATATTAATTTCAAGGATATTAGCATGATAAATCTTGCATTTCTTAAATTAAGCAACTTGAGTTTTAGAGCTCTAAAACCAGTCTTGTAGAATAGGCTTCCAACTCAAAAAAGCTCACTTTCATGATGAACCAGGGATAATAACACTTCACATGGGACCTTTACATAATATACAAAATCTCATATGCATGAGTTATATGGATAGTTTTACATTTATATATCCATTCCTCCAACCTACTTGATAAGCCTAAATGGGCACTTTGATCCATTAGGCATCGACCAAAAACCTTTCACTAAGTCAATTCAGAGAACACACACACACACCATGTTGGGCCTAAACTTTTTCTCATAATCATATAATGCTATTGAAATAGGAAAATCACCATTTTTCTCTTCATACCTTCATGATTGGTCTTGCATACTAAGCCTTTTTAGTGGTAGGACTGAAAATGCACTTGAATCATAAAATTTATCAAATTAATATCCCTAAACATGTCATGAATAGTTTTTACATATTCCCAAAATTATTCACAAAAACTTTGAGCATAGGTTCCTTTATAAATTTTTCCTGTATACCGAATTCTTCACAAAATAAGGTTTTTCTTGTGGGGACCATAAACTATCATAAAATCAAACCACCATGAAAAGAATATCTGATGAATTATATACATGATAAAATTCATAAACAAGAAAAATAGTTCTGTTTGAGGGCCTTACCGTGTCAATCTTCTTCTTCGCTCACTTGCAAGGGTTTTACTAGGGTTTAAAGTAGTTTAACTTGTTAACCATTGTTCATAAAAATTATACGTTAATTTAATCTCATTCATTTTCAAAAGCTTCTTAATTCAATGTATCATCATCCTTGAAAGCCACAATGTCCCATGAAAAATATAAAATTCAGGGTGAGCTTCCAATGTTGATCTTTGAATGGGAAACTACATTTGAAAAAAGATGGTAATGGAAAAAAATCAATATATTTCCCCAAAGTCAATCTTTAGTCCTCAAAATTGATCCACACATTTATGATTATGTCCTTCATGGTCTCCAATGGTTATTGGTGTTTTTTTCCATCGAAGACAAAGGGTGAGATTGTTGAACCCTGTTTGATGTTGTCATTGATGGAAAAGAGTGTATTTTGAGGTGTCAACTCTTTAATGGCATGACAGTTGATTGGTAGTGTCTTCACAAGGTGGGTTAGTTATTTCACAAGGTGGTCTCAATGTGTATTCTTGATTGGAAATGATGGTTTTAGGGTGTTTAGTGCTTGGTTGAGGTGGTTGGTGCCCACTGGATGTATGCATATGCTTGGTGTGAACTTCTTAGGTGTCCTACAGGTCTGAAATGATGTTTCAAGAATGTCCAAGGGCTTCTAGGTTGGTCATCAGGTCAAGTTTTACAAGTCATGGTTGGAACTAGCCCATTTAGGCCTTGTTCAAGGGCCTAATGAGGTGTATAAAGAAAAAACAGGCTATGTAAAGCCAATACAAATAAGGGAGTTGTTTAGGAAAATTGTATAGAGTCCTCATGAGAAGCTATAGGCCATAATCTATCAATTGGAGGAAAATTTAAGATCTTTAATGCATGAATGAGATTGGTATTGATTGTATTAGTTCATTTATGAGAAAAAAAGGTGTAAGGCATGTGGAGGAAGGTGTTCTATAGATGTGATCCAATTTTCATACAAATATGAAGATTTTTTTGAAGTTATGAAGGTTGTAGCTCTATCAAGCTTCTAGAAAGCATTCTCCTAGCTCAAAGGTCGCATCTCAAGAGATCAAAGACATGTAAAAGTTTTACATGGTGTCTTAAGGCTTTCAATAGTGTTATATCACCGATTTGAGAACATGTCGAGAAGGAATGAAGTAAAATGACACTTAAAATTGGTTACTCAATTTAGTGTCCCTCTCATTCATTAGGTAACCTCGGGGCACGTTTTACGTCACCAACTATCCCCTTGGGATATTATCCAATTTGTGATTTAATCACTTATTCCAAATTTAATTCACCCCATCACATCTTACCCATGAGTGATTAAATATTAAATATTTGATTACGCTTCTTCCCATGCATCTTAATCACTTATCCACCCCAAATTTATTCTATCTATGTATCACATCTATTTTTCCTCTTCCCTAAGCGGGATATTTCCCGTATTCGGGATAAATCTTATCTTTCTTGAAATCGCTCATTTTGGCCATCTCGGAGTCTATTCCGCGATCGGCGCCGACCCATATGGTCGGCGCCGATTTTCTAGGAGCGGCGCCGATTATAAAAGCAAGTCCAGAACTCAGTTCTAGGGACCGAAAAAGAGACCACGAACGAGCGAAAAGCGAACAGACGAAAAAAGGAAGCACTTACGCACGAACAGAGAGCGAGAGAGATACAGGTTGTGAGAAAGAGAGATCTTCTTAGCATCAATTGTATCAAATTAGGGCAGATCCTGTCCGAATCAATCCCTGAGAGGAGCACCGTTACTCTGTCCCTGTCACATCAGCATCGCACACCACCATCTATCATCTGGTGACTCTGTTCCAGTGTCTCGCCAACTTCGGCACATCCAGCAGACCACATTCACCTTCCAATTCCCGAATCTTATCGCACAGTCCCTGATTGATCGATCTGCCTTTAGTCGACGCCGATCTCACCCAGTCGACGCCGATTCGTCTCGATCGACGCCGACCACATCAGTCGACGCCGATTCTACCTGGGCCGACGCCGATTTCCAGAGACAGGTAAAAGGACACAGGTAACACAAATCCGGCATTATTTCATAGTTCCCTGTTTTCTGTACTTTCTCTGCTGTTTAGATTCTGTCTTATTACTGCAATCAGAAAATCTAGCTTTTTACTTACATCTTTTATCATGTATGCTTCTTTTCTTAATTGAAAACGTGGACTGACATCCGCCGAGGAAGCTTATCGCTTCCCGGACCCGCTTCTCGGGCAGTCCACCTAAATATCTTTTAACGTGGTCTTTTTCTGTCAAGCATCGGTGTTTTGCAGGTTACTCGGATCTATTGTGCGAATTGCTCGTGTACGCCCGTCTTATCTACATCGGCTTCCTCATCCGTCTACATCTTCATCAGGTATCAATTTCATTGGAGTTTTTCAGGGTTTTTGTGTTTAGTTTGGTGCATTAACTTGGACAGGTAACAAGCGCGAAATCCTTGATCTACATTCTGGCACGCCCGGTGGGACCTAACCAAAGTCCCTTATTGGTAAGTTCATTTCTTTTTTAGTTTTGAGCTTTGTTCTTTTTCTTCACTGATTTCTATCAGTTCTGCTTGAGCATCTCTTTTCATCATTCCAATCTTGCTTTTTATGCGGAATCGTTATTTGGAAATTTTTCTATTTTCTTAGAATAGAAATTTTTCGTTTCACCATTATCCGGATATATCTTTCTGGATTTTTGTTTGGTGTTTGCTTAACCTCTTCTTGCGGAGCACTTTGCTTGTTCGTGGGATTGTTCGAGGGAAAGAGCTCAACAACGCTTTTTTGAAGTCCACACACCTTGAGAGCTAAATCTACAGTATTCCTCTTTACGGTGTTTTCTCCTTTTTAGGATTTCTTTGTTTGATTGCCTATCACATCCAAACACTTCAATTTTTGGTGCTTAAAAAGAACTTAATCGCATTTGGGAAAGAATCTGTTTGACTTGTCTTCATCGAAATCAAACACTTCGTTTTTAAGTGCTTAAAAAGAACTTTTTCTTTGTCATTGCTGCATGTTTTTCATCTAGTTTTAATTAGGCTGGAAAATTGATCAAAATCGGTAGTGACACTATTTGATTTTTATTTTTCACCCTTGCACACAAAGCCAAAATCACTAGGTATAAAGCATTTAAACAAAATTCCTTCCCTGGCCTCGCCTACTTGGAAGTGATATCCAAGAGGAAGAGCCTACGCGGTACTCAGGCCGCGCTATAAATTCACGGAAGATTTTGGTATATATTGGCAAAGCACCCGACTCCCTTATCGCAGCGGTGTGTGAAGTGCGGGGGTAGGCCCCTATATCAAGCCACGTACCGGTCTTTTATCAAGTGCCTTTCGACTCCTCACCAAACATTACCCAAACCATCCTTAGTTTGGCTATCTGAGTAGTTCCTATTCTAAAAAGCCTTCCCTAACATTTTCTTTTCTTAAAAGCATCAAAATTTAAAGGAGATAATCACTTGCGCTGCTTGAATTGTCTGTGCATTAGTTAGGTCAATCTTCTTTTCGTGTTTATGACGGTTATCACTCGGTCACAATCTAGAAGAATGGCTCAACTGGTTCCTTCTTCCTCCGAGATCACCACTAGTGTGGAGGTTTCGGCACCCCCCCAATCTTCCTCGGGACCGCTGTTAGTTGGTTCCCCATCCTGGTCATATAATCCTTTCTATCAAGCCAAAGCAATCCCATCACGTCCAGCTTCCCCTAGTCCTTCGGAAATATCATCTGGCTCGGAGTATGTTCCCCGCGGGGATCCTGAATTCCAGGCATTCCTCGACCGCAATCCGATAGCCCTCATGGACTACCTAGTACACAAGTCTATTCAAATATCCGATCAAGGACCACCAATCCAACAAGTGTACGATTATCCTCGTGGATCATCCCAAGCCTTTGTAGAGCAGTTTGCATCGTCGCTCTTGCCTCGAGCCACGGAGAAGGGCGAGGCCCCTATGCCTCCCTTTTCTCTTCCACCTACCATATCGACTAGTTCTCAAATAGTCTTACCTATTCCTAACACCGCAGTTACCTCGAATATTCCACAACCTACTTCTGAGAGGTCTTCTGCCCTGGCTATAATGAATGCGTCTGCACACCCGCATATTGCTGTTAATTCATCTATGCCCTCCATCGTGTCCCAAGGTCAGTACCTCTTCATGAGCCAACCCTCCGAATAGTCAGCTGGCTCCTACTTCGCCCTCTAGGGGTCTTTCTTCCAATATTCCAGCAAGAATCGTGACCTTCGCCCATCCTCTAACATCGGCACCCTTAATACCTAATCCGGCAAGAAGGCCCCTTTCGTGTCTTGTTCCCAACATGTCCAATCCAACCAACACCATGTTCCTCAATCTGTCCCGATCCAATCAACAAACATAGGAGTCCACCAATCACAGGCTCCGTCCATCACCCAACCTTCATTTTCTCAACCACTTATTATCTCACAGCCTGCCTATACGCAAGCTACCTCACAAAGAAATACCCCACCCTGTCACCTGAACACCGGTTATTCCTCTTATCATCCTATCCATCAACAGATGAATCCCCCATTGACACCTCAACAACATCCACCACTTGCTTCTTATGTAGGACATACCAATGTACCTCCTCCTCAATCTGACGTGGTTCAAATTCTCTTCAAGAAAATCGCAGACTTGGAAGCCTCCACAAAAGGGGCTCATCCTTCATACTCCTTTGAAGAAGTGTGTAATGAACCCATTCACCCCTCAGTGGCTTTCAAGCCTTATCCTCCCCAATGGGAACTTCCTAAATTTTCAAAATTTCATAGTCGGGAAGACCCTCAACAACATTTGCGAGCATTCAAACATGCTTGCTACCTCATAGTCCAGGATCAGGAGCTTATGCTCCGTACCTTTCCTATGTCTCTAGCAGGTCCTGCTTTAGACTGGTACAATAACATTCCTCAACATTCCTTATTTTCTTTCTCTCAATTGGCCCAGATGTTTGTTGAAAACTTTTCAATAAATATCGCGCATAAGATCTCGATCACAGATCTTTATAACATTCACCAATTCGATGATGAGTCTATTGCAGACTTTGTCGCTCGTTGGAGAGGGATAATCAACCAATTGTCTTTCTCCCTTCCTCAATCCCAACAAATCGAGTTGTTTACTCGATCTTGTGCTAATCACATTTCTTCCACTTTAAGGATCCAAACTTTTCATACCTTTGAAGAAGCCTTCACGATGGCACGCAAACTTGAATCTCGCGCCATTGAGCAAGGGAAGCTAAAACTTCGCTCTAAATCTAAACCAGATTTTTCTCGGTTTACCAAACCAAATTCTTCCCCTTCTAAAGACAAGAATCAAGGATCCACCAACGCTATCGTATTAAAAGCATCACGAGCCGACAATACTTCTAATCAAACACCACGAAGAGACTCCTCATCTTCTCGAAAAGGGACTTCATCATCTCGATCCTTCGCTCCATTGGGGGAATCATATGCCTCTATCTTAGAAAAAATGTTGGAAGTTCGCATGATCGAACTTCCCCATTAGGGATGTTGATGAAAGCCGAGAACGCCCATTCTCGTATAGGGAAAATGATTTCGCCTTATCATAGAACCAAAGGTCATGACATCAACGATGTCGACTTTCAAAAATCTTGTCCAGAATTCATCGATAAAGGCGAGCTCATTCTCGATAACCCAAATGCTCCCCAAATCAGGCACTCATGTTTTTAAACAACCTTTTCCCAATCATGCCCCGAACCATAATGCTTCGTAGTCTCAAAACCAAACACCCATACTATCAACTTCATCTCTACCAAGAATCTTCTTCTGAAACCAAGCCATCTGCAAACACATCAATCGAATCAGAACCTCCTTCCACTTCATCAATCACTGGAATTCCACCATCTTCAGATAGCCCGTCTTTGAATATTCCTACATTACTAAGCACGGAGTCATCTCTCTCCGCTCCTTTGTCTAACCTTCCATCCATACCCGAGACAGTGTCATCCTCATCTGTCTCATCATCAGACATTCTTTCAATACTCGAGGCAATTACATCCCTTCGAGTTTCCACTACAGACACATCCACTTCTGTTGCTCCCATTCCCGCTGCAACTATGCCCTTGGTGAACGTACCTATAATTGTGCCGACTTCGACGGAAGCATCTTCGATTTTGACCCTTCCTATCTCTTTTCCTACAGTAGTTTCACCCATGATTACTGCATCAGAAGTAGTCCCTTCGCAAGGAACTGCTTCTTCATCACTCACTTCTTCCATCACTAATGTTACTTCGCCTATTAAGGAAAAATCAAAAGAAGTAGCATCAACACCTATACACTCGGTTCCTGAACCTAAACCGAGACAACCAAAATCTAACGTTACACCATCAGTACCTCCCCACCTGCTTCCTCCGAAAAGATTACAATCACCTTATGCCGTTGAAGTTGTCACCATCCCTGAAAAAGGAAAGCCCATATTTCGGACCATCAAGACTCTTGGTGCTCTTCCACAAAAATCTCTCTACGCCTCATAAACGATTGGATTTGCCCGCTGAGAAGGCATCTTCTTCTACACACTTATCAAAGCCATCATCTTCTTCTACAACACATTCTTCACCAATACCCCGAAAAATAGACTTACCTACTAAAAAGACGTCACCTCTTCTATCAGGATCATCATCTTCATTACCAAAACCAAGGCACTCTATGTTCCTCCGATTACACCTACTTTGGGAGCTTCTTCCTCTTCTAAACCGACATTATCTAAATCATCAAAATTCACCAAGCAACCCCTTTGTCTCCAAAGACCGCAAAATTTGTCACATCTCCATCATCTTCAAAATCTATTTTAGGGGCTCCTCCTCCACCAAAATCAATCATGTCTCACTTACTCCCATCTCAAGTGCCCAAGACTACTCCTCCAAATGTCCAAACAAATAAGAGGATCCCTAAAAAGACTGTTAAACCTAACATGCAAGTTCTTTTACCTCGGCAGTCGGTTAATGTAAAAGAACCACCTTCATCATCTCTATCCTCCTCTTCGCTACCGGATTCTACACCAAATCCTTCATCAACTTATCCAATCTTCATCCATAACCCTTCCTCCGATTAAACCTTATAACCCTAAAGGAGTTAAACCTACCTGGTTTAACTCTGATCTGATTTGTGCTTACCACCGTACCCCGGGTCATGATACCGAGGGATGTAAAGCTCTTCAAGCCGTTGTCAAGAACCTTCTGGAAGAAAGCGATCTTTTGCTGGAGGAGGAGGAACAAGTACCTCCTGTCACCTTAGCCCCATCTGAGCCCCAACAATCCACTCAGACCTCTAGTGGTCCCACTCCACTTGATCTTCCACCTTCCCAAATTGACACAATCCATATCGCCACTAGAACCCAACACTATGATAACCCATCTTCATCTTCAGCATCTCGACCACGGGTTGTCATTTCTGCAGCCCCTGAAGGCGTTTCTCCTTCCTCATCAGCCCCACAACCCAGGGTCTCTATTCGTGCTGCACCTCGGGCTCAAGTTCCCGTGTCTCGCTGAGGAGAGTGTTATGAAACAACTCACCTAGGCTCCGGTCAAAATGTCTCTTTTTGACCTCATCCAATCCTCTCCACAACATCGCCAGGCTCTAATCGATAATCTGCGTCGCATCGCAGTTGAATTCGATGAGCCCCACCTCGAGTTGGTCATTGGATCAATGACTATCAACCACCATTTCTTTTGAAGATTCGAAATTCCTCCTCTTTCTTCCGAGGATTTGAGGCTCCTCTTTATCACACCAAATCAATAACACTACCTTAAAACGTGTTATGATCGATAGTGGAGCTGCACTCAACGTCATCTCCTCGCACACGTTTGAACAACTTAAGTTACCAAAGAATGTAGTGTCACCCCGCCTTTCGCCCTTCGATCATTTAACGATCGCTAGCGCTACTTTAGAACTCGTGGTCTTACCCATTCGAGTAGGTAAGAAGTCGCTTTCATGAACTCTTCTACATCGTCAAGGAAAATTCCACTATAATATGATCCTCTGACGCTCCCCGGATTCGCGCAATGCATCAGTGTCCCATCCACCCTCCATCGATGCCTAAAATATCAATATGAGGGCAAAATATATACTCATCCAGAGATCCTTTTCCTTCCGCACAATGCGACATGACCACAAGATCTGCCCCTTTAAAAGAAAATGCATGTTCTCCTGACGGGGCCTCATCTTCTTCCATACCTGCAACCAAACTACCGGATTTACAAAATCTAGAAGAGACATTGCAGCGCTTCTCACTAGAGAGCTTCCTCTCTTTTCTTTTGATGCCCACTCAAACCTAATGAGTATGGTAGACCGTGCATAAACAACCCGAATATCAACCAGTCTCTGGCCGCATCGTCACCATTGGTCTGCCCAATCAACAGACTAATTTCATCTACGGTGGTCTTGATACGCCTCACTATCGCCCAGATTCTCCTCCTAGGACCAAACCTTACTTAACAGGGTTTGATTATCTACAGAATCCCACGTTTGCAAAAACTTATCTATATCGATGCGCGTGGAAAGGTTTTGGCCTGGGAAAATATGAACAAGGTATACATGACCTCAAATCCATTCCTACTCTCATGCCACATCAGAAATTTGGTTTAGGATTTAAACCTCTTTCAAAAGCCACCGTCACTATTCTCGATGAGCCTCTTCCTACTGAAGAACCATCTTCCCCCACTAAGTCAGAAGCATCACTTGATGTGAACGATGACATGTCCATCCCACCTAACTTTTTTTTTTTTTTTGATCAATACCATTTCCTTAGGGCCGTTAGCCTATGAGACTAACAATCGGTCCGCTTCTATACCATTAATCTTCCCTGAAATAGTTGGAGACGACTCTCCTACTATCAACACTATCCACTGTGCGGATGATGATTCTGTCCTCACCTATCTGGGGGCAGAGGATTCATATCTCCCCAAGACTATTCCTTCTGACACGTCTACCCTTCTCAACGAAGCCACTATCGACCTTAATATAGGGACTTCTGAAGACCCTCGCATCATTAAGGTCGGCCAATCCCTTAATCCACAGGAATTAGGGGACTTTACCACTTTTCTTTCCAAACATCATCAAGCCTTTGCTTGGTCATACGAGGATATGCCAGATTTTACGATCCCGATATTGGGTCCACAATATCGTTACTCTTCCCAACATCAAACCAAGCTAAGCAAAATTACGTAAAATGCACCCTAGAGTAGCCCTTCTTGTTAAAGAAGAATTACAAAGCTTGCTTTCTCGCTAACTTCATCCAACCCATCGATTATCCACAATGGGTGTCCAATGTAGTACCAGTAACTAAGGCTACTGGGAAAATTTGAATTTGTACCGACTTCCGGGATCTTAATCTTGCTTGTCCAAAAGATGATTTTCCTCTACCTAATATCGACCAACTCGTAGATTTAATTGTGGGTCATGAGATGCTTTCTCTTATGGATGGTTTCTCTAGGATATAATCAAATTCTCATCGCACCAGAAGACCAACATAAGACTTCCTTCATAACTCCTTGGGGGACTTTTTGTTATCGTGTCATGCCTTTTGGTCTTAAGAACGCAGGAGCAACCTATCAACGAGCAATGACCTACATCTTCCATGATCTCTTGCACAAAACTGTGGAAGATTATGTTGACGATCTCCTCGGCAAGTCCAAGCGTCCAGATCATCTTTTCATCCTCGCACCTCTTTGAGAGGCTTATCCGCTTCGTCTTCGCCTAAATCCATCTAAGTGCGTGTTTGGCATGCTCTCACCGGTAAACTTTTAGGTTTTATCATTTCCATCGTGGGTATTGAAGTGGACCCCGCAAAATAAAAGCCATCCTTGAGATGCCTCCCCTTCTAACTTGAAGCAACTCCAGCTCCAAGGACGCTCTTCAATCGGCAAGGCTGCTTTATCTCCCAATTGTCGGACCGTCAACCTTTTCACCATCTCCTCCGTAAGAATGTTCATTTTGAATGGGATGAGCATGCCAAAAGGCCTTTGATGATCTCAAAGCTTATCTTCTTTCTCCACCCGTGCTTACACCTCCACGCGAGGGGGAGCCTTTCTATCTTTATATCTCTCGTGATCGACCATGCTCTGGGAGCCATGATTTCGCATCGGACACTTGTGGTAAAGAACAAGTCTGTCTATTACATCGCCGCACCTCCATGAGTATGAGACACGCACTCGAAGCCGAAAACTATGTTGTGCTCTCTTCTTCGCAACTTCTAAGCTTCGTCATTATCTCCTTAATCATAAAACTTACATTGTCACAAGTGTCAATCCTCTCAAGACAATTCATGCAAAGCCTTATCATAATGATCGTATCACTCGTTGGCTTATGCTCATGACTGAATTTGACCTCGAGTTTATCCCGCAAAAGGCTATCAAGGGTCAGGTTATTGCAGATCAATTAGCTGATGCTCCTCTTCCGGACACTCAAGACCCCCTTGCTCAATTCCCCGATGAATATATCCAACAAATTGATTTTGGTCTATCTCCATTTAAAGTAAAGCTCTTCTTTGATGGATCCAAATGCCAGCAAGGGGGAGGTGCGGGTTTCGTGATGATTCCTCCTTGGGGTACGCCTATCCCAGTTGCACACAAATTAAACTTTGAGTGCACCAATAATATGGCTGAGTACGAAGCTCTTGTCTTAGGTCTTCAAAATGCCATTAATCTCGGCGCTCGTCATATTGACATCTTTGGTGATTCTGAACTCATCGTTAATCAGGTCACGGGTGTCTATCAATGTAAGAATGATATCCTTCAAAAATATCGTGACATCGTTCTTGCTCAACTCCAATCTTTCGATAAGTTCACTATCCAAGCCATTCCTCGCACTGCAAATCGATTCACGGATACCATGGCCTCATTAGCCTCACTTATCCCGCCTTTTACCGAAGACTCGCGACTTTATGTGGCTGTACAACGATTAGATCAACCATCTCATCTTCAACAACTAACTTCAATCAATGCTGTCACAACCCATACTCAGGATGAGTGGTATCAACAGATAGTTGATTATCTATCTCATTCGATACTTCCTCCAGATCTGACTTCCAATGGTAGAAGGTCTTTTGTCCAACGCGCCAATCGCTATTCTATTCTAGGCGGCCTTCTTTACAAACGCGGCTTTGATGGTATTTTGCTTCGATGCCTCAAAACCCATGAATCATCTAAAGCTATTCAGGAGGTCCATGACGGTATCTGTGGTGGACATTTTAGTGGCTTAGCTGTAGCCAAGCGCATTTTACGTTTGGGGTATTATTGGCCTTCTCTTAATCGAGATTGTTGTGAATACACTAAGAAGTGCGTCAGGTGTCAACAACATTCCAATCTCACGCACATCCCTAGTCAAGCTTTGCAACCTACAGCGGATTTGTGGCCTTTTTCGCAATGGGGCCTTGATCTTATTGGTCTCATCAATCCCCGTTCTTCACAGCGTCATCATTCTATCATTACGCCACCGAGTACTTTACTAAGTGGGTAGAAGCTATCCTCTTTCTTCAACAAAGGCTAAACCCATAGTTGATTTCGCCTATCAACACATCATTTGCCGCTTTGGCATGCTCCACACAAGCTAATCACGTATAATGGTAAGTCTTTCAAGAACGCTGATTTGCAGAATCTCTGCAACGCTTTCAATATCAAACTCAGTTTTTCTTCTCCATACTATCCTCAAGCTAATGGTCAGGCCGAAGCGTCCAATAAAACTTTGCGTAATATCCTCGCAAAGGTAACTAGTCGAGCTGGTAGGGATTGGCATTTACATATCCCTTTTGCTCTCTGGGCTTATTGGACTAGCATTCGTACTCCTACTGGTGCTACTCCCTTCTCTCTCGTCTATGGGTCTGAGGCTGTCCTTCCTTTGGAAGTCCAAATCCCATCTCTCCGTGTTTCTCTCAGAGAATTTGTCTCCGATGAGGATTATCGTCAAAATCGTCTAGCACAACTTGAATTATTAGATGAGCGGTGTCTCAACGCTCTTGAGCATCATCAAATCTATCTTGAGCGAGTCAAACGTGCTTATAACAAGCATTTGCAGCACCGTGACTTCAAAATTGGTGACCTTGTTCTTAAGGAAAATCAAAATGTCACTACACTCGAAAGAAGTCAACGTGGTAAGTTTGCTCCCAACTGGATGGGCCCCTACATTATCACTCATAAATATGGGTCTGGGGCTTATCGTTTATCTTCCATGGATGGTATACCTGAAGCGGAACCTCTTAATGCTTTGCATTTATGGCCCTTCTACTGTTAAAATCTATCTTACACAAATCTAGTCGCAACACAGATCTTTCATCCGTCCTAATAACCACCATCTACTTTCGTGGTGATTCGAAATTGTGTGGTTCTCCGCCTATGCCTCGTTTACCTTAAATATGAGTATCGCGGCTCTACTCATTGACGCTTTTTTGGATATGTTCCTCCTCATGGTAGGAATACCTTAATCACCACTTCATCTCTGTCCCAAGTACTTATCTTAATCGGATCTACTCGGGCATGAGTGCATGTTCTTCTTTGTTCTCCTCCTCCATCCGATCTATCTAGGTCTAAACTCACTTCTTTCAAAAAGATTTCAAAAAAAAAAAAAAAAAAAAAAGATGCTATCCAAAAGATAGACTGATCCCTTGAAGGACAGCTATCCATACATTATCAAGTGAATCAAAAAGAAAATAGACCATGCCCTCGAAGGATGGCTATTATCAAAAATTCTAAAAATATAGACCATACCCTCGAAGGATGGCTATCATTAAAATTCAAAATACAGACCGCTCCCTTGAAGGACGGCTGTTTCTCAAAGAAATATTCAAGGCTTCTTGTAATTAATCAGCCTTCCAAATCGGTTTATACACTTTTTAGCATCACTGAAAGACTTCCCGCATCGATCGGGCTTTTTTCATATCAAGCAAACTTCCCGCATTGATCAGTTTGCTTTTCTGCCAAAATCATGAAGCTGAGATTTAGGACCTTTTGTCAATCATATGGAGAATCCTGTTTCCCTACTATGGACATGTATTCTGTCCCTTGTAAGTTCCGACAAGATACTTACTTTTCTTTCCGTTTCTATCCTAGATCTGGTTTGCGACTAGTTAGTGTCAGGTTTATTTTAATCTTATATAGGGCCTTGTATGCTTGGTCTTTCGATTTCCTATCTGGATCTTATCTATGGTCGGTTGGAAGTCCGACTTATCATTTTTTTCTTCTTCTCTGAGTATCTTCTCTTCTAAGTCACGGTTGTTTCCATTTACATCTTTGGCTCTTGCAAGGAGTATTCCCCATTTCTCTGTCTTGCATCTAGTTAAATTGACATTTCACATGTTAAATTCAATCAAAATTCATCTTTTATCAAAATTCATCTTATCTATCAAAACATCTATCTGTATTCATTTCTCATTAAAATTACATCCATGTATCAAACGCATCCATCTATCTATCCATTAAAATGTACATCCAAGGTACATTGCATCTATCTATATCTAAATCTATCCATCAAAGTGTACATCCAAGGTACATTACATCTATCTATATCTAATCCATACATCAAACACATCCATCTAAATCTATCCATCAAAACATTTAAACACATGTACATCCAAGTTACATCACATCCATCTATCAAAATTATATCCACATATCAATCTATCTAATCACATCTATTTCTATCATCTATCAGTCTATATCTATCCAATCACATCTATTTTATACTCTATCAGTCTATATCTATATCCATCTATCCATGTATATCAAAATTAAAAGCATGAGTACAATCATATGACAAATAACATGATCAATCTATATATACATGTGTGTCTGTACAAAAATGGGTGGCTTTCAATCAAGCCATCTATACAATGCCTTCCAATCGAGGCTACATCACTATACAGATACAAAATCTATCAAATCTCTATATAGTAAAATCTGAAGCGTGGAGGACACTATCCCCTCCACCCTCCTCTGCACCTGGCTGTCTCTCCTGGCCGCCGCCTATCGAGCTCGATGCACCTGCTGCTGGAGGTCTCGGCCCACCTCGATCTCTCCCAAGATTCTCCACCACCCGAGGCTCCGCCGCCGTAGCCGCCGCCTCTCCTCGCCCCGTACCGAGGCACGTCTGGGGCATGCTGCGCTAGGGCATCCTCATAGTATCTCACCTCAGCGAGGAGAGACTGGTATGTGCTCAGGCTCACAGTACCCGGTGCTCGTAACGATGCTGCTGGTGCTGCTGCCGGGCCGCTGCGCCGCCGGTGGTGCCTCCTGGGTCGTGCCCTCGTGTACTGACTCGATGTGGCACCGGTCTCTCCATATTTGGCCCTGAGGGCCTCCCTATGCCGAAGGTAGCGATCCCTCTGCTGGATCGCTATATCTCGCTCCTGGCGAGCGGTGTCTCTCTCCACAATCAGGGCATCCCTCTCCTCTGTCAAGGCCCTGATCTCCTCCAGAGCTACCTGATGTGTCTGTGTAAGGGTGGCATGCTCTACCTCCACTGGCCAAAGATAAGCAGCCTGTCCTCCTCGCCAAGATCTATGATGGCGGGAGATGTCGTGGAAGCTCGTGTCGTCGCACCATGCCGCGTAGCCCTCATCCACCCCGCGTCATCATCACTGTCTGCGGAGGGTGGGGCCTCTCTCAATGGGTCTGCCGGGATCAAAATCGGCAAATCCGTCTCTCTGCTATCCCGCCTATATGGCGTGTAGGTGGTCGGCACTGTCTGTACTAGGCCGAACTGTCTCAGTATCCGCATGAATGGGACTCGCTCCCACATATCCGGCCTACGGCCCCTGACCACCCGGCTCCGTCTCAGTGCTACTAAGTGGGCATCCTGACCAGCCCATGTCGGAAATGCCCGATACGGCCTCCAGATAACCTGATCTGGTGTCAGCGTCCTGAAACGCTCAGAGTACCACTCGGCCGATCTACCTGTATCCCCTGCGGCCATGTCAGCCCGCCATCTCCGAAATCCATAATCAATGCCTCCCACTCCTGCTGGCATCCAAGGAAGCCCGGATGGCCTGATCACCGCTATGTGCTCATATGCCCAGCAATGGAGCACAAAACTGACATCAATCCCTGTCCTCCGGCCAGTGGTGTACATCCATAGCTCATGATATATCTGAGCTATCGTGGCATCGGCAGGTAAAAAAACTCGTCTGACCGCAAGATGTCGCAAACACGCCTAACAAGAATAATGGGAATCTCCCACCTCCTGAATCTGGCAGAGCAAAGTAGGATATAGCCATCTGAATCAGCACTATCCGCTCGCTCTCCCGGGGCTATCTCGCCTGCATGACGAGGCTATCCTCACTTTGCCCTGACACTATCTCTCTCGAGTCATCTCGCCTATCTCTCGTATAACCGACCTAGGGCCCTCTCGCCGCTGCTCTCCGGGGTGTGATCTCAATCGGGTCCCCAGTAATCGGTAATCTCAGGATCCTGAATATATCCTCATGGGTGATAGTCATCTCACCCGTCCTGAACCAAAAAGTGCACGTGTGGCTGTCCCACCGTCGCACTAATGCCCGCATGAGCTCCACATCTCGTGGCACTCGTCTATAATATCGGAAACCCCCGAGCCCGGCTAGCTCTAAATGCTGCCAGTCTGCATCTGTCACATCAGGGAGAATAGTCTCCAATAACTCAGGAATGGCGTCCCTCATATGAAGAGCCTCTCGTGCCTGCATCCACGACATCAAAAACATAATTAGTCTCTTATTTCCCCAAATCACATCCTCCAAGACAGTAACAAAAAAAAAAAAATGAACATCTATCAATCGGCGTCGATTTGGTAAAATCGGCGTCGTTCATTTTAGTCGGCGCCGATTAATACCAATCGACGCCGATCCAACACCAATCGACGCCGATTACACCAATCGGCGCCGACTGCCTGTACGGACATGAACCGGACCCTGGCCTCCCATGCAAAAAAAAAAATCAAACAAAAAAAAATAAATTAAGAACAATGGGTTCAAGAATGACCACTTACCCCAGGTCGTGTCCTCCTGCGCTTCTGACCGCTCCCAGAGGCTTCCATGATGCTCAAATCAAAAATCTGGCTTTCTCTGAATCAATCGTCACGTTGAAAATAAATCGTTTACGCTTTCCGCTCGCATATATATATGTGCTCGATTGGTCGGCGCCCGATTTTGGGGTCGACGCCGCTTGTTTTAGTCATCGCCGATTAGTGGGTCGCCGCCGATTTTCCATATCTTTTGCCATAGTGTTGATGCTTGGCTTACTTATCTATCTCGATCATTGTTGTGTGCTGAATTTTGTCTTTCGGCGCATCTTTTCGATATCATTGTCTATTTCGGTTTGTTCCTCAAGCGTGGGACACTCGTATTTTTGGCAGCTTAGAGTTAAACGGTCTCAGTAGGCACTAACGCCGCCTCGCTTGCACTGCCTAGTTGTCCCTACCAATGTGTCTCTCTTTAGATGCCGACTATTTTGCAGCTTCTCCTTACACTCATGGGTCTCAGAGGCACTAACGCTGCCTCATGAGAGACCGCTAGTTTGCCCTACCAATGTGAGTTCCTTAGGTCAGCTGCCTTTTATTTATTTTATGCGCCATCAATGATCGATCGATCTACCCGCACATCCGACTGGGGCATCCTGCATTTTTCATCTACCTTTTTCAAACTTGGGATCGTCTGTTCTATCATCCATCCCATCCCAAGTTTGAGGGGGATCACATCATCACAAATTCTTCCCTTCTTCCATCCCTTTGTTTTTGTCTCATAACCTTGCTTATCGCAAGTTACTTGACAAAAAGGGGCAAAATGTAGACACTTAAAATTGGTTACTCAATTTAGTGTCCCTCTCATTCATTTACTTGCTTAGGTAACCTGGGGCACGTTTACGTCACCAACTATCCCCTTGGGATATTATCCAATTTGTGATTTAATCACTTATTCCAAATTTAATTCACCCCATCACATCTTACCCATGAGTGATTAAATATTAAATATTTGATTACGCTTCTTCCCATGCATCTTAATCACTTATCCACCCCAAATTTATTCTATCTATGTATCACATCTATTTTTCCTCTTCCCTAAGCGGGATATTTCCCGTATTCGGGATAAATCTTATCTTTCTTGAAATCGCTCATTTTGGCCATCTCGGGAGTCTATTCCGCGATCGGCGCCGACCCATATGGTCGGCGCCGATTTTCTAGGCGCGCGCCGATTATAAAAGCAAGTCCGTAACTCGCTTCTAGGGACCGAAAAGAGACCACGAACGAGCGAAAAAGCGAATGCATTTAAAAAGGAAGCACTTACGCACGAACAGAGAGCGAGAGAGATACAAAGTTGTGAGAAAGAGAGATCTTTTAGCATCAATTGTATCAAATTAGGGCAGATCCTCGTCCGAATCAATCCCCGAGAGGAGCACCGTTACTCGTCTCGTCACATCAAGATCGCACACACACCATCTATCATCTGGTGACTTTTTTCCAAATGTGTCTCGCCAACTTCGGCACATCCAGCAGACCACATTCACCTTCCAATTCCCGAATCTTATCGCACAGTCCCTGATTGATCGATCTACCTTTAGTCGACGCCGATCTCACCTGGGCCGACGCCGATTCGCTCGATCGACGCCGACCACATCGGGCCGACACCGATTCTACCTGGGCCGACGCGATTTCCCTGCAGATAGGTAAAAGGACACAGGTAACACAAATCCGCATTATTTCATAGTTCCCTATTTTCTGTACTTTCTGTCTGCTGTTTAGATTCTGTCTTATTACTGCAATCAGAAAATCTAGCTTTTTACTTACATCTTTTATCATGCATGCTTCTTTTCTTAATTGAAAACGTGGACTGACATCCGCCGAGGAAGCTTATCGCTTCCCGGACCCGCTTCTCGGGCAGTCCACCTAAATATCTTTTAACGTGGTCTTTTTCTGTCAAGCATCGGTGTTTTGCAGGTTACTCGGATCTATTGTGCGAATTGCTCGTGCGCCCGTCTTATCTACATCGGCTTCCTCATCCGTCTACATCTTCATCAGGTATCAATTTCATTGGAGTTTTTCAGGGTTTTTGTGTTTAGTTTGGTGCATTAACTTGGACAGGTAACAAGTGCGAAATCCTTGATCTACATCTAAGGTGGTGGCATTTTTGTATTTCACGCATGACTGTGCACTGTATATGTTTGACCCTATTTTGCAAGATTTTGGCTATACAATCTTGTTTAGAAGGTTCCAAGATGAAAATACTTTTTGGAATCTTGTATGTGATGTATTGTTTGTGTTCATAAAGAGTTTTAGGAATGTTCCTTTTATATTTGGTGTGAAATTAGTCAATCTTCCTCTCCTACCACTAAAAGGTAGTCAAGAAAAACCAACCATGATGGTTTGTAATGGGTTTTTGCATAAGCCAAATGTTTAGGGGAAAAAGGAATATGAACATTTGATAGAGGTCTAAGGTGATATGGTTAAGCTCATGGTTTTCTTTAGTGAAGGTGTTTAAAGTCTAAATCTCTACAACTACATTATATGCCTAGTCAAGAAGGCTAAGAAACCGAGATGCTATCGAGGATTTATCTTCATAACCCATTCTCATAAGAAGTTAGAGATGGATTACGGATCCCATTTGAAGTATTTGTGGAAATTATTGGTGCTGAAAGTAAAGTTATGAGAGTAAGGAGTCTCCAAGTCAAGACTTCTCTTTTGTGCCTTAAGAACCGGTACACTCAGTCCCATAAATGCTTGAATAACATGACTATATATCTTGAGTTGATAATTGAAATTTGTGTGGTAAGATAAAAAGGATAGGATCTTATAAAAAATTGACTTAGATATCATGGACAGAGGTTTACATAAGTAGACCAACTCACTTTTGAAGACTAGTTCTTGAATCTCAAAAGCTTTCCTGAGTGTGTCTTGGAAATCATGTAACCTTGAGCTATTTTTCCATGGAATTAAAAAAAAAAAGTGGAGTTGGAGAGTTTCATAACATAAATATACTTCTTGTAGGGGAATTTGAAGTCATGATAAACTAAGAAAGTGTGTGATCTTGTTAAATATTTGAAGAGGTCCTCTATACATGTAAATCAATGAATAATTTGCTCAAATACATGATTCATGAAGTGAATGAAGGTACTCTACCTACTATTGTAAGTTTAAGGGGGTATACAAATAATAAACATAATGTAAAAGATTTGATAAGTTCTTAAGGGCTAATTCTTAGTGGCATTCAAGCTCTTCCATGACTAGTATACAGTCCTCCTTGAATGTGTGTTGAAGTCTATGAAGGAGAGTTGAACAAAATGATCCATGATCTATTTTGATAATATCCAAGTTCTTTTTGTTTATGTAGACCTCCTATAGACATAATTCTCCTAAATGCATGGATTAATGTGAGCTCATAAGTCCCCTCTATGACCAAGTTCAAGACTCGTGATTACTAATACTAACACCTTGTGCTCTCATAATTGCTTTAATAAAGTATGAAGGCATAATGAAAAGGAATGAAGGATATTAAGGATTTAGAGAGATAAAATAAGGAGTATGTAAAATTCGACATGTTTGTGCCACTTGGTGCATGGTCAAAAAGTGCTAAAAGACAAATAAGAGCTCGCTATGATAGAAGACAAATCAAAATGATCACATTAAAATGGGTATTACAGAGGCCTATTTTGGAATCTCTGTAAGTGTAACTAAATGTTATAGTTATGAGAATTGTTTTTTTGTTCTCCGTAAGAGCATGAAGAGTTATGACAATTCATGAAATGAAGGAGTTTACATCTGACCGCCTTAAAATGTAATAATTGCTAGTTGATGGTTTGTGATGTCGAGTTAATATTCCTTGATAAGGTGAAAGGTGGTAGAAATTATACAAATGAGAAGTATAAGTGTTAGAGACATGTGAGAAGTTCATTATCTTATATATGTATATTATTTTTGTATAAATTGGTTGTTGAAAAAGTGAGAGAGCTGATAATGTATTGAGACTAGTGCAATTAGGAGAAAGGTATATGAGAATGTATGAGCAAATTTAGGATCACTATTTGTTGTCAAAGAAACTATGTAAAGTGAGTGATCAATTTTTTTCAAGTCTAAGTAAAAGCTTATTAATTTTATAAGTACGCAATTTCATGTAAGTTGTAGCTTGCAAAAGATTCAAGTAGGTGCTTGATCATATCTTGAAGTTGGTGCTTCATGTTGAGTGGGTGCTCAACAAGTTTGAGACCTTTGTAATATTTCATTGGACAAATTTGTCTAACATAGTACATTAGTTCAATGGGTTTTTCTCCCTTTTAAAGTGTTTCCCCAATTGAATATTATCTCCCTATGGTGTATACTATTGATTTCTCATAGATAATGTTGTTATTGTTTGATAACAAAGTAAACCATTAGAATTATCTCTTAAATTTTTAATTTACACCGATTCACCTCCTCTCGGTGCCTAGAATTTCCAACGGTTGGTATTAGAGCTTAGTTCTTTTGTAGCAATTATAATGACTCAAAGGAGATCTAGATAAATCAAACATGGCCGACAATCAATCACAAAGGGGTTTCTCTACCTCTAAGGTACATGTATTCAATGGATTCAACTATACATTTTGGAGTGTTAGAATGGATAATTACCTCATGTTTCCGAGATTTGACATATGACAGTCAATAGTCAGTGGCTATACCATTCTAGCCACACCTCCAACTAATACAACAAGAAAGAGAGAAAGTGAAATTTTTTATAAAGTCATGAATGTAATCCTATGTGGAATGGAAGATGATGAATTCATAAAAGTCATACATTGTATCACAACCAAAGAGATTTGGGAAAATTTAAAACCATCTATGAAGGAGATAATAAGGTCAAATTATCCAAGTTATAGACCTATTGTAGTCAATTTGAGAGCATGAAAATGAAAGAAGGTGAAAGTATTGCATCCTACTTGCAAAGGGTAGATGAAGTGATAAACCTTATCATAGGTTTAAGAGAAAATATAGAGGATTTGGTTTTCTGATTAGGGGATCAATTTTAGTGTCAAATGTTCCCTAAAATTCCCTAAACCATTCCTGTGCAGAAGATCATCTCGAGAGCTTTCCAACGACTGTGAGAACGTGACAAAGGACATCGGGAGCTCTAGTTATGTCCGGTCAAAGTTCAAACAACGATGAGAAAGTCAACTCTGGTCAACTGGTCAATATTGGACCAATGGCACTGCGACACGTGGTGAAAAGGAAAAAGGGAGTTGTTTGATGGTTTTCGATCACCGGTCTTCGACGAGCGTAAAAATGGTGCACGGGAACAAGAGGCTCAACTTTTATTACGGAGGGGAGCCCAACCGCCGTGTGGACTATGGTATTATCGCCAACGTGGTGGGTCCACAAGCCACCACGTGGCTTGCCACCACTCGTCGAATTCACTCGATTTTCCTATCAAGGGATGACATCGAGCTATTTAGCTGAGTCATGCAAGGACCGAGTTAATTATTTCTACACACATTGTATGGGTCGAAATTATATTATCTTGGTAAATCCACTTTCCAAATGCCACGCATATATGCCAAACCGCTATATATATTAATGTTTATACATTAGTATAACCACATAATCCTCCACTTACCTACTAAACCACCAACATTAAGCCATGCATGGATGTTCCACGTGGAAGGAAGGAGTGAAGCGGTTGTAGTGGAAGCTTCCACGTGAGGAGAAAGAGGTGGGGGTGGTTAAGCCCATGTGGTCCCATGACCACTTCACACAATGCGTGGAAAGGCTATTTAAAGCCTAAGATTTTATCAAACCCACCAAATATGGGACTTTATCCCATTAAAAATGCCATGCCCAAAATTTGGGTTTTAATCCCACTAAAAAATGCATCCGCCACTATGGGATTTAATCCCTTATCAAATGCTTAGCCGAATTGGGATTTTATCCCATTAAAATATGTAAATCCGCGGCAAAATGGTAGGAGGCGGGATTTGAACACCCAACCTCTCAGCTCCCAAACACATCACACCAACCAACCCACCGCCTATCTCGGATGGGATAGAAATGAGCTCACCTATATAAATAGAGCTTTGTACTCTGTGTGAAGGGGTGTCAAACAGGATAAGGACCAGATCTCAGAAAATGCCATTTTTGAAGGCCTTGCACTTAGAATGAGAACTCGAGTAAAAATATGAAATGAAGGAAATTATGATACAATTCCAAAGATGTAAGATTTGATATTTTTTGTTGAGTTTTAACCTATTTTTGGAAGCTTTGAATGCAATTTTTAACAGGGATCTACAAGACAACTAGTTGGAAAACACGAATTTCAATGCACTTCTGGTCCGAATTGTGACTTGGTGTAAACATGAAAAGTGTTCAGAATTCAGATATGATCTCAGATATATGATTTTTTTCATATAATGTTTTTAAATCTCCATTTTTAGGTGTTTTTATAACACAGTTGTAGGGAGATCACATTGTGAAAACACTGTAGGAGCCACGGATCGTTCTTGGGACAGTTTCTACTATTTTTCAAAGTTCTTGGGACATTGATCAGCTCATTTGCAGGTTTGATTTATTATTGGTTTTTTGTAAGAGTTATTGTACTTAAATTTCAATATTATTAATGGATCGGTTCAATCTCGAACCTGGGGACGTAGGAATTTCGACCCCGTAAACAATCTTGTTTGTTATCCGAATGTTTTTCGATTTTACGATTATTTATTTGCTACACAAGTTTTCCAAACTTCTATGGATGCATAATAATCAGAATTTAATCAATTTTTGGAGTTTAGAATACTTAAAATTGGTTAAGAAAATCACGATCTTTGAAAACTTTTAAAAGTGAAAAAAATACAACACACGTTTTCAGATCATTTTCCAAAAGGTATTACGATCTTTATCTACTAAGTATGACTCCAAGGTGTCAGTTGTAGAAGAAGCCAAAGAATTGAGCACTCATAAAATGGATGAATTTCATGGTATTCTAAATTCCAGTGAGATGAGAACAACTAAATATAAATTAGTAAAAAAAAGAAATATTCAAGTCTAATAAGGAATCCAAAGAAAATAAGAACAAGGTTGAATCTGACATGGAGGAGGATGATGAGAAAATTGAAGCCATTTTTTTTAGGAGGTTAAAGAGAGGGTCAAGAAAGTACAAGGGAAAGCTACCATTCAAGTGCTTCAATTGTGGTCAAGTTGGTCATTTTGCATCTAAGTGTCCTAACAAGAACAAGGGAGATCAAGATGAACATGATGAAGAAAATTCTCATAAGAAAAATAAGAAATTAAAGAAACATGAAGGTAAGAAGAAGTAATTCAAGAATAAGAAGAATTTATATACCAAAGAAGGATCAAGTTCATCTGAATCTAGTGAATCCAATAATTTTGAAAGTGAAAATGAAGGATCAAGTTCATCTCGAATCTACAAGTGACATAAAAGGTAAAACTTAGTTTGAATATGATAGCTCAGATGACGAAGATGCATGAGTAAATATTGAAGCTAAACTAATAAGTGCTCTTGAAGAATTAAAACTCCAAAGGAAGAAGAATCAAAATATGAAGTCACTATTGAGAGACTATGAAGAGCAGATCAATATTCATGAGAAAAGGTTAAGTAAAAAGGATCAAGAACATGAAGATGTAATCAAGGAACTTAAAGTACAAATAGGGATGATTGAAGCATCTTTCAAATTAAGCGAGGAGGAACACCTAAAACTAAAATCAAATTTGGATCTACCGCAAAATAAATTGGATCAAACTTCAAAAAAACTAAAGGCCTATCAAAATTTTGATAAACGATCTAGATTAAATTCTAAGAAAATAAAGAGATTTAAATGAAAAATATGGCATATGATTTAATGAAGAACTGTTGTATAGGAAACCTCATTCTCGAGTGGGTGAATGTCAACATTGGAAGCCACCGACAACTTCAAATGATGGAGGACTTAGGCCTTAGAGATGGGCGCAACGGAGATAGATATGTGACAAAAGATAATAGATATCTAATAATATATGCAAAAATGAAACAAATGTGTTTAGATAACAATATGTGGGGTTTCCCAGACAATACCACACGAGTTCGAGGATATAAACTCCTTTGGAGGATGTTAGCCCCCATGTCATAGAAAGATAGCAATAAAGGATGAACAATAGATAACATGCGAAAATGAAATACAAACCGATAAACTTAAATTGAACAATATATAAAATAAATGATAAAGTGGAATTATGAGGGAATTTAACTTGTGCTTTGTTATGGAGATGAAATGGGCATGATGATGGTAAGATGATGAGTAATCTCAAATCTTTCTCCAACACTCCTACTTTATAACTTCTAACAATGGCAAAGGTTTTCCTTGACCTCAAACTTGCAGAACTTAATTAAGCACTTTCTTCTCCTCTCCTAAAAACTTCAATACATAGAGATTTCATACTGATTCTTCCTCTCTTTTCCTTCCCCTGAAAGAATGGGGAAGACCCATATTTATATCTTGGAGGTGAGGTTAGATTGGGGTTAATGGGTAACCGGGGTTTGATAAATTAACCCTGGTCAGGTGAGTAAGGGGGGACATGATTTGACTAGGTAGGTGAGATAATAGATTTGATTTGATTGAGTGGGGTTCATGATTTGGATGGTGGGGGACACGATTTGATTGAGTGGGGTAATGTGATTTAATTGGAATATTTGGGTATTATTAGCACATAATGAGGTTTAAGGATTTAAAGAGATTAATTGATTAAACAAACATGTAGGTTTGGTGGGAAATGGTATAAGTCTACGAGAGAGAGATAGAATGTGGGGTGATACCAAAATTTGGTGTCTACATTTTCCCTTTGTTTTGAGTGGTTTATGATAGCAAGCCATGGGAAAAAAAGGGTTGGATGAAATCATGTCTTTGTAAAAGGGACGGGGATAGATGAAAACATAATGAAAGGCAAGATTCCCAGGAAAAAAAGGATCGCAATAACAATGAAAAATATGGCAATGACTCTAATATCACATCGGTAGAGGACAATTGCAGTTTCAATGGAGACGGGTGACAAAATTCTATGGACTAGTGTGTGGTGGAGACCACTACAGTATAGATGTAAACCACGTTGACCAATGGGTCATAGGAAAACATCAAAATATGCACAACTGAATGCGAAGAGTATGTGAAATCCTTCATACATGAGGAATCGAGTGAAAAAATTATGTGTCTGCAAAAGGGACGAGGATGAGAATAATTATGCCCCAACATAGGGCATGATATAAAAGGTGGATTTGTAAATTAAATTCCCCAAAGGGAATGAATATAATCATAAATATGGACACAATGAGAATATATGATAGAAAGGTGAGATAGAATGCCCTAAAAGGGTGATAAATATGGTGATAAACATGTTTCATAGGAAGGATTCATAAGTGATGGAAAATTAGTATGTGAAAAAAAAGAGAAAGCAAATTCACTTCTTCTGGTAAGTAGGATAATAGGTCAAGCTACTTTTGCGACAAAAAAATCAAAGCAAACATTCATGGAAGACAACAAGATAAGATAGGTGATGGCCTCTCAAGTATCCTCTAAGAAAAAATTTTGAAGGAAGATGGGAAGAGATTCTTAGAAATGGATATGATGATGCCCATACAAGAGGATTGATGAAGATAAAAGATGTGACAGGGTTCTCAAAAAGAGAAGAGGTCAATGTTGTAGAGAGAAGAATGAGAACAATAATGAAATGGATCGACGGTGGTACATAAATGGAGAAACATCAGAATTGATTGTGAATGCTAGGTGTGAGGGATGTGGTGAAGGATGTAATGAGAAAGAGAAAAGGGAATGGAAAGGAGGAGTGGTTGATTATGAGAAGAGAAAGAAAGGTTGAAGGTGAAGGCGAAAGGGGTATGGAATAGAGGGACAAATATGGAGGAGGATAAAAGAAGGAATGAAAGGGGAGGAAGAGGGAAATGATGAATGAAAAACAAGGAGAATACAAGAAAATGACAAAACAGGGTGAAATTATGAAAAAGGGAGAGAGTTATTTAAAAATAAAGGTGTGAAGGAGGGTAAAGCGAGATGAAGATAGAGAGGTAATGAAAAAAAAAAAAGAGATGATAGAGAAAAGAAAATTGAAGGAACCAAATCACAATGAGGAAATCCAAGGAAAAGAATATGGAATTGATCGCATGGAAATGCATGTGGATAGTGGGATGATAAAAAGATGGGACAACACTGAAGAGTCAGGTTATTGATGGGGAAGTAAGAAGGAAGTGCAAGGTAAAATGGGGAAGAAGATGATATAGAGGAAGTGAAATACGACAAGGATCAGAAAGGAGGAGAGGACAACAGAGAAAATTATGCATCAAGAAGGGAACTAAGGATGGAGATATTCAATAAAGAATGAGAAACATAAGGAATGTAAAGAGAAGTTGGAGGGGAGGAATGACACATATTGGAAATGATACGGAGATGCGTGAGATGAGGATAAGTTGATGACAAGAAAATAGAGAGAGGGTGTATGATGAAGACAGTGAAGAAATTTACAAGGAAGAATAAAATAAGGAGAGGTGACAAAGAAAAAGAGTAGAAGGGATATGAGAGGTAATGTCGGCGAATGGATGTTAGGAGAAATCCACCGATAAAGATCAATATGGAAGGATGGGTCAAAAGGTGAGAAGAGGGGGAAAATAAACAAGGAATGGAAGGGGGAACACAAATGAAGGGACGTAGGAGAAGTCCCCGATAATGATCGAGAGGACATAGAGAAAGGAAGACATGAATATAGAATGGAGGAGGTCAAAGAAAATGATCTAGGTTGTGCGAGAATGGGTATGAATGATTTTTAGGAGAAGTCCATCAATAATTATTAGCACGGAAACAAAAGATGATGATTAAATAATTTTAGGGTGTGATTAATAACAATGGAGAATAAACATGAAGGTACATATGTGGGATAATTCTAGAAGATGGAGTGGAAAGAGTAAAGAAAGGAAGGATAGCGATGTGTGTGAAGATGAAGGTGAGGAGAGGATGAATTTGATAAGAATGAATGAGAGAAAGATGAATAAACAAGACACAAAATGAATGGGGAAGCAATGGTTAAGTAAGATTACCAAGCAAGGGATGATGGAGATGAATAGGGGGCAAGTAGGAAGTGGTGTTTGTGAGAATGGAAGAGGAGGTGAGAGGATGTGATGATGGGGAATGACGAGAAAATTTAGATGGTGAGAATGTGGAGTGGTGGGTGAGTGTAGGATGAAAGATCATGCTTAAGAGGGACTATTAAGTAAGATCACCATGCCGCAGGAGGATTTAAGTAAGATCACCAAACCAGTGAGTGACAATATGGAAGGAGAAAGACAACATTGTATTGGGTACAAGTGTGGAATGGTTGGTTAGAGTAGACGAGTACAATGATAGGTGGGAGACAGAAGATGAGGAAGATATGATGGGATGTGGAAGGGTCAGATGGAAAACCATTCTTAAGATGGAATCTTAAGTAAGATTTCCATGTGACGGGGATGGTTAAGTAGGATCACCAAGCTGAAGAAGAAGAAGAATGATGAAAAGACTGAGTGGTGTTTACCAAAATGGAATAAGAGATGAAAGTAGGTGATAAAAAGGTGATAACAATGAAACAAAAGAGTGTGACATAAGTGGATGGAGGAACATATGTAGTGTAGATGGAGAGTGTAAGGGCAATCCTTAATTGGGATGCCCACATGGTGGGAGTGATGATGTAAGAGTGTTAAGTGAAAAAGGAGGAGTGGAAAGATGTTTGTGGTGGTGATTGTCATCTGCTGAAAGAGGAAATGGTGGAGAAGATTCTATAGTGGGAGGATCCAAGGAAGAATATATACTTTAACTAAGATTATTTTGTTGTATGGATGGTTAAGTAATATTTTCAAACTGAAAGTGGAAGAGTGAAAGGGAAACTCAAGAGGAAAGGCAAGTAGGATATCCGGTGTGGTGAAAGGGGACAAAAAGGTGAGAAAGATGATGTGGAAACAAATGGTGATAAGTAGGAATGGGGAGCAAAGAGAAATGGATCAAAGAATTTGTTGAACATGTTGGGGGATAAGAAGCTATAGGATAACAAACTTTCCTTGAGAAGGATCCTCAAGTAGGATTTGTAAACTGCAACGGTGATCAAGTAGAATTCACAAACTGAAAAGTGTATTTGCAAGCGCATTCATGGATATTATGGATAGATATAGAATTCATAGTGTGAAATTTTATGTGATTTTGATAAAAGATAATCTTGATGAGATGAATGGAACATAGTTATAGCAAGGGCATATAGGGAAACTATGCTTAAAATTGGATTAGAGATCAATAAGAAAGGTTACCACTCAAGGAATTGTACTTGTAGCCAATAACATGTGTTAACACATAACCAACAATAGTTAGTTATACCAAAAGACCATGAGGGAAATATGGATGAATATTCTCATAAACCTAATGTTGACATGACAAGGGATTTGAGATGTAACTTGTATGTGGGAAGAAGGTTCTCCAAAGGTGGTGTTCCTTATGCCTATGCCCTAGCTCTGGGAAAGGGAAAGAACAATAGAAGAAAGCTGATCAAAGCGGGAAAATTTCTAAGATTGCTGATAAAAGGAAGGATGATCAATGCGGGAAACCCTCCAAATGATATAATAACAGAGTAGCCATCCTTTGAGGGTATGGTCTACTTTATACATAATATGGATGGCAAGAATAATATATATGATAGCCGTCCTTCGAGGGATTGGTCTATTTATTCTTCTTTTTTTGCATGAAAAATTATCCTTCAAGGGATCAATCTATTTTTGATAACTTTGATTTTTCCTTTTGCATACATGAATTTTAGCTTCACATGGGGGAGAGATGGGAATAGCTAAGTAGACCACTTAGGAGGGGATAATGAATGTACAAGAGACACCCTTGGACCTTTTGCATGACTGTAATAGGAGAATGAGAGGGTGATGGATGTAATGGTTATGGGGTCATATCAAAGCAGTGGAGGTAGACCACATAATTCATATCATTACAATGACAAATGGAAGGGGCTAAGGATGGAGGAATGATCTAAGGATATAACTAAGTGCTCATTGGTAGATATGCTAACAGTAGACTAGATGCAAGTGTAACTGCATTAATAGGTTCTGTCTCAGTGTACCACCAAGGAGGGAATACAATAAGTTGTGACAAGATGAGATGATAGATAAGCAAGAAATAAAACTATGTCCTTAAGGAAACAAAAATATGACCACGATGATGGATTTGGATGAAAATAAATGATGCCCCAAGAGAGACACAAATATGGCAGGAAAAAAATGGCCACAAATGTGGACTTGATGAAATAGATGGTGCCCCAAAAGAGACACAAATATGGCCATAATGGTGGACTTTGGTAAGCAAATAAAAAAATGGTCCCTCACAGAAGGAAAAAAATGGCCACAATGGTGGACTTAGAATGAGATGAGGATTTGGACAAAATTAGTTTCGATTGGATGAATGTGAAGGAGGTAAACAAAACAATGTCAATGAGTGAAGTCCCCTAGTGACAAGGGAGTTGTACGGATGATATACTCAAGGGCGAGGGAAGGCTGCTCCCCCAATGAATTAAATGTGAAGGAGTTAAAGGATGTCGAAAGAGTTTAGATGAGATTATTTTGGATTTGGATGGGATAAATGATCGGAGACCACAAGTGTGCTTGGAAAGATAAGCGGTATTGATGGACAATGGAGGACCTTCCTTAGGAGGAATGTCGTGTGCAGGAGGGATGTTAAGGGATGATGTGGATGAAGGAATCATGGGAAACTCGATGGATGGGATATAAATTGGATTAAATGTAGATGGAGAAGGATATTTCCCCTGAATGAGGAAATCATCTTTCTCAATAAGGTTGTGGACGATTGTTCGAAATGCCTTACAATGTTCGATGTCATGGCCGGGGTATGATGATAAGTAAAACTACAATTAGGATTGAACCATGATGGCTTTGGACCATAGGGATTAAAGGCTTTAATGGGAGGAAGTGTGATGGTAGATATTCGAACTAAATGTCAAAAAATGTCTGTGTAGGACCCAATCGAAGTGTTATGAGGAAGATAACTCTTATGATGTTTTGGCTTGAACTTAGGTATTGATATAGATTGGATGGGTGAATTAGATAAATCAAATTTGGTTGGAGGACTGGATTGTTTGGATTGGGATTTAGGTGAGGATGTACATTGAATGGGTAAATTGTGTGTTTTGGAAGAAAAATCAAATTTGGTTGAAGGATTGTATTGTTTGGATGTGGATTGATCGTTGTGAGATGTCGTAGATGGAAGGACTGATCCTAAAATAGATGTTGTGGCATTGGATTTTTGAAAAGAGGGAAAATATGAATGTTTATGAGGATGCATAGGGACTGCCGTCGAGGATGTTTTCCATGAGCCTTAGACTTTAATCAAGAAGATTTACTCCTAGCAGGGATGATAATAATCTCAACCGAAGGATCTGACGGTGGTGGTGTGGTTATTAATGGAGAAAATGTTCTAAAACAAGAGGAGGATGTTAATGGAGAAATAGGTGTTTGTATGATGTGATTAATGAGATCTATGTGAGATGTGGATTGTTTAGGTTTTGGCATGGAAAGAGTTTATTTGTAGAGGGAGAATGTAAACCATATTTATTTGACTTAGGTGGAGGTGTTTTCTCAATAGATGTTTCAAAGGGTATCTTTGATAGGGTTGCAGATCGAGAAGATTTTTATTGTGATAGACGAATTAGGTAAAGAGTATTGGGGTAGACCGGGTGATGTGGCCATGGGAAAGGATATAGGTACAGATGTCAAGGTAGGGATAGGTGGATTTGTTGATATGATAGATATAGGGGTAGGTGGGATATATATGGATGTAGGCATATTTGGGATATTTAGAGACGTAGGTGATGTGATAACTGATGGAGTAGACATTATGGGTAATGTAGCAAATGCGGGAGTATTTTTAGGTGTAGAAGTAGGTGGGAATGGTTGTTTCATAAATTTTTTGAGGGTAAAAAAATATGTTTTCTAATGGGTTTGATGCTTTGGAGGTGGGGTTGTAAAGGTATATGTGCTAGAAATGAGTTTAGTTGGGATGGTTGTAGAGAGAAGTGATGTAGATATAGTAATAGGTGCATTTGATGAAGATGTGGGTGTTGGGATATGTGTTGATATTAGTGGGGCTGAAATAGGTGCTAAGGATGAATCTAATGTGGTAGATTGGGGTATGATCGAAGTGGATGAAGTGGATGGTATAGTCAAATTTGATGTGGATGTGATAAGGATAGGAGAAGGTGTAGGTTTAGGACAAGGAGTAAAAGTTGATATAGGTGTGTTAGGTTCTGAATAAGGAGTGAATGATACCTAAGGTGGGAACATGCTGAGTTGTCGATGAGATAAGATCTTGATTGATGGTGTGAATCATATAAGAATTTGATAGTTGAGATGTAAAAGGCGTGGCTTGATTTGTTGGTGGTTGATTAGGTAAAGTTTGAGCAGTGGAGCTATTGATTTGAATATCCCCTTGATTTATGAGTTGTTGGACACGATATTTGAAGGAACAACATTTCTCAATGTCATGACCTTTGACCCGATGATATTTACAATTGCAGGATTCATGATACCAAGCAAGATTGTCTTGTGAATTGTCCATGGGTCATATGGGAAGAAGTTGGATGGAGTTTATGGTCATCAACTTGTCAAATATGGAGCTATAGGATTCTCCCAATGGGTTATAAATGATTTTTGGTTTAGGGGATCGTTGTTGAGGCCATGTACCAGATATAGATGTGGATGAGGGTTTAATGACCACGGTGTTGCTGCACCCTTAAATATGTTGTAATGTGTGAGTGTTTTAGTAAATTCAAGTTTAGGTTTGGACAATCTGAGTTTAAGACAAGCGTGCTCGATGGCACAAGTTTTGAGTTTGCGAGCCATTGTGAAAGCTTTATCAAAGGTTCAAAATGACTGGATTTGCAAAGTAGATGATATATGTTTTTCACATGAACGTGAGAAGATTTTGATGAGTTCGGTTTGTGGAAGAGTGAAAGATAATTAGTTTATAACACCACACCATAGTGTGACAAATTCGGTAATGGACCTCTCACCAAACTATTGGATGGTGTATAGGTCAACAATAGTAGTTTTGTGTGCAATGTTAATTGAAAAGTGTTCTAAGAACAACTGACGTGAGTTGAGTGAAGGACAATATCAAGTATTGGGGGATACTATTGTACCAGTCTAATGCGGGACTAGAAAAAGACATGGGGAAAGTGTGAAGCAATAGATCGTGATCATGTGCAATAAGACAACATGCATGTTTAAATGCACATAGATGCTGTTGGGGATCCTCCTTGCTATTGAACTTAGTAAACATGGGAATTTTCCAATGAGGAGGGTAGGGTTTAATTGGAACCAATGGATGAATTAGTTTGTTACATTTTTTCATAGGATAAAGTATCCTTAGGTGCCAAGGTAATGGTTTCTAAATTGGCCAACCAATTTATTAAGGCATGAATTAGATCACTCGATGTGTTGTTAGGTTGAGATTGGATTGGTTGTGTGGTTTGAAATGTAGTTTGATAAGGTGAAGGGTATGTTTGTGGATGTGTGGGTAGTTGGGGAATCATTTGATAAACTTGCAAGTGTGCAGGTGTGTGGGGAACTGTTTGGTAAGGATTAACATGTGTCATGGGTTGAGATTGTTGCATAGGCTGACTTTGAATAATAGGGACATGATGTGTTCATTGAAATTGGGTAGGTTATTGTGGTAAATGATAAGTGGGGATATGTGTGTTAAGAGGTTGAGATGGTTGGAACATACGATGGGTAGGAATATAAGTGTGAAGAGGTTGAGATGGTTGGACATGCATATTAGTAGCGGATGAAATATAATTGACAAAAAGGGATGTGGGTGGAATGTGATCCACCAATTTAGGATATTGGGAGGATTGAAATATTGTGGAAGATTTTCAGAGTAAGAAATCATATATGGGGTTAGGAGGAGGCCCGAGTGTCTCTAGAGGAGTGGGATATGGTGGTGTGGTTGGTTTAGGAAGATTGGCTTGGTGAGGGATATGAGGATTAGTTTTAAGATAGGGATGATTTTGGATGACATGGTTCTCATGAGGCAATACCATGGAGATTGGAGGTTCGATGGCCCGAAGGCGTGGTTTTGAGTTTAGAATCTTGTTGGGTAAGATCCTTAGAGGAAGTAACTTTATTGGGTGGAGGACATTGTTGTTTTGTTTCAATTTGAGAGAGAGTGACAATAGGTGTGAAATAGAGAAACATTTGTTTATGTAATTTGTTGACAAACAAATCAAGCAACATATTTTTATCATCATGATTAATTACGAGATGTGAAAAGAAAAGTGAAATGGATAATGAAGGTGCCTAAAGAATGGGAGTCTAAGGCTAGTTTCAGGTAGTTTTGGCTAGGGAAATGTCTGAAAGAGTTACATTTTGGGTGTTCAAATCCCAATCAGTGAACTAGGTGAAAGGAATTTTTCAATGTGTTGATTGTGTTCATGAAGTTGTAGGAAGTGTGTGATAATTGAAATGCGAAGGTTATATCCCTTTATTTAGGCTATGTGAACAGAAAGATGCAAAAAAAAATTTTTTAAGCCAAAATGAAATGTGATATTCAATACGAGACAAACACTCGGAAAGGGAAATTAAAATGTAGAAAATAGAAAATAGGGAAAAATGAGGAATACCTGTATATCGCTTTCCCCGTTTATTTTATTGTATGTGATAATGACGTATGTGAAAGTGCCAATTAGTGGCGGGAATGTCGGGTATCCTAAAAGTGCACCACCATTCATGACTATAGGAGGGTCCAGAGAGTGCTTTCTCCCGTTATTTGACTACGCGTGATAATGGCGTATGTGAAGGTGGTAGTCGGTGGCTAGGAACGTCTAGGTACCTTAAAAATGCACCATTCAAAATTGTAGAAGGGGTCTTTAATTGTGATTTTCGACATAAGTATGTTTAAATGGTTGTCTTTGACAACGTAATGTTTTTGTGGGATGTACCTACAGAAGTAGATGAATGTAATTAGTGTATGCGGAACCCAAAACAAAATAATATTTTTAAGTAATAAAATATGGTGGTCGAAATGATTTTTTTGTGAGATGATTTTTAAATGATGAAAAATAAAGACGATGTTAAGTCCAAATATCAAAGACAAAAAGTAAATAGCTTAAATAAAGTGAATAACCTAATTAAATCCAAAAGCATTGAACTCATAGTTAGAAAGTATACTTGAATAAATTATAAGAAAATAATTAATAGGTAAATGAAAAAGGTGGAATATAAATGATTGTGACAAAAATATGGACTTATAAGACGAAAATGTGGACTTTGAGGACAGGCCGAAAGGTGATTGAGAAGTGTAGACTTTTACAATGGAGATGTGGACTGATATGAAAAAAATGGGGCCTATTTGAATTGAAAAGAGAAATGTGACGGTGGCTAAAGTAGAGGACTTTATGGAAGATGAAAAACCAACAAATAAGAAAGTTTAACCCATATATGATGATGACCGCAAGTGTTGACAATAAGGAGGAAAAATCCAAGGTGAAGTGAAAGTAGCTATGTAGAAAATATGACTTAACTATACTTGACATCTATCATGTATGGCAACATTGAAATGATGGAATCCACACGTAATTGATAGGATGTATGCTGTTTTTTTTCTTTTTGTCATTTTAATCATATATTGATAGGCTATAAATTTTGAAAACCATAATTTCTTTATAAATAGTTTATATATAAACGTAATACCTATTTATATATATGATCATATTATAGATATCTATTTACGATGACATAATGAGAACCATAGAGGATGTAAAAGAAATATATAAATATAATCAAGTTATGGTGCTACAATCGCTCTTTGTTTATAATTGTGTTGTCAAGAATTGTACACCTATTGCTATAAAGAGACTTTACAGATCACTACCCTTGGTGTTTGCATGAATTTGAAACAAAACTAGAAATAATGGGAAGTACCAAGCATTGGAATATTGTAAGTTTGCGTGGATATTCACTTTCTCTAAATGGGAAGTTGTGGACATACGTGGGAAATTTGGATTTGTTCCTTCAACATTCCAATTCCACATGGTAAAACATGTTTGATTATTTGTAGTGAGTGTAATTTATTCTGCTTTATATTGCTAGGACCTGCATGGTGATAGCTGGTGTCTAGGTGGTATGGATATTGGAAATCTAATAAGGTCTATGATGGAGATATGATTGTGTGTATAGGAAAGGAAAAAGCGTTTTATTTGTAAATGTTAGTTAATCAAATTTTAAATTCCCAAAAAATACAAATATTCCAGGATATTGGTTGAGAAAGCATAACAATAATAATAGCGGATCTTTCAAGAGGAGAAAGGCCGGGGTGGAGTTGTTTCTGCAACTATAACCCCATCTATAAATTCGTTGACTATTGAAGACTCGACAAAGAGTCAAATTACTTGGAGGAGGATGGAGAGTGCATGAATACATTTATGTGGAAATGGTATCCCGTGTATTTAATTGAAGATCTGAACCTAAAATTCCCATGCCTTTTTAGATTTTAGGACAAGACATCATTATGTGGCGGGGCGTACATGGCAATTGGAGAGAAGTTGAGGACAAGAGCTCCCACAGATTGTATCCTATTTCAAAAGGAAGGTTGAATGAGAACGGATGGATCGGGTAAGGATTTCAAGTTGTGAAGTGGATGTGTGGGAGATGGTGTTGATTAGATGGGAAAGTAAGAGCTCGTAGGGATGAGGAGAGAGCTTGAGAGTTGTGTGGGAAAAGGATCAAGTTGGTTGGGAATTGGCCGAGCTGGCTAGGTGAGGGGGAGGTGGTGTTGAGTTAAGAAATGGTGAGGGTTGAATGGACAAGTGGATTAGGAGAAGGAGAAGGGAGCTTGTGGGAGTTTTGTGTGTCACGCGGTGGTGAGGCCGAGGGGAGTCAGAATGGAGAGAGGTGGTGGACAGGTTTGAAACCGAGGGGAGTAGAGAGAGGTGGTGGATGGGTCATGGTAGCTCAGGTAGGGAGGGATGACAAGATGAGTGGGTAGTGGGTTGGTAGATAGCTTGGTAGGAGTAAAGGGAGATGTTTGGGATGATCTGAGGTGTGGGATGATTTACAAGTTGGAGGATGTATACGTTGAGAGGTGGGTAAAGTGAAGGGATGTTGGGATAGACCGTGGTGGGATTTGTGGAGAGGGCAATCGAGTTGGAGATGAGTTGAGAGGATGGGAGATGGGTGATAGGGTGCAGTGAGTCGAGGAGTGGATCGGGAGCAAGGTGGTTAGAAGGGAGATGGGGTGAGTGGAGATCTTGGTGAGGGGAATGAGGAGATGGCACGACCGAGATAGGAGGAATAAGAATTATTATTATTGTTTTGTTTTTAATTTTATTTGATTTTTATTTTTATTTTTAAATAAATGAATATAAACTGTTGCAAAAGACTATATATTTTTAAAATTTGAAAGGTGAGATCTATATATAATTAAAAATTAAGATATAAATGAATATATAGCCATAAAATGTTGGGTCAAAGCAAAGGTCTTTAAAAGGTAGGATATATATCTATTGTACAACTAAGATTGTAAACAAAAAGCCAAAAAATACGATTAATTTCTAGGTTTTTTTTTCCATGTGAGTAAAACTAAACTTGAAACTAAACATAAATCTAGTTGAACACAAGAAGAGCACTTACCTTCACAATGACACAAACCACTAAATGTTAAGACACCACCACTCGAGAGGAGATAATACTAAACATCCTGAAAGCGGGTGAGTCTACAAATGAAATATTTGTAACATATAGCTAGATTGACAGGAACTATGAAACATAATAATTGTTAAATGTACGACACCTAAACAAGATGAACAACAAGAAAAGTGACCAAAACTTGGGTTCGGGTCCCACCAGGTTTGCCAAAATGTTATACAAGAAACCTTGTTCTCGTGTGGGTGAATGCAAATACTGGAATCCACCAACAACTTTGAATGATGGAGGGCTTAAGACCTCATATACGGGTGCAACAAAGATAGATCTATGACAAAATATGATAGATCTCTAATAATATATGCAAAACTAAAACAAATGTGATTAGATAACAATATGTGGGGGTTTCCCAGACAATACCAATTCTAAGAGGCTATAAAATCCCTTAGAGGATGTCAACCCCCATGTCATAGAAAGATAGCAATAAAGGATGAACAATAGATAACATGCAGAAGCAGTGAAATACAAACTAATAAACTTAAATTAAACAATAGATAACAATAAATGATAAACTAGAATGACGAGGGGATTTAGCTGGTGCTCTGATATGGAGATGAAATGGGCATCAGGATGGTAAGATGATGAACAATCTCAAATATTTCTCCAACACTCCTCACCTCTAACTTCTAACAATGGAAAAGGTTTTCCTTGACCTCAAACTTGCAAAACTTAATTAAGCACTTTCTTCTCCTCTCCTAAAAACTTCAATAAGTAGAGATTTCATACTGATTCTTCCTCTCTTTTCCTTCCCCAAAGAAGGGGGAAGACCCATATTTATAGCTTGGAGGTGAGGTTAGATTGGGGTTAACAAGTAACTAAGGTTTGATAAATTAACCCTGGTCAGGTGAGTGGGGGGGACATGATTTGACTGGGTAGGTGAGATAATAGATTTGATTTGATTGAGTGGGGTTCATGATTTGGATGGTGGAAATGATTTGATTGAGTGGGGTAATGTGATTTAATTGTAATATTTTAGTATTATTATTACATAACGTGGTTTAAGGATTAAAAGAGATTCATTGATTAAACTAACATGTAGGTTTGGTGGGAAATGATATAAGTCTACTGAGAGAGAGAGAGAGAGAGAGAGAGAGAGAGAGAATGCGGGCTGATACAAAAATATGGTGTATACAAGAACATAAGGATGATGAACCAACAAGTAAGAATGTGATTAATAAAAATCATGGCAATGGAAGTGACCTCTGCAAGTGACATAAAAGGTAAAACTCAATTTGAATATGATAGCTCAGATGAGGAATATGTAGGAGTAAACCTTGAAGCTAAACTAATAAGTGCTCTTGAAGAATTAAAACTCCAAAGGAATAAGAATCAAAGGATGAAGTCACTATTGAGAACTTATGAAGAGTAGATAAGTATTCATGAGAAAAGGAAAATTAAAAAGGATAAAGAACATGAAGATGTAATCAAGGAACTTGTAGCACAAAAATAGGGATGATTGAAGAATCTTTCAATGTCAAGGAGGAAGAACACCTAAAAATCAAATCGGTGTTGGATCTACTTTGTAAAATCAATTATCTTAAAGGTGTAGGAGACATGAAAAAGGTCATGGAAGACATCTCAATTCATATCATTTGAGAAATAAGAATGAACTGATTTTCTACAACTGTCAAAAGTCTGGTCACATAGAAAAGTTTTCTATCAGAAACCTCTAAATCAAGATAAGAGGGTGTACATAGTGAAATCAGATCCTACAAGTAAGAAGGAACAAGGTTTTATATCCCAAACTTCTTTTCACTCTCAAAGTGAAGACATGGAATGGTATATAGACAGTGGATGCTCATTTCATATGAATGGAAACAAGGGTAAGTTCATCTATTTAGAAGAAAACACGTCAAGAATTGTGAGATTTGTTGATAATACATCACCTAGAATTATAGGAAAGGGAACACCAAGCCTTGAAAATAGAAATATAGTCACTGAAAATGATTTTTATGTAAAATGTTTGAAGCATAATCTCCTGAGTGCGAGTTAGATGTGAAAACAAGGATACAATGTGGTGTTTCATGACAAAGGATGTGATATAAGGAAGAACAAGTTAGGTAAGGTGGTTGGCAAGGATAAAAGAACCAAGAACAATATGTATGTCCTAAAGGAGATCAACAAAGAGAAATGATTCAATAAAAGGTAAATGAGAGTTGGCTTTGGCACATGAGGCTAGGAAATCTCAATTTTGACAATCTTGTTAGAATCAGCTCCAAAGGATGTGTAAGAAACATGCCTAAGATAACTACACCAATTGGTAAAATTTTCATAATGTGTCTATATGGCAAAGAAACTAGGAGAAGCTTAAAATCCAAAGAGTACTCTACTACAAGGCCTCTAGAGTTGATTCATACTGATCTTGTAGGACCAACCAAAACTAAAAGCATTCAAAGAGATAGATACTTCATGCTATTGATTGATGACTTCATAAGGATGACTTGGGTTGCCTTCCTCAAAGATAAATCAGAAGCACTAGAAAGGTTCAAGACATTCAAAGCACTAGTTGAGAATGAGAAAAATACAAAGATTAAGAGCTTGAGATCTGATAGAGGAGGAGAATTTTGGTCAAATGAGTTTGATGAGTTTTGTGAGACTCGTGGGATAAGAAGACAATTATCAGCTGCAAGAACACCTCAACAAAATGGGGTAGTGGAGAGAAAGAATAGAACAATGTAAGAAATGGAAAGAACCATGTTGAATGAATCAAAATTATCATATGGATATTAGAGGGAGGAAGTTAGCACAACAATATACATCTTAAATAAATCTCAAATCATAATAAAAAAATAATACACCTATGAGCTTTGCAAAGGAAGACTGTAAGTGTAAAATACATAAGAGTTTTTAGATGTAAGTTTTTATCATTAGAGATGAAGAAAACCTTGGAAATTTTGATTCAAGGTGTGATGAAGGAATATTATTGGGATACTTAGTAGTTAGTTTAGCATGTATGTGCTACAAAAATCCAAAAAAAGATAGTAGAGAAAACCAATGTCACAGTTGATGAATCATATCCAAGGAAGATTAAAAATCAGCCCAAGGAGACTCCCCAAGGCACTAAAAATATGGATGATGATGAAATTACACAAGATAATTAAGAATAAGATAATGAAGAGGAAGAAAGGCTAGATAAAAGATTAATTTAAAGACAGGTTAGGAGGGATCATCCACCAAATCAGATCATAGGGAACAAGGAAGCATGCATAAAAACAAGAAGAAGGGTGAAGGGCATTTAAGATAAAGAGAACATAGCTTTTCAATCCAAGATAGAAACACAAAATGTCATGGAAGATAAAAAGGATCAAAATTTGAATAAAGAACTGAACCAAATAGAGAAAAATGAATCTTGGGAACTTTTCCCTAAGCCCGAGAGCAAGAACATCATTGGAACCAAGTGGGTGTTTAGAAACAAGATGAATAAAAAAGGAGAAGTTACAAGAAATAAAGAAATGTTGGTTTGCAAAGGGTATTCTCAAGTTGAAGGAGTGGAATTTGATGAAACATTTTCTCCTGTGGCTAGAATGGAGGTTATTAGGCTCTCTTGGCATATGTATCATACAAAGGATTCAAATTAAATCAAATGGATGTAAGGTCAACATTTCTGAAAGGGCACTTGAATGAGGAAGTATACATTAAAAAACCTGATGGATTTTGTATCAATGAGGACAAGGATTATGTTTGTAGGATGAAGAAGGCATTATATAGTCTTAAGAAAGCCCCTAAGGCTTGGTATAATAGGTTGGATAAATACTTTGTTGATCAGGGCTTTAGAAAAATAGTAGATGATAACAATCTATATATAAAAGAAGAAGGCCATTTATTACTTCTTGTTGTCTATGTTGATGATATAATTTTGGGAATTGATGGTGAGACTATGTCATATGGAATTTCAGAGGTCATGAAGGATTTTGAAATGTACATTCTTGGAGAAATTTCATTCTTCCTAGGGCTGAAAATCATTCAATCCAAAGAAGGTATCTTCATATCCCAAAAAAAGTACATCAAGGATTTTCTCAAGAGATTTCAAATGGAGAGTAACAAGCCAATAATCATACAAATGGTTGTAGGATGCAAAATTAGTAAGGATGAAAGCTCACCGAAGTTAAATTAGATCTCATACATATCTATGATAGGAAGCCTCATGTTCTCAAAAACATCTAGGCCTGATATCATGCAAACAACCGGTTTAATTGGAAGGTTTTAAGAGGATCCTAGGAGAACCATCTCCAAGCCGCCAAAATAATATTTAGGTATCTCATAGGGATCATGGAATATGGAATTTGATATTCAAAATGTAAGGAGTTTGAATCAAAAGCCTTCACCGATGAAAATTGGGTAAGAAACCTTGATGAAAAGAAGAGCACAATTGGTGGAGCTTTCTTTTTAGGTTAGTGCCTCATGTCTCTACTAAGGAAGAAGTAGTCTCTTGTAGCACTATTCGTATGTGAAGTTGAGTATGTAGTATAAGATGCTATCACCAAATCACAACACCCTCCAATTTTCTGTCATGTGTATATGAGGTAATCGGTGTGATTGGGTAACATGGAGTTGTTTCAAGGTGTGGGACTTTACAGCTTAAAACAAGTCTTTGGAGAAGGCCAAATTCCTCTTCCTAAATTAAGCATTATAACTACTCCTAAATTTAGAAAAACACCTAATTAATCATACTCTAACACTTCCAAGGACACATGGGGAGAGAAATTGCACAAAAATGGAAATCCTAATCTAAGGGGTGGTGATAACACCAAAAAGGGGTTGTTAGACAATTATTATCCTACAAATGGAGAAAAATGAACATGGAGAGGATGGTCATGCATAAAATACCAGAGAACATACAATACACCATTCCAATTAATGCAACATCAGCTAAAATCTGCAATGGAAACAAGAATATGCACAAAACACCTGTGTCATGAAGAGAGGCAAGATAAAACAATAAACCCATGCAAGGTTAGAAGAATTAACACAAAACATGATTTATTGCTCCATATATTATGCATAGTACATCATAGTATAGGGAGAGGAAATATTTCCATTACAATTTTTAGAGTGAAGGCTTGAATCCCCAAATCTACCCAGAAGAGAAAAAGAGGGGAGCAACATGGAAGAAGTGTTTAACCCTTTGTAAATGAGTTCCCCTTTACATTTTATAAGAAGAATTTTAGTAAAGAGAGAGAAATTTGGGTTTCTAAGCATGAAATCACCCATAAGGGGCACCATGCCTACTTGCATCACATTATGGGAGCCCTTGCTAATGCCCATACCTCCTATACCCTGCCTTGTGAGAGAAGAATGTGTGCCCATACTTCATTTATTGCTCCTTCACCTACCAATGCACTTTATTCACAACAAGGAGTGTTCTTATAATTTTGGGGTACTAAATATCCCAAAAAAATTCATTTTTGATGATTTCATCTTGTAGGCCTATGAATTATGAATCCAACAACTGTAATTTTGTTGAAGTATGATGATTATAGTAAAAGTTATATCATTTTGAGTGAAGGGGGTTATTTTTTCATTTTCCCCCTTGTGCATGATTTTGGTGAACAACTCACCAAGCTGGGTGCCGAGCTCTACATGTTGGGCTCCTTGGCCCCTTCATTTCCCCACTCAATGCTACTTCACATTATTCTTTCCTCCTTGCTATTTTTTTGAGCTAGCTCGGCCCTCCCAAAAACTCCTTGACCTACATGTTTTAATGGGCTATTTAGTTTACCTCGCCACCTGGTTGCCTCAGAAGCCACCTCGACACCTCAGCACATTGGCTAAGTGACACCGTGACTCCTATGTTGATTCCTCCACTTCAAACTTTGGAGTTCGATTCACCTTGAACACACCAATATCCCCATGCATCCATACCCCCAAACTCCAAATTTCTAAAAGTATGATGTATCAAACTTCAGACATCATGCCCCCCAAAACATTAACTCACCACACTAATTTTTGATGTCCGACATAAATTAACCTCAAAGTCTAAGTTGACTTCCCTGAGCCATTTTCGGGATCATAATTCATGTTTCTTGGTAAAATTTGCATGTAACTCTATAGGATTTCTCCAAAATCCCAACACCACAATGTCTGAAATGGTGGCCCGAAACTCCAATCCACGAAATCCCCGACGCGTGAATGAGCCATCTATCTACCTTTCGAGCTCCTTGATGTCCCTAGATACGCATTATACTAGAAATAAAAACCCTTGGCTAGCTAAGCTAGTCAGCGAGCCCATCCTTTCTTTACACCGCCATCGCCCCCTAGCTTGATGTGCATCCTACTCACTACCTTAGCTCTTCGTGAATACCTCACCGATTGAGTCGGTGCTAGCTAGCGATGTATTACATCCGAGCTTTTGACTTGGTCCTAACACCTTGAATTTCCATTTTCATCTATTCATTGATGATGTCATTTTTGACGTTGAGCGACTTAGTTCGGACTTGGGCCTAACCCATCTCCTTTGCTATGCCCGAGTAGCTCGGTCCTCCATCAAGTTATGTATTTATCCCTATAGGATCCACCCACTCTTAACTCTCACTTTGTAACTTAGAAATTCATTTCGATATGCCCCTACAATTAAATTGCCCCATAATTTGATGAGTTGTGCACATTGTGCGTGGATACTGTACCACGTGCTCACCACCATGATGCCAAATGGCTCACCGAGTTCGTTCGGTGTGTTGACCTGCCCAAAAATCCTCTTCGTGAGCTTGGATCATATCACCATTTCTACAAAAAACTCACCATGTGCAAACATAGCTTGTCCGAGTGAATCACTCCAAACCAACTCGGTGAGCTATTTTTGAGCTAACCCAACAGCTCGACCAAGCTATTTGGGTTCTTAATCCATTTTTTTCCCAATTTTTATATTTTCCTAGATCTCTTTAGTGATAGAGGCCATGTTCATTCCCTTTGAAAATTTTTAATGAAGTGTTTTTCAAAAGCATGAAAGAGGTGTTGGATCATTTGTGTTTCCCAAGATCACCTAGAAGGTGTGAGGGAAGAGCACACATGATCCTATCCTTGAAAATGAAAATGTAACTATGAAAAAAAATAATTTAACTCAACGAGACCCAAAAAATGGTTAGAAAATCCACACAAACAACTTTTTGTTAGTTCAACAGAGTTTTCAACTTTATACAACAATGCCTGCACACCCTTTATGACGTATGCATTTCCTTAACAACATGTGCACATGCCTATAAATGTATGTGTGTCTCTATCAAAAATAAATTCAACTTTAACGTATGCGCAGGCCGAGAGGCACCGTGTGCTCTTCTTGGTGTATGCATGCCCCTGTGAGCATATGCACTTGTCTCAAAAAGTAAGCTAACACAAAGGGGTTTTAACATATGCGTGTCGAGAGAGACGTATGTGCACATTTGTAAGTGTATGGATGCCCTTCTTAGTGTATGTATGTGTTTGGTAAATTTTAGCATAGAGGGTCAAAAGCATAGTGAAACATATTTGCAGGTAAAGAAGCATATATGCGTGCTTGGGAACGTATGTACGCCCTGACCAACATGTGCGTGTGAGTTTGAATGTATGCATTCCCCTTCTAACGCCTATGTATGTACACGGAACTACACAAATAAGGAAAAAAATAATTTCTAAAAATGCAAATAGATCGAGAACTTCTTGGTGTGTGGGATCCTATGTGTCCTCCACTCACATATGGAGGGTCATCTCACATGGGTTAGGTTTAGGGTTTTCTTGTGTTTCATGCACTAGGGTTACTCAGCCCCTTATATGTACCCTTTGATTCTTGATTTATGAGTATGTCAAGACACTCATTGTCTTTCTTGTATGAGCAATCTTTGTTTCTATTGTGCAAGTTCTTCCATTGTTGATCGATCCTTGCGATTATGTTAGAGCCATTACGATTCCATTGGAGTGTAACTACTTCGTGGTGCATCGTTTCTGATTCGATTCTCGCAAACTCTTTCATGGTATCAGAGATGAGATTGGGTAAACATGCATCTATCATTTGAGTTGCGATTACTCTTGGTGTTGTTTTTCATTCCTCATGATTATTCATTTTTGGAATCTTGCTAACATTCTTAACAAGTTGTTCTTGGAAAGTTTTTTCGGTTTGTTGTGTTCTTCATGCATGTGCAGGTATTCTTGAAGATTTTAGGATTTTACAGCTACATTTAGCTAACTGCAACAAAATTTGGTAGACCAGCTAAAATAGAGGTTCTTTATTCTGGTTTTTAATCATTTTTAAACTGGAAGTAAAATATTTAGATCTCTATTTTTTTGTTTCTCTATTTTTTTTTGTCTTTTTGTAGAATACAAGTTTTCCATTTGTGGCTTAGAGGTTAAAAATTCATTTGAAGAGGTGTTTTGTGCTGCATCCATCTCCACCAAGCTACTCTTCTCTGCACCGAGCTACATCCTCGCCACCATTTTCTTCCAACCTGGCCGAGTCGTGATCTACCTCAGGCGAGTTCATTTTTCTCTGCAAGTCATTTTTATCTAGGCCGAGTTTATTGTTTGACTGGAAAATTTGAGCTCCTTTCTCTTATGTCCTCTACATGGCCGAGCTCATTTCCCACCCTCTTTTGCTATCTTGGCTCTTGGTTTCCTCTATGTGGTAGCCTAGCCCTTGGCTTCTCTCGCCTCACTTGATAGCTTCAGTGAACTCATGCCCACTTTGTCGACCTAGCCATTACTACCACTCAGCCAAGGTCTCGTTGTAACTCTCGGTGCATTTTGTGGCATTGACCTCACACTTTGATCTGGCGACCTCCACATAGCTCAGCCGTTACACGGATTTCCCGACACTTTGATTGCCAACTCAGGATCCTCCCACCTCCAATGGTATTTCAAACAAACGGTAAGTTTGTTAAAATTCATTTATGGTATGTTTTTAATTTTTTGGTGGGAATTCCTTTTAAAAGGGAAAGTATATTTGAATTTTAATTAAGGATTTAATTTTCACTAGATCTTAATTAGAATTTCTTCGTAATTAATTAGGATTTCATTATCTTAATTAGTTTCTATTCGTAATTAATTAGATTTAATTGTAATTAAATCTATTTCTATTAATTACAATTTTTTCATTCTCGATTAGATAAATCATTTAAATCATCTTTTAAATTAACATTAATTGTTGTTTTTTAACTCCAATAGCTTTAAAATTAGCTAAATTGGATGTTTCAAAATGGTAATCTTTAGGCGTTATTGTTCATTTTTTACTAATCATGCGTCCAAATGTGCAGTGACACTCTGAGCACCTATTTGGCTTCCGAGCACTTTTCCGACATTATGAAGATCATCGGGACTCATCTTGAGTTTGTCTAAAACTTGTATTTACCCTTATTATTGCTTGCAACTAGTGAGCACATCCACCATAGTTTGCAACAAAGGGGATATCCATTGCGATGTGAGACACTTTTTCTCACAACTAGGATTTGATTTTACTCCTTTCTGTGTTTTTACATGTTGTGCTTATTTACGGTGTCACTTTGTTGTGCTCCATGAAACTTAATTGTGTTCCCCTCTCTTGTGCATTATTATGCTGATTGCAAGGTGAGCAACCAACTATTTCATGATGCACACTCGCACTGATTATATTCAACGCACTAAACTATAAAGTGCCAAAAGTAGGGGGTTATTATATTTTCCTAGGTGGTTGTGATTATTTTCTACATTCCTTCTCTCTCTCTCTCTCTCTCTCTCTCTTCACGATGGATGCTTATTCAATTCCTTTGCTTACACCATTCAACTTTTTTGAGTGGAGATCGAAATGAAAACCAAATGACAAATTGAAAAAATCTAAGTGGTTAAACCGTAGTGATGAATCTTTAGGTCTTCTTTGCATGTCTGTTTCTCCTGACTTGCTCTTCCACATTGAGTCATCTGAAACACCTAATTCTGTGGACAACGTTGGATAAAATGTTTGGACAACAAGATGACATGAGAGCGCATGAGTTGGAAAATGAACTACTAGGGTTAAATCCTAGTGATTTTGAAAACCTACAAGCATACTTCTCTAAGTTTGTCCACACTAGATTGTTGTTAAAGGAATGTCAAGTAGAGAAGAAAGATTCTCAATTGATCTTGTCGATTCTCTCTAAGTTAGGTCCTAAATATTCTGTCTTTGTGTCAACCTTTTATGCTACAAAAGCTACCTTGGGAAATACTTGGAATATGCCCTCCTTTGACTATTTTTTTATCCCAACTCATTCAAGAATAGGAAAAACTCATTCAAATGGGGTCTCTCAAGTCCAAGTCACATGCCCTTGTAGAAAGTACTAGTAAGGAAAAGAAGACTGAAAAGAAGAAAGAAAGAAAGGATCAACCTAAGAAGGAAACCAAGACCAAAACTAAATTTAACATGAATGCTTCAACTTCGAGCCTAGAACATGAAAGACAATTTTTTTGTTCCTATTGCAAGAAGCACTGGTCATAAAGAGCATCTATGTATGAGAAAACAAATTGACCACCTTACTCATTTACTTGAGAAAAATCAAATAGGTGTTCCTGAGTCTATCAAACAAAATGCTCCGAAGACCGAGTCTTCTCTACTGCAAAGGGTCTAAATTTGATAAAAAGAAAGGAAAAAGCCTTGTAGCCAAAGTTTCTCCTTCATCAACATGGATTATAGATTTTGGTGCCTTACACCACATGGATTCTTTGCATGTTGAGTTATCCAACATTAAACCTTGTGTTATGTCCCAAATCATGATGGGTAATGACACAACAAAGTTGTCGGTTTCTAGAAGTGGATCGGTAGAGATAGATGGGGAACATTCAATCAAGTGTTGAGGGTTCCTGATATCTCTACCAATCTCCTATCGGTTTACCAAATTAATCACCTTGGTGAAGGAATACGAGTAGAATTTGGTCCTAACTTAGTGATTATTTGTGAGCTTAACAATGACACTACAGTGGTTGAGGGAAAGGTAGATCACCGTTCACGGTTATATACCTTTTCCCACTTTACTTCTAATTCTATGCCCACTTCCTTACTCACTCATGTAAATGAGGTTAGTAAGCTATGGCATGAGTGTTTTAGACATCTAAATTATCGCTACCTTGAGCAATTGAGCTAAAACAAAATGGACAACGGGTTACCCCACATCAATTTCTCTAAGGGTCTTTATGAGGGTTGTACCCTTGGAAAGCATCCTTAAAATAACTTTGACAAAGGAAGATCCTGGAGAGCTATTCATCCCTTGGAACTTGTTCACAACGATATTTCTGGTCCATTTTCGTCTCCTTTTACTAGAGCTCTTTATGTGCTCACCTTCATTGATGACTATTCGTGATATACTTGGGTATATTTTCTTAAGCATAAGTCTAAGTCTTTGAACATTTTCAGAATTTAAGCTCTTGTTGAGAAATAGGTGGAACGGTCTATTAAGGTTCTTCAACCAACAATGGAGGTGAATATGTGAATAATAGGTTCATCGATTTCTTGTACTTCTAAAGGGATCTCCTTACAACATACATTTGCTTGTATCCCTTAGTAAAATGGAGTTGCGAAAGAAAGAACTATACTCTTAAGGAGATGACCACTTGTATGATTCACTTGAAGTCTCTTCATCCACGTATTGGGCTGAAGTAGGGAATTTTGCTAGTTACATTTAGAACCATGTTCCACACAAGGCGATAGTAAGAGGATGACACCCTTTGAAGCTTAGTTTGGACGCAAGCCCGATGTTGAGCAATTTTGAGTCTTCGATCCAAGGCTATAGATCGGATCCTAAAGAAGAAACACAAGGCATTGGAACCAAAATAAAAACCTTGTATCTTTGTAAGGTATCTTGATGGTGTGAAGGGATATCATTTTTGAATCCTACTTCTCATGAGATTTATATTAAGGGAAGTGTTAATTTTGATGAGTCTTCTTCGACTTCAACTTCTCTACCTATTGAGGTTCTTCAGCTCACTGAATCATATTTTGACTCATCAGATGATGATGTTGTTGAGCATGCTCCTCTTCTTGATCCTCTTGATCATCAGACCTTTAAGTCTTCCGATTTTGATAGTAGTAATGATGAGGACTATGTCCCTTCTCACTCAAGTGAAGAATCTTTTGACTCTAAGCTTGATCCTCCTAGTCCTCTTTAGGATAGAAAATTTTGCAAAGTGCTTTGGAGAATTAGTTGGATATACTTTGGATATGAGACATACTCGCTCAAATTTTTTTGGACCCCACTCTTTCTTTGCCTCTACTTCTGATCCGTAGTCTTTCCGGAGGCTTCTGGTATTCTTGAGTGGGATTCGCCATGGATGAGGAGTATTCCTCTCTCATGAAGAATGGTACTTGGGATCTCACCCCTCTTTTGAAAGGAAGAAAAATAATTTGGTGTAAGTGGGTGTTCCGAACAAAGTATGGAGTAGATGGATACGTCAAAAATTTTAAAGTGTGGTTAGTAGCTAAGGTTTTCTCCCGGATAGCTGGGGTTGATTATACTAAAACATTTTCTCAAGTTGCGAAGATGACTTCTATTAAACCGACCCTTGCCATTGCTTTGCAGAAAATAGATGGAAAGTCCATCAAATGGACGTAAGCATGCCTTCCTTCATGGTGACCTAGAGTAAGAGATCTACATGGAACAACCTCCGGTTATGTCCATGATCCCTCCCTCGTTGTAAGTTAAAGAAGTCCCTTTATGGCATTAAAAATCCCCTCAAGATTGGTATGCCAAGATGGACTCATTTTTACTTACATTAGGGTTTACTAGGTGTCACTCTGATCCAAATGTTTATATTCTATGGCAAGATGAATCCATACTCATCCTTGTTCTCTATGTTGATGACTTGTTGATCAAAGACATCTCTTCCTCTATCATTGATTATGTGAAGATCACCTTGGCCAACAAGTTTTCCATGACTGACTTAGGTTTGCTTCATTAATTTCTTGGGATCCAGATTTCACAATCTGACTCAGGAGTTGTGATTTCACAACCTAAGCATGTTCTTGACTTTCTTGCTCATTTTCAAACATCTGATTGCAAGTATTCTCCTACTCCTTTTCTTTCTAGGGTTAAGTTGGTTTCTGATTTCTCTACTCCCTTGGTTGATGGTACCCTTTATCAACAGTTGGTGGGGAGCTTGATTTACTTGACTCACACTCGACCAAATTTATCTTATGTTATTGGGATCATTTCCAGATTCATGCAAGAGCCACATGAGCTGCATTGGAAATCAGCTAAGTGGATCCTTCATTATGTTCATGGCACCTATACTGATGGCATTCACTATTATGGAGGGGTGGATATTGACTTGATTGGGTTCACAGATTCTGATTGGGCGATGACTTAGATCATCAGAAATATACCTCTAGCTACAGTTTCTCTCTTGGTTCAGGTCCTGTTAGTTTGTCTAGCAAGAAGTAGAATGTAATTGTGATATCTTCTACAGAGGTAGAATACAAAGGAGTAGTTAACACTGCCACAGAAGTTGTTTGGCTACAAGGTATTCTGACAGAGTTTGGCATCCACTTTCGGTGGCCTACCATTATCTATTGTGATAACACAAGCACTATCTCAATTTGTAGAAATCCAGTTTAGCATTAGCAGATGAAGCACATTGAGATCCATATGCACTTCATATAAGAGCTTATTCATGATGGTATCATCGACATTCAATACATTCATAAAACTAATCAAATTACAGATATATTTACCAAGACCTTCACTAAGGTGAAGTTTCTTCACTGCAGTCTCTTCTTGGAGCGAGGTCTTATGCAGTTTCTCATCTTCTTTGGGCTATATATTCCTCTTCCTTTTCCTCTTCTTCTTCTTCTTCTTCTAGAAGATGTTTTTGTATATGGGCACCTTATCGTGCCTTTACTTACCGTCTTTGCATTGACACATCTTTCTTATTTTTTTAGGAGTGTCTTCTTATTCTATTTGACTCATCATATCCACTACCCCAACTTTGATGAAGGGGGGTGTTGGTGTGTGGGATCTTATGTGTCCTCCACTCACATATGGAGGGTCATCTCACATAGGCTAGGTTTAGGGTTTGTTTGTGTGTCATGCACTAGGGTTACTCAACACCCTATATGTACCCTTTCATTCTTGATTTATGAGTATGTCAAGACACTCTGCTATCTTTCCTATATGAGAAATCTTTGTTTCTATTGTGTAATTTATTCCATTGTTGATTGATCCTTGTGATTATGGTAGAGCCATTACAATTCTCATTGGAGTGCAACTACTTCATGGTGCATCATTTCGATTCGAGTCTTACAAAATCTTTTAGAACTTTGTTATTTAAATCAATTTCTAATAGAAACCCATTAACTTTGCATGCAAAAGGAAGATTTTAACATATATAAGGTTAGAAAAATCTATTCAATCCTCAAAATGCATGGAAATGGTTAGAAAAAAATAATGTAAATCACAAAGCTTGAAATCAACTTCTATGGACTATGGAGTAAGTCCCATTAGGCATGCCAAATGTGTTCATGTGTAAATTAGAAAAGCTATAAGACTTGAAACTAAACACCTAAGAGTTTCAAAGATTTAAACTAACCTAACAAGAACCATCAAGATAAGATCTTAGGAGGCTAATTTCTTTAACATGCATATAAATTTGAAAATAATCAAACTAACATGCCTAAATTAATCTCTACTCTTTAAATGCTAAATTTGAAATGAACCTAAAAATATCCTTAGTAATAAGTTTTGATTATTAGTATGATTCAAAGGTTTAAGAATGGAGTTTCAGCAAAAATGGCTACAAGACCATATGGTTCTCTCCATATTACTCAAACTTGAGTTAATGGATGCACTATGAAGATATTAGCTCAATATAAATGGAGAAATGCTCAAGATCCTAAATGCCTATAGTTTATGCTAGAGGAGGAAAAGTGTTCTAAGAAATGATGAGGAGGGTTCTATTTATAGGTTTCCCATTCCAAGAATGGTATGATTTTGGTGCATGTGGGACAAAAAAGATAAGTCCAAAAAGCACTTTTTCAAGTCAAAGCAAGATTTGACTAGGATTAGAGGCTAATTAATATTTTAAGATTAATTAAGAATCCCAAGTAAGCTTAGGAAGATTTTTGGGAGCATCTAGAGGAGGTTTTGATAGATTTTGAATGTTTTGGAAGCGGGAGTTAGCCAATAAGAAGATTTATTAGTTAACTACAAGATAGGAGGCTTAATCAATGTATAGTAGTTAATTAAGAGGAGTTTGAGGGGAAAATGAGCCTAATTGACGAAGTGTCATCAATTTGCGGGAATAGAATAGTTAGTGCAATGTTAGTAATAAAATTGCTTTGATCAAATTATAGGTGTCTACATTTTCCCCTCTTTGGGGTGGTGTAAGCTACACCACTTCAAAGATAGTAGAAAAGTACATACAAATAGACTTTTTGAAAGAGTGGTGAAGAAAAACTAATACGGTGAAGGATTCCCCCTCGATTTGTCATCGGGTGATGAAAGAGGTCGATCGATGATTGAAAAGATGAAGGAAATAGATAGAAGAAGAAGGGAAGAAGATACCCTAGTAAGGAGAAGAATAGTGTGATGAGAAGAAGGAAGCCATATTAGTCTTGTTTACATTGAGTACTAAGTACCCATGAAATCTAATTCTCCATCTTTCATTTGTGTTGCTCATCTTCCACGTCATACTGAATAAATGAGTTGACAGGAAACTGCCTTCTTTGACGGCGAGACACCAAATATTTTATATTTATATTGAGAGAAGTGTGCGTGAATGTAGAGGAAGAATGGTTAAGCTGTGTGTGATGGAGAGAGAAAGGGGATATAGAAGAAAAATAAGTATGAGGAAGGGGGATTGAGCTAACATCCATCCAATTCCTTGTAAACAACTTTATTTTCATCATATTGCTAGTGATCTTCATCATCAGTCCTTATTAAAAATGTAAGCATGTGACAAAAGTGTAGAATGACATGAAAAGCCATAGTATAAACAAATTTCCATTGTTAAAACACCAACTCCATGCAACATACAGAATGCAATGCAATACAAGAAAGTAAACAAGAAAACCTAATAGGAAACAAGTACAAACACACATATTTAAACCAAATTTTTTTAATATAGTTACAAAAATGTTTTATTATTGAGCTTCAGTTCCCAAATGTTCGTGTATAATGACAAGGGTTAAAAGTGGTGCCCCAAGCAAGGATACATGCGAGGGGAAATATGGTGGATGTAGGGGTCCAATGAAAAAGCATTCGTGCGCTATGAAACAATACCGATAACTCGTTGTGCCAAGATAGTACAAACGAAGCAAGCATATTATCTTTGTTAATGGGGTAGATCCAAATGATCTGAGTCACACATAAGATTAGGTGAGAATACAAGAAAGATGTTTTGTAGAATGATTTTTGATGTTTGAGTATGATGCATGTGATACGAGCTTTAGTTGTGTGTATGTTCATTACTGATTTTTTTATTTATGTGATGGTTTCAAATTTTTAGTATTTTTTGAAAGTTTTATATTATTTTTTTGAGTTTTCGATGGAAACGTATTTGAATGTTTTTGGCATTTTTGAAAGTTTTTGAAAATGCGTGTACATGAAAACAAAGAAACGTGGATGCCCCCAATGTTAGATGGGATGTACAAGGGAATAATGCCATACATATATACAAGAGGATAGGTTGGATAAGGGCTAAAATAGATATGTTCAACCTCATTATGAACAAAAACCAATGAAGTTCCAAGAAGGATCACGGATGCCCCAGTAAGATGTAAGGCTCCATAGATAGGAGTAGAAGATTTTTTATTGCAAGAAGGAACAAATATTCCATCAAACATAGTAAAAATGCAATCTTATACACATGGATGTTATGAACAAAGAAAAATAAAAGTGTGAATGCTATGGAAGGGTATGGAAAATGTAGCTAGAATCCTCGTAATGAAAAGGTGAATAGCCCAAGGCACAAATCATGAGACAAGATAAGGACTAAACTAAGAGTTTGAACAAGATCCAAAAGGAAACTTGGTAACATACTAATCCTATTTACTCATAGATATCCAGTGTGTGTACGTGGAATTTAATTACCTCTTGGAGAGAAGATTTGATAGACAACAAGTGAAGACACCCTATCCAATGTGTAGGAATGATTTTTTTCAAACTTTATTTGTGAATTAAGGGTGGAAGGTTATCCATACATTACTCCGCTACCACCAAGCATCCATAGCCCTGATAGAGATGTATTTTATTCTAATCGCAAGATTGATCTACTACCAGTCAGGTATCCATAGCCCCGATAGATATTATTGGAAATACCCTTAGAGAGAGATATATATTAATTACTTTTTGCTTTTGATTTTGATTTTGATTGATTCTTTTTCTTTCTAAAACTTATTTCATCTCTCTTGATTGTTTTGACAAGGGGTTAAGAACCAAAAATGGCTTGATGGAAGGATGTGGAAGTGATTGTGATGATGACATTGGCTAGTGTCAACAAATATGTCCAAAATTTTCTTCGTAACAAGTTTATTAGATGTATATAGTGATAGGATCTCTACGAGGTCGGACGTTCTTTTATTTACCAAGGTGATGAAAGACCAAGGTCAAATAGATACCATAGAGATAAATGTCACAAAATGTGTGTGAAGAGACTAACCAAAATATCATCGAAGGGATGAATATGGTGGGTGACTGCAGAGGAATGGAATGAAAGGAAATAACATCCATGTGTACGCAATACCTGATTACAATGTTTGATCTTTGTACATTTGATTTTCTTGTTAATATTTTAATATTTTCCTCATTTTTTTGTATTTTTGATTGTTTTATGATTTTTGTAGATTTTTGGGAAATTGGGATTAATCAATGTCAATCTGCATGATAAGATCCAATAACAATGTTTGTGATTTCTTTGATAAGGGAAATTAAGCGGGTTTTGTTATCAAGAGTCATATTATCTCTGATTTTGATGATCATAGTGAGCTCATACTCAAAAAAAGACTGCTAGTTATCTTGAAACACAAATTTTACATGCGGGATCTTGAGTTACCTATCCATAGGTTTATGAACTTTATGCCATACTTGATGGTTGTGTTGGTGTGCATTCATGAATCACGTTTGATTTTTAACTTTATGGTTGTTTGATTTTTGGGAGATTTGGAGCTCTTTGAACCTTTGATCTTAGCTTGATAAAGAAACTATTTGGGTTTCATATAAGCTAAGGTGCAACTCATCTAATTCGATAAGTGGGAGAAGAAAGTGGATGTTTAGGATCGATGTGAGAAATGAAGGTGAGCTTTCCACAGTCATTGATAGGAGGATGATATAATGGATGAAGAGAATATGATCTAAGGGTTGAAGAAGATGGGATACCAGGAGGTGAGCCACAGACAGATGAAGGAGGACTACTAGGATGTGGCCCCAAGATGGAAGAAAATGGGGTACTAGGAGGTGTCCCATAGATAGAAGACAAAAGACTATTAGGATATGGTCTAAGTATAAAAGATAACAGGCTACTTAGAAGTGTCCAATAGATAGAAGGAGATGAAGGGATACTAGGATGCGACCCAAGGATTGAAGGTAATGGGATACCCCAAGGTGACTAATAAATAGAAAATAATGGAGGGCTAATAGGACACGACCCAAGAATAAAAGATAATGGGATGCCTAGAGGTGACCCACAAGTAGAAAATAGAGGGATACTATGATGTGGCCTAAGAATAGAAGATAATGGGCTACGTGGAGGTGACCCAAAAGTAGAAAATGGAGGGATACTATGAAATGGATCAAGAATAGAAGATAATGGGCTACCCGAAGGTGACCCACAAGTAGAAAATGGAGGGATACTATGATGTGGCCTGAGAATAGAAGATAATGGGCTACCCAGAGGTGACCCATAAGTAGAAAATGAAGGGCTACTATGATGTGGCCCAATAATATAAGATAATGGCATACCCGGAGGTACAACTAGAAAATGGAGGGCTACTGGTGGTGTGCCACACTTAATAAAAGACAATGGGATACTAGGAGGTGACCCAAGGTGAGATTGTGATTGAGGAATTATGATAGATAAAGAATGATTAGGTGATGAGAAGATAGGTCATGGATCAATGTTAGACCCAGGCATCTCATCATGCACAGAGGAAGGTGAAGATGAAAGAATAAGAGGAGGATCATGTTTGATGATCTTAGGGTCTTCCTCTATTTCCAAATGAAAAGAATCAAATTCTTCCCCATAATACAAAAATGTATTAAGGTATATATATATTTCTTTCTCGAAAACTTATAGAGGAATATCTTCATGTACCCCCATAAATACTTCATTGCTTCTTCAATCCAAAATAAATCAATCGGTATGGGTTGTTTTTTTGTGACCATAGTAGGTTGATTAGAAGAAAGATGTCTAAGAGGTGTGGAAGATATATACGATGTTTGATGAGGGGAAGGTTTGACCTTATTGTGTCCACAAAGGTATGGGATAGTGCATCAAAAATATATCTTATCACATCATTTCTTATGAATGGTTTGACATGGATGCAAACATCGATCTTTAGAAGATGGATGAATATAGAATAAGGCATGATAAAAATGAATTAGGGGCTAAAGAGGAATTGGATTCCAATTGATAGAAGAAGATGACTTGAGAGATGAAGGATATTTAGACTGAGATATCTTGCAAGTGGAAAAATATGACATGAGAGATGAATTAGAATTGGACCAAGATGTATCGCGAGTGGAAGAAGATGAATCAAGAGATGAAGTAGACTTGGAATGAGATGTCTTGTGAGTGTAAGAAGATAAAATTGGTTTACCTAGAAGACGACATATTTCAAGAAATAAATAGGATCATTCATCCAGGTAGTATATTGTGATGTATGGGTCGACTTGGATGATTGATTAGAGGAACTTTGAGTCGGAGATCTCTTTAACTGAGTAAGGGATTGTTGAGGCGAATAATAAAAGGGGTCTTGTAGAGAAATGGAAGACCATGAATCAATGGTCAAATCAGGTGTTTGATTGGATGGAATTGGAGTTGCACGAATCTTTAAAGGAAGAGGACGTTGTTCAAGTGACTGATAAAGGGGGTCTTGCAAAGAAAGGGAGGACCATGACTTAGGAGTCAAATTAGAGGAATCTGAATAATAATTCAGATCAGAATCATCAAGAGACTGAGGAGAATCAAAATAATAGTTTGGATCAGAATCATCATAAAGAATGTTTGGATTGGAATCATCAAAATATATCCATTGACCATGAGATGAAGGTGGGGAAAGTGGTAACCAAATGATTTTCCAGCGTGAAGAACCAAATAAGGTTTAGTCGTGATGGGAATCTTTTGATGTGAAGGCCTAAACCTTGGTTCCCTATTTTCATTAGTGTGAGGAAACTTGCGATATTAATTCATTGTAAGAATTTTTTTAGGTACAAATGCCTAGACCTAGATAGTGTGATTGAACTCCTTCAAAGGGAAGGAAGTTCCATGTCGACTTGGGAAGCATAATGACAACCAACTAGACATTTTACAAATAAAGGGATGTTTGTGTGATTTTCCAAAGGGAATATAAGGAAAATAGACATCATGATTGAAATAATTTTGAAAAATTAGTAAGGTTTGGCTAAAAATTTGCAAGTGTAAACATCAAAATGGTTTGATCAAAGTTTTAGCAACACAAAGGCTACAAAGGTTTCACTTTAATGTGTTCAAGAATACAACAAACCTAAGTAAAATGCGTGACAATTTTTAATGTCGTAAAGGAATGTCAACAATAATGAATCAATGGATCAAAGGATTTTCCTAGAAAACATTATTTCAAGATAGATAACACACAAGTTTTGGTAAACCAATCAATCAACAAGAAACTATACCCTATGCAAATGTTTTTCAAAGATAGTTTATCACTATATGGTCAACACAATGTCAATACTTAAGTCAAGTTTGAAATGAACAAGGTGTAAGTATTAACAAGGGGTTAACGTGATCTCCAATCAAAGGATACTTGTGATGATCTTAGAGACAAGCAAGACCCAAACCCTAAAATAAAAATGGAGGTTACACATGTGAGCTACACAACAATACTACTAGGATACGTTACCCAAGCTTTGTGAGAAAGCAAGGTATTAGTATCACACTAGTATCGATACGACGTAAACAAAGTAATCAAAATTATTTCAAGATCAAGGTAATGTTTGAAATAAAACCATGTCAAATTATGCTAAGGATTTTCTAAGATGTGGGCAGCGTAACATCACAATATGGACACTTAGATTATGTTTACTAGAAAAAGATGTAAGTATCGTAATTGTGGCAGGCGATGCAAACAACGCAATAATTATAGAGAATAGAAATGATGACTCGAGCCTAACTATGATTATAATTTGTCTCAATATGGGTTTGAGACAAAGGGCCTACTAGAACATGAAGATGCACCATTCAAATTTTCAACACTTGCATTCCAGCATTGCTAACCTAGTCATGCAAGTAGAATACAAAAGTGGTGGACACAATTATTTCTAGTAGTCTCCACACGTGTTGTTATTTTTTTCCCAAAATGGACAACAAGATAGCAAAGGTGTAGATCAAGTGGGGTTGAAATATACTTGGTGTCACTTTGGTAGAGTTTTGCCTCACCTTAAGGTGAGTGAGAAACTAAGACAAAGTAAGGATTTTGTAAATCTTGTGATGAATGATGCTTAGTGAAAACTTGAATGGACTCTCTCCTTGTTTAATACAAAAGGTTTTGACTCTGAATAATTTTTACTTTGTGAAAGCTCTATAAAATATGATTGGCTTGATATGGTAAAGTGAGCTCCAAGGAAATATTGCTTCTTATTGGTTCTCTCAACTAGGTGTCACAAAATACCTTAGAAGCTCAGTTTTCCAAGGAATTCACACTGAATAAACCTTGGAGTATCCCGAATTTAGTTTACCCCCTTCAATAGAATGAGCATAAAATTAATTTAGTTATGTTTTCATTGGGTTTGTAATGGAGATAGTCTTAACTTTAAACTCACAAGTGCAAAGTAGTCAAGTAGGTAAGTGGAGCGCTTCTCGTTTCATCCACAAGGTTCCCTCTTACGTGGGCTACTTTGGGGTTCCTGGGAGCATCCCTTTTGTTTTAGCTTAAGGATTATGCCAAAGGGATTTTATCAGGTTTACCCTTATCTGAACATGAAAATAAAATGTTTGGCATGTGGTGTGTTTTCTTATCTTTTAGCTTAATGTGGTTTTTTTTGCACACTGTTTGACAACCTACAACAAATGTTGAAGTTTTTTTAGATCTCGATTCTTTTCCAAGCGATATGGTCCTTCATGAAAATATTAGTATTTGAAGGCATCATATAAATATCGTCTTAAGATGTGAAGGAATCAAATGTTGCTTTTGATTCCTAAGATCATCTTAAGACGTGAAGGAAGAGAATACACAATGTAGAACCCAACTAGTTAGTAAAAAATGATGAAAGCCTATGAATCAAACACACAACTCATTCCCTTTTTTAATCCAAATTGACATTCATTCCCTTAGAAAACTTTTAATGAAGTGTTTTTCAAAAGCATGAAAGAGGTGTTGGATTGTTTCTGATTCCCAAGATCACCTAGAAGGTGCGAGGGAAGAGCATACATGATCCTAACCTTGTAAATAAAAATGAAACTATGAAAAAAATTAATTTAACTCAATGAGACCCAAAAATGGTTAGAAAATCCACATAAACAAATTTTTGTTAGTATAACATAGTTTTCAACTTTATCTTTGCCGCAATACCTACATGCCCTTTATGACATATGTAGTCCCTTAACAACATGTGTGCATGCCCCTATAAAAAAATCAACTTTAACGTATGCACGAGCCGTGAGGCACCTATGTTCTCTTCTTTATGTATGTGTTCCCATGTGAGTGTATGCACTTGTCTATCAAAAAGTAAGATAAAAAAGGGGGTTTTAACATATGCACTTTAGGAGATACATATGTGCGTGTTTGCATGCTTTTTCTTGGCGTATGCATGTGTGCAGTAAATTTTAGCATAGAGGGTCAAAAGCATAGTGAAACATATTCGCGAGTAGAAATGTGTATGCGCGCGCTTGGTAACGTATGTGTGCCATAGAAAACATGTGCGGGTGAGTTTGAATGTATGCATGCCCCCTTCTAACACCTACACGTGTACCTGAAACTACAAAAATAAGGATAGAAAACTGATTTATAAAAATGCAAACAAGTCAGAACTTTGTTATTTAAATCAATTTCTAACAAAAACCCATTAACTTTGCATGCAAAAGGAAGATTTTAACATATATAAGGTTAGAAAAATATATTCAATCCTTAAAATTCATGGAAATGGTTATAAAAAAATAATGTAAATGACAAAGCTTGAAATTAACTTCTATGGACTATGGAGTAAGTCCCACTAGGTGTGCTAAATGTGTTCATGTGTAAATTAGAAAAACTATAAGAATTGAAACTAAGAACCTAAGAGTTTCAAAGCTTTAAACTAACCTAAAAAGAACCATCAAGATAAGATCTTAGGGAGGCTAATTTCTTTAACATGCATATAACTTTGAAAATAATCAAACTAACATGCCTAAATCAATCTCTACTCTTTGAATTCTGAATTAGAAACAAACCTAAAAGATCCTTAGCAATAAGATTTGATTGTTAGTATGATCCCAAGGTTTGAGAATGGAGTCTCACCAATAATGGCTACAAGACCATATGGTTCTCTCCATATTACTCAAACTTGAGTTAATGGATGCACTATGAAGATATTAGCTCAATATAAATGGAGAAATTCTCAAGATCCTAAATGTCTATAGTTTATGCTAGAGGAGGAAAAGTGTTCTAAGAAATGATGAGGAGGAGGGTTCTATTTATAGGTTTCCCATTCCAAGAATGGTATGATTTTGGTGCATGTGGGACAAAAGGTAAGTCCAAAAAGCACTTTTGCAAGTCAAAGCAAGATTTGACTAGGATTAGAGGCTAATTAATCTTTTAATATTAATTAGGAATCCCAAGTTGGTTTAGGAAGCTTTCTGGGAATATCTGGAGGAATTTTTGATAGATTTTAAATGTTTTGGAAGTAGGAGTTAGCTGATAAGAAGTTTTATTGGTTAACTGCAAAATAAGAGGCTTAATCAACATATAGTAGTTAATTAAGAGGAGTTTGAGGGGAAAATGAGCGTAAGTGATGAAGTGTCATCAATTTACAAGGAATAGAATAGTTATTGAAACATTAGTAATAAAATTGATTTAATAAAATTATAGGTGTCTACAATTAGTGAAGAAATCTATGCATTCTTTCAAGCCATAGATGACAAGATAACCAACATAATCTAAGGGGGAGCTTAAAGAGGTAAGTTTATGACTTGTTTTTGATTGTTTTTGTATATAATTTTCCGAATAAATATTTTTCATAGATTTCAAAGGGGAGAATGTTTTCAAAAACAAGTACATAGAGCTTGGAATGTGTTGATATGAATTCTTTCCATCAAAGTTTCTAGTGTTTTTTGCCATCAATGACAAAGGGGGATATTGTTGAACCCTGCCTTGATGTTGTTGTCATTGATGACATGGTGCATTGATGGAAAAGAGTGTGTTATGAGGTGTCAAATCTTCAATGGAATAAAGTTTTATTGGTAGTGTCTTCATAAGGCAGGTTAGTGCTTTCACAAGGTAGTCTCAATGTGTCTTCTTTAGTATTAATGGTGGTTTCAAGGTGTTCAATGCTTGGTTGAGGTGGTTGGTACCCACTAGATGTATTGATATGTTTGGTGTGCACTTTTAGGTGTCCTATGGGTTTGAAATGATGTTTCAAGAATGTCCAAGGGCTTCTAGGATGGTCATCAGGTCAATTCTTGCAAGTCATGGTTGGAACTAGCCCATTTAGGCCTATTTCAAGGACCTAATGAGATGTATGAAGAAAAATAAGGCCATGTCAAGGCAATGCAAGCATGGGAGGTGTCTAAGAACATTTTCTATAGTCTTCATGAGAAGCTACATGTCATAATCTATCACTTGGAGTTGAATTTGAGATCTTTCCTATGAATGCCCTTAATAACAAGTAGTATATGCATGCACAAATGAGATTAGTATTGATTGTAAAAGTTCATTTATGAGAAACCAAGGTTTAAGGCATATAGAGGAAGGTGTTACAGAGTTGTGGTTCAAGTTTCATGCAAATATGAAGAAATGTTTTGAAGTTATGAAGGTTTTTATCTCTATTGAGTTTCTAGAAAGCATTCTCCTAGCTCGAAGGTTATCTCTCAAGAGCTCAAAGGAACATAATTTTTTTCATGGTGTCTAAAGGATTTCATCGTGTTATAACATTGAGTTAAAAACATACCAGAGAAGGAATGAAGTAAAATGGTGCCCTATACTCTATGAAAAATCCTTAAGAGTGAAAGTCACTCAAAACCCTCCTAAAACCCTAAGGATGAAGCGATGGAAAAGAAATGAGGTTTTGGTCTTCAAATAAATTGTGAAAGCTTAGAAAAACACTCAAGGTTGTAGAGAAGTATTTATAGTGCAAGGTGGTAGCATTTTTGTACTTCAGCCATAAATGTACCATACATATTTGACCATGTTTTGCAATATTTTTGCTATACATTATTTTTTAGAAGGTTCCAAGATGAAAATCCTTTTGTGGAATCTTGTATGTGATGTGTTCTTGGTGTTCATAAAGAATTTTAGGAAAGTTACTTTTATATTTTTGTGAACTTAGTAAATCTTCCTCTCCTATCGCTAAAGGGTAATCAAGCCAAACCAATCATGATGGTTTGAGAGGGGCTTTGTGCATAAGCTAGATGTTGAGGTAAAAAATGAATATTAAGATCTACTACAGGTCCAAGGTGAAATTTTGTAACTCATGGTTTTATTTGGTGAAGGAGTTTGAGGTCTAAATACTTTTGGTTTACAACTACATTATATGCCTAGTTAAGATGGATGAGAAATCGAGATGCTATTGTAGATTTCTCTTCACAACTTGGGCTCAAAATATGTTGGATATGGATTAGGGATACCATTTGAAGTATTTTTGGAAATATTTGGTCATAAAAGTAAAGTTATGAGAGTAAGGAGTCTCCAAGTCAAGACTTGTCTTTGGTTCCTTAAGAACCAATACAAAAAGTATAACTCATCAAATATTTAACAAGATCACACACTATAACTCATCATGCATGTATCATTATTCATCATGTATCTCCTTAAACATGTATTATCATGTATATAATGTTTATACCATGGTTCATCATCAAATTCAAGAATTCACTCCGCCATTCTTGGTTACTTTGCTAACTAGGCCTAGGGATTAAGCTTGCCTAAATGAGCTAGTCTTACTGATTCAACTCATGTGATCTTGTGTTCTTCATTCTAACCTTTTCAAACATCATATACCTACTCAATATTCTAGTGCATCATCCTAACATGATCTAACATCACCACTTTTCTGTATAATCCACCAACTCATCAAGAAGTCAAGTTTGCATCGGTATTCTCATTCCTTTTCCTATTCTTCCTCATCACACTCATCCTCTAGATCACCTTCATCCTATTTTTTAATTAATGTGCCTTTTTCATTAATAAAAACTCACCAATCATATGCCAACAAACTCCCCATTATCATTGATGTAAAACCTCCCGCTCTTCTCCCCCTTTTTGCATTACAAACACAAAGGTTTGTCTATAATCATGGCCTCCTCCTTCATCAACTTGTTTTAACCTCATCTTGGGTGGAAAAATCAACAAAATCATAATTAAATTTCCTCCTTCTCTCGTCTCTCCCTCTTTATCTCTATTCTTGTCTTCGTTGAAGGTCACCATTCATTGAAAAACTATTTCTCCCCCGAGATGACGCTTTCAATGCACATACACATATTAACAACTAATCTTTGAGTCATATCATCCTCCTATCTCAAAATAATTCCTATCTTAGCTTAAGATTCCAAAAATAAGCTTCATTTTACCATTTATTGGCTACACACACTATTTAGGATTTAGTTCCCTAAACCAACTTGTTAGTCCCTTTTAGCCCAAATTTGGCCATCCATAAAGCCCATATACATCATGGAACAATCCCTTGTTTCTCCCCATGGGATTATATTGTCACTATCTAACTGTCTATGCATCAATAAGCCTCCATTTATTGATTTTATATCATATAGATGAATTTTTCATATTAGTTCAGTTATGAGACAAATTTTTAGTGCTTTCAAAAATCTTTTCATGCTATTGTTGTCATCTTGACCATATGGATTCATACTCCTTTGATTATTCATGCGATCATCAACCATTTTATCATCACATTCTCCTAAACACTTAGAACATCAACTTGAAAGCTATAGATAAGTCCCCCTGCTCTAATAATCTTTCTCAAACTTGTAAATGCTTGTTTCAGGACCTCTAACAATTGAGTGTACCTTTATATTATGCATTGTTTACCTTTACCTATCTTTCATACCTTCTAGCATTATCTCCTAGGGATGAGGGTAATTGTAGCTTCCTTTTTAATTTCTTTGATCAACACTACATATTTTGTATCTTTCATACTCACCATATATTCTTTTTTGGATTGAGGGTAAATTGAGGGTGTTTGAAAGGACCCACATCCTTGTACACTTGAGGATTTTAGAGATGATCCACAACCTGGTTACAATGAAGGGGACCACTTATTAGGAACCCAATTGAAGCAACCATGAAACTGAAGTGAAGATGCAGTGATTGTCGACACGACCGCAACGAGTGGGACAACTTAGAATAGCTACCAGCGCGTCGATGCGAGAGGAGAAACCACCGGGATCAGCAAAGCAATGGAGTAGCCACAAGTGTAAGCGGTGAGAGGAGCAGCCACGATTGCAGCGAGAGGAGCAGCAACAGTGAGTGGAGTAGCCACCAGCGTCAGCAGTGAGAGGAGAAGGAGCCACTAGTGTCGACAACGAGAGGAGCAGCCACCAGCGTCAGCAGTGAGGAGTAACCACCAGTGTCAGCATGAGTAGAGATGCCGCCTCTAGCGGCAAAACCACCTCCGAGGAGGATCATGCCTCGGGGATTTGAAACCGGGTGGGCAAGCACACAACCATGTGACTTGACCGCACCACTCCCACCCCATCGGCTACTCACCATATATTCTTACACACACATTGCTGCTTTATATCTTCTAGAGAAGTGTAGTCCTGTTTATTTCAACTAACTACTATGCACGCTGGTACTACATTTATACATATCTAAATACTCACCTAAAGAGCACAAAGCTAACATGTTCATCCTTTGTGTTTTCTTGTTAAGATTTTAGCATGCATATCCATGTTTACCAATAACAAAGCATACATTCAAGTCCAGACCATTATAAACATCATAACATGAGCTTAGAATTGAAACACATGTAATAAGGAGACACAACAGATTAGATAAGAACTAAGATTAATTGCACCATGAATTCACCATACTCAGAGACATTAAATACCATAATCCATCCTCGATAATACATTACATAAAACTATTACATAACACAAGGTGAATACATAAAAATTAATACCATAGAGTCATGTGTGCAAGAACATAAATGTGACATAACCCTATTACATCATAACATGTCCAATACAACAAAGTATAACAAACATATATAGGGAAGGGAATTTCCCTTCACCACCTTTGTGTTCTCCAAATATATTGTATGCTCAAATCAGCCATAAAGCACACATGCTTTTCTACTAGTCTAATAATAGATTAATCCTATAAATAAACTCTAATTTAATTATACTATTAGATTGATCCATGCATGACCTTTCATATTCACTTTTTATGTGATTTGTCCTAAAAATATATGTTCCTCTTCAAGTCTCCTTGCTTTTATCCTTTATGTGGTCCACACTCCAACTCTACTTTTCTATTTTCACCTCATGGTCTACAAAATTAGATAAGTCCCGGAGGTTTCTGCTTAAGAAAAATCCTTCACACACTATCCATTCTTTTATGTGCATGCCCATTTGTGCCTACCTCATGCATGCCCTAGACCCTCATGTGTAAAATGTACTTAGTAATTTTGTCCGTGAAACATTACTCCACACTAATTACATTTCCAACCTTGGTAATATGGTTTCTTGACTTATTTCTCCAAAATATAATGAATAAATAAAGAAAAGAAGAAAGCTCAAAGGCATGCACATTACCCTCTACTCCTCGGTTGGCAAAAAAATGTTTAGGTTACTCCTTATTGATTACACTCTCAAACTTGTTCCACTCCATCACCCCTTCGCACTGCATTGCAAGGGCTATCCCAACTATCTCTTCCATCTCTTCTAGGAGTCATATCTTCCCCTTTATGCTTGAGCTTCCTTGTCACTCACGCTAGTCCTGAGATCATGCCCTCCATGAAGTCCATCCTACACACTATCAGTGAACCAAACTCCTTTATTCTATCTTCATGAAGTTCTCTCATGTCGTTAAGCATGTCACACTTATTTACAACCCAAACCAACTTCTATTACCTCCCAAGAGAATCATACTTCTTCTCCATGAGCATTTCATTTTATTCTTGGATTGTGTATCCTTTAAGGATGTGTTTTGGATCTTCGGAGTTGTGCAATGGCCAACCTGCCTTCTTCAAATAATTCTTCAACATTTGTATCATTGTTTCATATTCCATAATCATGCATTCTACAATCCTCTTGTTCTTTTCCTTATCTTCTGCAGCATCTACCTATGTTTCCCCTTGCATGGCTGGCCTTTACTTGAGTAGCAGGTGTACCAAATATTATAGAAAATGCAAGGTGATGGTTTTATTTTTCACATTTGTTCATCAAATTCTGGACATGCCTCCAATACCTCACTTTCAATATCTATAGAAAACTCTAGAATGGCCTTCTTCCTCCTCTCATCCTTGTTTAACACTTAAGTTAATTATTGGATCTCTTTTTTCTTATTCTTGTTATCCTCCAATAATGTCCCGAGCATGGCTTCCTTATCCAGATTTCTTCTAGCCACCTCTCTTTTTCAAGGCATTACTTGTTTTCTCATCGGTGAACTCTATGGGCTTCACCATTATGTGGGTAGCTTGGGGCACCTTCTTGATTCTCCCCAGTATGCATGCCTCCTTGTTGACGTTAAACTCTAGTTCATCCATATGTGTTTGCATCATCCAGCTCAACATTTTCCTTGTTCACATATTTGTGCCTTTTGGGTCTATTATCTCCCACCCATATAACTGGTCATTAGAGAGGGTGCTTTGGAACCTCGTGTGGATGATCTTGGAAGGGTAATGTACATTACACCGATCTATTGTCTTTACAATTTATTCTCCCTTTTACTCTCAAACCACTTACCTTTGGGTATTGGAGTTATACCTTCTCCTGCGCCTCCATGCTCACCTGATGGTTCCCCTACAATCTTATCCTTTTCTTCATCACCTCCAGTGGGGCCTTCCTCCTCATGCCCACTAGGTAATTTTGTGTCATGCTTTGGGATTCTTCTTCTCTCTGCTCCTCCTTTCCTACCACATCAATAACAGGTGAGGATCCTGTATTGCACATATCATCTTATGACGACTCCTCTTCCTCACTATCCTCCTTAGCCATATACTTGGGCCTTCTCTTTGTTTTCTTATTCAGGGATTAGTTTGATAGGAGATATTATTTTTGACCTCCTCAATAGATCATATAATCTCACACTAGTGTTCTCTGTTTTGGATTTCTCCTCACCTTCTCTTATACCCATGTTCAACCACACCACCTTTTTCTCTTTCCATCTCCTTAGCCTCGGGATCAATTCTCACCTCTGATTCTTCTTTTTTTGGGAGGTGTATCTTCATGCACCTCTTGTTACCTATAGTGGGTTGTATCTTAGTGCCTTGATCTAGCACACCGCTATCTTCCATCTCCTTCTCCTTCTCTTCCTCATCCTTAATCTATTCTTCCTCCTCTATCTTTGAAGGGGTGGGGTCAAACTCTTTCCTAGAGCCAATTGTATGCTTCTCGCTTTGAAAGCTCTGCAAGTTTAAATTGATCTTCAAGATACTTCTCATTCACTAATCTAGGCTTAAGGTAGATGTATACCTTAACCACATCAATATTTCCTACTACCAAGGTCATAGATCTTATAATGATATAATCGATATCATAGTATCAATTTAGGTAGACTTACCCAAATATATATAGGTCTTTTGAAGCATGTGGTAGTCACAATCTACCTTTTTGTGTCAAACCTTAACTTGTGCACTTCTGAAAAATCAATTCATTGAAGCTTGAAAATAGCATTTGGTAAAAGCATACGGTAACTTTCACCAAGGGATCCAATTACCATTCCTCATGAAGAATCTACCAATGTAGTAATGTTGGTATACTACAAATTTCACCTTTCTATCTAATATTTATGTCAAGTTGCTTAGTATACACCATTCATGTTCAAAGGCCTCATGCATTATTATATACCACATCTCTAGCCTAATCTTATAAGCACCACCCGTGGCTGCATCACAAGTATATTTTTCAAATCTCTCGGCCAATGGTTTTTTCTCTATCGGGTATTACCACCTTTTGTCCTTGGGGCCATCTAGTACCCCAATCTCTGTGAATAATATTGATAGAAGGATCTCTCCCCAGATAATATTTTCACCCTTATGTACCCCCTCAATAATTACTTCTACTATGAATGCAGCGAGGTTGTAGATAATTCCCTCCGACATCTTCTTTACATTATGGAGCCATTGTTTATTCATTTGGCCCTATTATTCCTGGTTATCAAATTATTTAAAGAGGTGCATGACAATATTAACCATAGGGTCAGTTACCTTAGATACATTCATCGTGTTCCCTCCTTTCTGATAAGCCAAATCAAGAACAATGGCCTCTACACCTACTTCATCATCAATATCCTGAGTAATCTCTATGACCTAGCTCCACAACCCTGTAAGTTTTCTTATCAAAGGTGTGGTGATAAGCACTCACCTTCCTGTGAAGTAGAATAAATCCTTTGTACTCTTGACATAAACTATTGATAAAGTCTTTTGGTTTTCCAAAGTATGACAACTCATAGATTTGTAAGACTCCAACTTTCTCCAAGGTTTTGTATCCTTCTTCATCGTAAATTGGTTTATCATCTTCAGTTCGCAAGTTAGTCTTTTTCACCAGCTCCTTCTCTATTTGATCCTTGTTTACACTAGTGTGATGGTTGTAATCACTCACCTTGTTCTTACAGGCATGGGACTCCCAAATATTCCCAATAATAACACCCTTGGGATATTGCATTTTAGATAATCTTTCTTTTAATGCTTCTTCCACTTCCACCTCGCTTTAGTTCCTCTTCTTGTGCCTTGTGGTCACCGTAAGTTCTCTTTTAGGTGCCATTTCTAACTTCCAAAAGTTATCCTTTCCCTTTTCTTTATTTTTCTACCTCTTTTCACTTTGAACTCGCGTGCCTTAGTTGTGATTTCTTCTTCTCAAATCCTAGTTCCTCAAACCCTACTCTTTGCATGCCTTTTACTTGCACCCACACTTCCTACAACAGATCTCCACTATGGCCATGACCAAATTCAAATGTTTCTATGTAATTATCATATGTAATCACACTTTACACTTATTCACACTTTAATTCACATTTTAAGGCTCGAAGACTCAAATATGAAAGGTAAAAATGAAGTCACATGCCATCCTTTTATAGATTTTTCCAAATTTATTGCATTAATTGCTCCTCACCTACCATTGTACCTAGATTTAATTACACTTTTGTGCTTTTTCCATGCTTTTCGCTACTTTCTTATGTGCCCCAGATTGTAACCTTCTCATGCACTCTAATACTTCTTGACCATAGACCTCCTTACACACACTTCCTTTTACCAAGGTAAAATGTACATAATCCTCTACACATCATACTAAGTAGTTCCCCATACCGCTACCTACCTATCATTACACTATGAAAAACTTTTCTTACGCATAGTATTCATCCTAAGAAATTTCCTTAAGAACACCTTCATCCCTACCACCTATAATACCCTTTTCCTTCTATGCTAGTATATTTGAGAACACCATAAATGTGTCATTCGATGCTAATGATTTTCCTTTCCTATTTTTTACACCAATTACCTAGTTCACTCCACACTAAAATGATGTGTGATTATTTGCACATGAACTCAATAGATAGTAATCAACTTACTGCACACAAATGCGCTTATTACAACAAAATAAGGAAATATAAAATAATAAATCTTAACAATGTTTGGAAAGAAACACATGAAAGGGAAATCTAATCTAAGTGGAAATACTGTCTTATTACAAATAACAAGAAGCTTTATTTATAGTAGGGATTTAGCTTACTCCCATTAAAGTAACCAGACAACATGGTACCATCTAGCGCTGCGAATCGACAAGCAACCAAGTCAAGTATTTGGTTACTACAAATGGTCCTAACCAACGCACTTTTAGTTTCTCTGGGTGGCACGTAAACTTAGAGTCATAGAGAAGGACCATCTTACCAACTAAAAATGTCTTGTTCTTAATGTTCCTATCATGCCATAATTTCTACCTTTCCTTCTCGGTATTTTGGATCCAACATGCAATAACACACCACTCATCTAATTACATTAGTTTATTAATGAACTCTTCAACAAATTATTCATCATCTAGTCCACATGCATGCACAATACACATGGATGTAAACATGAATTCCACAGGGAATAAAATATTTGTGCCAAACACCAAATGAAAGGGTGTGGCCTTGTTTAACCTCTTATAAGTGGTCTTGTAATCCCAAAGTACAACTAACACTTTATCATGCCAATATTTTTCCCAACATCATATATTTTTATCAAATTTTGTCCCAATATATTATTGAAAGCTTTTGTAGTGTCATTATATTTTGGGTGATAAGGAGTAGTCTTATAGTGTGGCACCATAAAATATGCCAACAAAATTTTGATTGTCTCATTAAGGAAATGATTTCCTCTATCACTTATCAAGCTTAATGGGCAGCCATACCTGATAATAATATTCTCCCATACGAATATTTTTGCTATGGTTATTGTACAATCCTTTATAGGTGTTGCCTCCGCCATTATGTCGATAGTGCGTGAAAGTAATAATGTAGTGTGTGCCAATTCTATGCACAAGTGGTGAAATATAACCTAAAATGTCAATAGCCCACTTTTCAAAAGGTTTAGCACTTGCAATAGGCTACAAGGGAATTTCATATCTATTTCCAAGATTTCCAAGGCACTGATTTATAATCATACACTTTGACATATTGCATAGTGTTATTATACAAAGTTTCCCACCAAAGCCAAAATTTTAGAATATTTTGTGTTGTAGCATCACCAAAATAATTCCCTCTTGTTATTCAACCATGAGATTATTCCATAATAGCCTCACGCTCATGCTATAAAACACAATGGTGTGAAATTTCATCATGACCTAACTTGTTCAAATCTCCAAAATCAACTGATAAGGTGCCACATGTATGAAAAGATACTTTTTATCTAATGTCTTCATTCCTTCATGCATCTGTCTAGTGTGTAAGAACACTATAATATCCTCCAAGTCTATATGCACGTGATTTAAGATGAAAATATATGCATCTAGAATTGTGTCCTCAATGCTCTGTGCATCCTTGCAAGAATTGATCCTTTATAAATGATCAAGCCCTGAATTTCTCTTACCTATTTTCATGACGATTGTAAACTCAAATTCCTAGAACAAAGTGTCCACCTATGAATGCGCCCTTGAAAAATAGGCTTGTTGACCAAGTACTTGAGAACAATATGATCTATATAAAAATAAATAATATTGCCAATAAGTACTTGATTGAATTTGTGTAGCATGTAGATCATAGACAATGCCTCATGCTCATTAGTTGTGTAATTCTACTATGTGGGTGTCAACTTCTTGCTTGTAAAGAAAATGGCAAGATCCGAAATTCCTTCTCCTAGTTGCACTAATACTACACCAATCGCCATGCTAGAGGCATCAACATGAACATGAAAGGGTTTGTCCCATGAAGGAAAGCACAAAATAGGTACAGTGGTAAGCTTGTCCTTCAATGTTTCAAATGATTTCTGTGTGTGTCACCCTAATAGAATTTTCGTTTAGCCTTCAAGAATTCTTGAAGCACGCAAAAATATATGCATATAATTTGATAAATTTCCTATAATAGTTAGTATGTCCCATAAATCCACACACCTCACTCTGATTGGTAGGCTCTTCTAAACCTAAGATCACAACTATCTTGGCAGGGTCTACCAACAATCATTCCTTGTAAATTATATGCCCAAGTAAAATGTAAAAAGGTGTAGAAATGATGCACTTCTTAATGTTAAGAGATATGCTCAACTACATGCACCTCTCTAAACATTAAACGTAGATTGTCATAATGATCCTTAACTAATCCATATGTTATCTAATCATCTAAAGAAACTTGTAGTAATTTATAGATAAAATCCTAAAAGGCTTGCACAACAATGAACGAAAACATTGCTGGCACATTTTTCAATCCAAAGGTAATAAATATATATGAAAAACTTTAGCATTCAGTGGTGAAAGTTTTCTTCTCCTGGTATTCCTTCATTATGCGCACTGGTGATAACCTAAAATCCATTTGTGAAAGAATATATCTCACGCCCAACAACTCCCTCAAGTATTTCTTTTATGAATGGGGTAGGGAAAGGATCAATTACACATGCAACATTGAGTTCTTTATAGTCCACGCATATCCTTATCCTCCCATCCTTATTAATACCTATAAAAATGGGGCTAAACCATTCAAATTCTTCAATAAGATCAATAATACTAGACTTGAGCATCTTATCAATTTCCTCCTTCACCTTCATGTATAGATTAGGGTTCATCATATAATGCATCTTCCTAACTAGATGCACGCCTTCTTATAAATTGATCTTCATTTATCCTAAAGAAGGGTATACCCCTTTAGTTCATGATAGGCCCACAAAAAAAAAATCTTGGAAGTTACACAAGAGCTCAATAATCTAAGTTACTTCTTGCTTTGACAAATAATCACCAATTAGGCTCAGGCCTCTATAACAATGTTAATGTTTTTGTCTTCACAAGAGCATGGTATGTGCATGCCTTCTCATCTACAATTTCCATCACCTCACGTGTAATTTTAGTGTGGCTAACGTCCATGTTATCAACTTCCTCATAATCAATCATGTATACTAATTATCCCTTTTCTTTTTCCTTCTAGGTGCATTCCATCTATCCTTCATCTGTGTCCTCGTATCAAGGCATGCCTCAAAATAAAGTTCCCAAACATCTACAACATGATTTCTCAAGCCTTCACACTTTCCCCCAAAGTGATGCACCTCATAATTTGTAGTGCTTCATGGAATAGAGGCTTAGTAGAAAAATAATCAAAATTTTGGATCATACCTGTAGTCATCTCTTACTAATTTTCCATTTCTCTTTTCAACTCAGCATAAACATACCATGCGTGTGCGCAACCACATAGTGCGGAGTATAACTTGTATACCCAAAGTGATGGTGGTAAGGCCTCCTTTCCTGCACCCAAGATCTCTCACACTCATAGACATGATGAGAGGTAGGATACTTCCCATGAAATTCACATGTTTATGTAGGTACATTGCTCTAAGTAAACCTGGTGGAAAATGTGATTCTCACTTCTCACCATTCCAAGAGGCTATCTCTATGTTTTCCCACCAACGCACTTCTATCCCACATAAAGTATAGACTAGTATGTTCCTTCTATCTCATTTATTCTTCTAGTGAGTCTCCATGGTGCGCAATAATCCATTAGGGTTCCCCTCATTAGTATACCTTGATACTTGAGTAGATCCTAACCTCCTCACCATGCATGACTTAATAATTCAAGTGAATCTTCCTTTGAATTTGTGCTCAACCATTTCATACATTCCATAATCCTAGTTATCACAAGAAATAATAGTAGTATTACTTACAAATTACACGTCTTCCCAATTAAGGATGCCATGCTTTGATGGTTCTACATTCTCTAGATCATGCACTGTATGAGCATAGATTCTATTAAGTTCTTCTTCACTCAAGGGCTCAACATAAGGACATGAATTATTATCCTATAGGGGTAAAATCACACACTCTTCCTCATTCTCAAAACTGCTTTACCATTTTTAAAATTACAAATCGGTGTTATTAGCATAACACTAGGGCCATCCAAGTAATGTTGGAAAGTTGTCTTCTTCTACAAGCTCTAATACCTCAAAGTCCCCAGTGAACTTGGCTCCCTGAATGGTAATGGATACATCCTTCAATACCCCAATAGGCATAGCCCTAGTCTTGTTTTCCATATACAATACATTTGAAGATGGCTGTAATGTTGGTCTACCCATCTGATTCCATACATCCAGAGTCAACACATTCACTTTTGCGCCAATGTTAATCAGTATGTTACGTAACAACCACCCATCAATTACTACATCCAATGTAATTTCTTTGTCAAATTCACCGTTCAAGTGATATATTGACTTGTAGAATTTGTCTCTCATGCTCGGACCTAGTGCACTATACCTTTTCTTATAGCCATTATGCATTCCCCTAGTAGAGGAATGCTATTCTCCTAGCGCAACATACTACACATCTCCTTCAAGTCATCCACATCCTTTTGTGGGAGTATAAAATTCTTACGCATTCTTACTCACACACCTATTCCTTCAAGAACTATATTTCTCCTGAAGCTCCTAGATGACTCCCATGGTTTCTGACATACTTCTTGTCATCCATTTTTACCCCTCGGAAAAATGGACAACGAGAGGAATGGACCAAGAAATTGCACAAGGCCCCAATGGTGAATTTGGGGCTTACAAGCACTATCAAGTGTTTTGGGAGCATTTGGGAGTGTTTTAGGAGCTATAAATCATTCAAGGAATTTTTTCCTCTTCTAGATTTTGAAAAGGGGTCAAAATTTACTTAAGGTTAAAACAGGCCCCGAAAGACCCACTTTGGGCCAAAAAAAAAAAAAAAAAAAGAGCCCCAGGGCGATCTACTTAGTCCCATTAGCCTTCCAACACGTGGAAATTTTGAAAAAATTGCAAAATCTAATAGTTTGGGGAAAAAAATGTAAATGGGCGTAATGGCCACCGAGGTAAAAATATCCCATCGAGCATCTCGGCTAGTTGCTCAATGAGCTAGTGGAATGTTGGTGTGCAAGTCTTGAAATGGCTTGAGAAAGCCATGGATACCAACTCGATAAGGACCCTAACTTTTTAGATAGCTTGGAAAATCGGGGTGGATAAATCATGAGGAAGAATCAAAGAAGAGCTCAATGCACAACTTGACCATGTAGGGTACTCATGGGACGAGTCTAGGAGGCCAACTCGGGTGGCTCGGTTTGTGTAGGTATCAAGTGAGGCATTGGATGAATAGTAGCTAAGAGGGACTCAACATGAGCCAAGCCAATGGTGATTATGTCACCAAAACTACGAAGGTATGAGTTTGTTGAGCTCATGGTTGAATCGAGTCAGCTAAGTGAGTTTGCAACCGAGCAAGGAAAGTTTTTCGGAGCCCATCGTGAAGAGATGGGGAGTGGTAAGGATGATGTGGGAGCTTGGTAAGGAGATAACAGAGTGGGGAGGTCATAAGAAGGGACAAGGAGCCATTTTTAGGGGTCACTGGAATCCCAACATGTAAACTAGGATAGAGCTCAATGCTAGCTCGCTGAGTAGCTCAACGGGCTAGTCACTCAAGAAATGCAAAATGAAGACAAACCCCTCACACTAAAACATCAATATATTTTTCCCTACTCATCGAATTTTAGAAAAAGTATAGTTGATGGAATTGTGAGGAAAATATCTATAGTATGAAACCATTAGAAATGGAATTTAAGAGGTTTTGGACTCTAAAATTATAGATAAGATCCGCATGCGGTTAACAATGGTAGGGTAGGTGAAGAGGTCTTTAATGGAGCGTGGGAAACCATTTTTCAACACGGGACCAAATCTTTGGAGGTATAGGAAACATAAATGGACCCCATATCATGATACAAATAGGGATGGATCTCTATGTACCTAGAAATTCAAATTCCTTCCTCTCTTTCTTGAATTCCTTCGTAAATGTAAAGGGGATGCATTTTACAAAAGGCTAGACATTTTCCTCCCCATGCTCTCCTCTTCTCCACAAATTGGGTTGTTGTGAATTTTGGGGATTCAAGTGTTTTAATGGATTCTCTTACCTTATCTTTCTAAAATGGTGTTGTTGAGAAGATGGAATATTACTCTAAATTCAAGACACATAAAGGATGTGTGCATGGGAGCAAGGCACATTTGAATGCACAGAGGAATAGAAAAAAATTGTGCGCCGAAACACTTTGAATTCAAGACTTAGCCATTTTGTGGGTCTAAGATATTTTTGAAGTTGGTGTGCTGAGCACATAAAGAAATGAATAATTATGGTCCACACAATGGTATTTTGGAAACAAGCATCAGCTAAGCGCCATGCATAGTTTAGACTAATAATATGATTTATATTCGGGGTTAACTATAGGAAGTTTATTATTAGAACAATTACATGGTTTTGCATCCTTTTGTAAAGGCACATGCCTATTATTTAGCATGTTTCCTATTTTTAGAAAGTGCATGGGTGGTGAAGGAAAGTCCCCAACCCTATATATGTATTGATTTGCACAGTTTGGTGTGTCAATTATCAGAGAGTTATGTTGCGGGGTTTCGTTGCATGCGTGACTCTTGGAGATACTTTATAATGTATGAAGCTTATGTATTTTACAATATTTAATATAATGGATCATATTGGCTAGATAATGGTGTTGAACATGACTAAAAATGGTTCTTATATGGTAAATCTTGTTATAGTCATTGTTTAGTTCATCTTATATAAATTCTAAGATCTAGATCTGGTTTATGCATTGTGGATTGTTTACTGTTGGCTATGAATCTGAATATACATATGCACTATCATGCTAACATTCTATACAAGAAACTATAAAGAGGGACTTGGTGCCTTTGTGCGCTTTAGGTGAGTGCTCAACTTAGGATGAGTAATGTGCCAATGTGCCTGGGTCATTTATAGTGAATTCTTGGCTGCATTATTGGTTCTATTGCTAGGACCCTCTTTCTTAGCTGATTTTAAGGATGTTGTGTAATGAATACATATTGGTTGACCTTAGAAAGTATTGAGGAGTGGATAATAGATCTAGAAGAAGAATACACTTGGAGATTTAGCACTGGATCTGAGTTTGACGCATGCGTGTGGGTTGAGCAGAATTTGTATGACTACTTATATGAGAGATTCTTTGTTATCTTTCCCATAGAACTATATGAGTGGCTGGTTTCTTATGTGTCTAAAAGGAATTAGAGGTTTTGCACACTTTTCTAGATGAAAGAATAATTTTGACACTCTATGATACTTGATATAATGTTGACGTGCATTGTGGATACTTGGTTCCATGGTGTTCTGAATAGCTATATTTTGGAGTACTCAATTTCCACTTACTCTTGTCTAGAGGTAGCTGAGTTTCAATTTTTACGTTATCCTAGGGGATCATATCTGCATGGAATTCCATTGGTGATCAAGATCTTGATGGTAACCCTGAATTTGGAAGAGAAGCCGATGGCTAGCTAAACCCCACCATGCACGGGGTAGGAGTAGGTGTGGTGAAAGATGTGGATATAGCAAAAGAAAGGCATATAGAAGAAAGGTGTCTTAAGTTTAATGAGGCATGTGAGAGGGATTTAGGGAAGTAGCACGAGGTTACAAAATGGATGGCATTGTGGAGAGAGATGGCTCATGAAAGGATTTGGAGCTCATGAAGAGGATGTGTAGCTAGAGCATCTAGAACTCCCCATTTGGGAAAGCATGAAAGGGAACCCTCATCACCCTCTTATGAGAGCACGTGCATAGACAACATAGGCCATGGGTAGGCATTTGAACCTACCTATTGACCTATCCCTTGCGCTTGGTTTTCCAGTTTCTAGTACAAGTAATAGTCAACAAGATAGTTTGGACAATAGAGTAGCAAGAGGTAAATTTGACTTATCAACACGTTCAAGAGTGAAAAAAATAACAAGTAAATCCATAGTCAGGAAGATGTCTCCCTTGTTATTTGGAGGTACCTTTTCAGGTGCGTCGTTGGCAAAAACATAGGCACCCAAAACTTTAGACTCACCTCGAGGGTAGTACAATTTCACGAGAATATGGGAGTTCAGTTTAGCACCACTATTGGGACACAAGGCAGTGCATCATTTGGCTCAATTCTTGTTACAGGTGGTGGATCAGGAGGCACATGTGGCTTAGGATTTGGTGGATTTGGAGGTAGAGGTATCACAAGAGGTTCTAGATTTTTGGGCATGGTCCTCACCAACCCCAAAATATTTACATGGATATTTCACTTCATCTCCCAGAGTATAGGGAATTAAATATGTTGATGAGCATGTCCATATGTGTGAGATATTGTGGCATGTGAAAGGAATTATAACTTTAGAGCACAAGGCCGGTCGGTTTACAACTACGTTGCGGGGATGTGCACACAATGGTACATGAATTTTAATTGTGATCAAAATTGTGTGGATTATACGGCATTACAAGATGCTTTCATCAAAGAATTTTATATCCCTAAGTTTGAGAAGAAAATTATAAGTGCACTCAAGGATATCAAGTAGGGAACTACTGAGAGTGTTCGGGAATATGATTCTTGTTTCAAAACACTTTTGTCTAAACTTTCTTATGATATCCATGTATGTTAGTATGCACAATGGTTCATCAAATGTTTGGTCACAACTTTTAGGAGGGTGCTCTCCCATAAGACATACAGATCCGCAAGAAGTGCTTGAAGAAAATTTGCATGCTGAGGAAGTTGGGAGCATAGACACTGGAGTAAGCCCATTCTTGGAAGCTCATATTGTAGCAATGGAAAAATAGTTGGAGAAACTATTAGCCAATACAACACATGAGACATGCACTGGAATTTGGTGCACAGATTGTGAAGTAGAAGGGCATACTAAGGATAGTTTTCCTTAAATAGGTGTGCTCCTTATTGTTGGATTATGAGATATGTCATTTAGACCATGATGTGAACCACTTGCCCATTATTGCAACATGTGATAAGGAAGAACGTGTCCTGCTACTATAAGATTTTCTAGTCCACAACTCACAATACTAAAGATTACAGGTTGATTGATCATATCCATGATGCCATTGATATTGGTGTATAATAAACTGGAGTTACAAATAAATCTAAGGATAAAAGTGAGCAACATGATCATGATCACACTCAAGGGCACAATAATCATAATGAAGGGTTATTTGAGGGAGGCCATGGGAGAGGTTGAGGATACCATGGTGGATTCATAGGCCGAGGTCGCGACATTAGATGAAGTGAGTTCCCTCATGGAACATGTTATACGCATGAAGCCCCTTACCATTACAGTGTGAGTGACCTCGAACATTACTTGTTATTTTTGTGGAAAGAATCACAACTATGAATGGTTACCGAGACTTGTATGAACATCGAAAAGAAGCATAAATAGGAGAATAAGGGTGCAGGGATGGTTAGAATATAACATGTTGTGAAAAACCAATAGATGAAAAAGTTATTGCTAAACCCCGAGATGGTACTGTGAAGATTACTACATGCACCGAGGTTGCGTAGACTAGAGAAACATTGAAACATAAGCCTACCATTACTAAGGAAGAGGTTTTGCATGCAAAGTATCAAGATCCCGCACATCAAAAGGGGGTTTACCAAGAAATCATGGGGGCACTCAGAAATATGTAGGGTGAGATACAATGTCTAAAGGAATAGTCACATAATTTGGAATAGAAGAAGGAAGCTAAAATTCTCCAATTGGATGTTGACATATGAAAGAAGTATACAAACTACTACGTTAGGTGAACATTATTCCATTATTAGGGAGTTAGTTAAAAGAAAACACTCGCATGCTAGTATTGAGAATGGATTGCAGATTTTACATGCTAACCTCCCTCCTCATAGTTTGTAATATGACAAGGAGATCACTCTGAATGCTATTGTGGATGGATGGCTTTTGAGTAATATTTTGATTGACATAGGCACGAAAGTGAATGTGCTTACTTTAGATGCATGGGTTCAGATGGGTAGACCTCCATTGCAGCTCATCCTTTAATGTATTGTTTATGGAAAATCAGACTAAGGCCATGCCAATTGGAGTCTTGAAAGATGCATCAATCACCATACAGGGGGCTAAGTTCACTTTGGAGATTTTGAGGTTTTTGGCGCTCGCAAAAGTGGACAACTTCCCAACTCTACTTGGGCGTCCTTGGTGTTATGCAAATAATGTTGATCTACGTTTCAACAAGGGATATATCAATTTTTAGAACAAGGAGGAATGAGTTATTATCCCTTTGACAAATGGAAAATATGCACCTTATGTTAATCCTTTAAGTGAAGAAGACCTGAACAAAATTTATGTGCGCACCATTTGAGATCCAAAAGTGCTTGAGCCATCTAAGGAAGGAATTCTCTAGTGGGATGATGCATAGTTCATTAGTGGTATTACAAGTATTTCATGTGAAAATTGGGCACATGACACCTATGAGATGGTTTGGTGTGAGGTAAGAAGAAAAGTTGCATGCGTAAGAAGGCCGCATTGTGTTAGGTAGTTAGGCAACAACTATGTACCCCGGTACACTAGAGAAGGAAACCCTGAGGTATTCCTATGAGCCATGGAAGTACAATGGAAGGATCAGGTGGACAAAAGGAACATGTTAGTTTATACCCTATGCGGGACAACAATGCGCTAGTGGATGGTTCATAGGGATAATCTCATAGAATGGAGAGAGGTGAGAATTTCTATATCAGTAAGGTTTCTCATAAGTAATGCACCTAATCAAATATGTGAATATCATGGTAATAATCCTATTCAGCACCACGTTTAGTAGTGTGAGAGACTCTAGACAGAGGGGTAGGAAGCTTTACCACCTTTTTGTGGGTCTAAAAATTTATTTCCCTTACAAGGCTGCATGCATGCATGATATGTTTATATGGAGTTGAATAGAGAGACTGAAATATGCAATACTTGACCGCAAGTAGGATCTATACTTTTGACTACTTCTCCACTAAACCTATAGTGAAAGAAGAATTACATGTTATGAAGCACTTGACTATGGGAGATAGTGTGAAAGTTGAAGAAATCATTTAGAAGTTATTTGGTGAATCAGACCTAGCAGCGTGTTTTGATGAAGTAGATGAGATGGATGCAAAAAAACTTGAGCACGCTTGCCTAGAGAAGGAGAAAGGAAAGATGGTCTACTTGGTGGATGATGAAGAAATTGAAACTTTGGACATCGATCATTCGGAGGGTATGTGTGAGGTCTTATACGGTGTGTAGATGAGAAGGTGCACGCCCACCATGAACCTATGAGGATGAAGAAAGTGGACATTGGAATGGATGATAAACCTAAGGAGACCATAATTGGATATTACTGGTCTAAATCTAAAGTGGATAAGATAATTGACTTGCTCTAAGATTTCTAGGACTTGTTTCATAGAGGATACTATGAATTGAAAGGAGTGTATGAATCTTTGGGTGAGATGAAAATAAAGTTAAAGGAAGGTGCACACCTAGTTAGGAAGAGACCTTACAAGATGAACCCTAACTTGTGCATAAAAGTTAAAGAAGAAATTGACAAGATGTTGAACTTTGGCATCATTGAGCCCATAGAGGAATCAAAGTGGGTTAGCCCTATGGTGATCAATATAAATAAATATGGAAGAATAAGAATTTGTGTGGACTACATGGAGCTGAATGTTGCATGTGTGATTGATCCTTTCCCTACACCATTCACTAAAGAAATATTGGAAGGTATTGCAGGGCACAAAATTTATTCTTTTACAGATGGATTTTCTAGGTATCATCAAGGATTTCTAAAGATTGTTAAGAGAAGACAACTTTCACCAATGAATGGGGAAGTTTTGCATACATGGTGATGCCCTTTGGATTGAAGAATATGCATGCAATATTTTTTTGAATTTTGTTCAAGCATTCTAGGATTTTATTCACAAATTCTTACAGGTCTACTTGGATGACTGGACCATATATGGGATTGTCAAGGATCATTGTGACAACTTGAGGTTAATGTTTGAGAGGTGTAGATAGTTAAACATCTCTTTAAATATCAGGAAGTGCATATTTGCTACACCTTTTGGAACTCTTCTAGGGCATATCATCTGCAAGGAAGGTTTGTTAGTAGATCCAGCTAAGGTTGCAGTCATTTTAGGCTTGGAGGAACCCACTAGTCAGAGTGAGGTGCGTAGATTCTTGGGCCACATAGGGTATTACAAAAAATTTATCAAAGGATATGCTAAAATTTTTGTGCCCTGGAGGAGTTATTAAAAGGTAAAGGTAAGTTCTATTGGGGAGAAGCGTAGTAGCGTACATTCGAAGCAATTTGAAGGAAAATCTTACTACAATGCCTATCCTGTGTTTTCCTTCATGGAATATACCTTTTCATGTACATGTGGACGCTTCTGGCATGGCTATTAGCGTAGTTCTAGCTCAACCTAGAGAAGGTATTATACATCATCCTATTTTATTTGCTAGCAAAAAGTTGACTCCTACAAAACATAATTATACAACTATGGAGCACGAGGATTTGTCAATGACCTACGCGCTACATAAGTTTAGATAGTACTTTCTAGCAACACCTTTTTTTCTATACTGATCACATGGCATTGAGATACTTGGCAAGCAAGCCTTTTTTACAGGGGCACATATGCCAATGGGTTCTCTTATTCCAGGAGTTTGACTTTATAGTGGTGGTAAAGCCAGGTAAAAGCAATTCTGGTCCAAATCATTTATCAAGGATTAAATCAGGAGAGGATGTGAAAATTATTGAAGATACAATGTCAGATGCATAATTATGCAGGTTAAACCATGTGCCCTTGGATTTAGAGGATATTGTTATCTTTCTACGCATAGGTATAACACCCAAAGGAATGAAGGCCTTAGAAAGGAAACAACTTGCAATATGTGCTACACCTTTCATGTTGATCAATGGTGACTTATACAAACTAGGCCAAGATGAAGTCTTGTGCCGGTGTGTACTAGAGCATGAGCGTATGACAATTATGGAGGAGGCTCATGGTGGCATCATAGGTGGACACTACGCAGGGGATGCCACCGTGTGCAAGATCCTACTAGGTGGTTTATGGTGGGAGACCTTGTACAAGGATTGTAAGGAATATTATAAGGCATGTGATCACTATCAAAGCAACTTGTAAAACACAGGCGCAGAGAGATGAAATGCCTTTGAGGCCTATTACTAGTGTAGAACATTTTGAGAAATGGAAAATTGACTTTATGGGTCCTATTTCCCCAGTCGTGCACAAAACATGATCACTCTACATCATTAGTTGTACATATTATCTTACAAGGTGGGTGGAAGTGGCACCTATGAAGGATTGTACAATAGCTACAACAACAAGGTTCTTATGGGAAAATATTCTTACCAGGTATGGATGTCCTTTAAGTTTGACAAGTGATAGAGGAACTCATTCCCTTAATGATACCATCAAGATATTATTCGATGAATTTATGGTTGTACACCATAAGAAAAAATCCTATCACCCCTAAGAAAATGGGACTGCTAAGGCTTTCAATAAGATATATAGCCAAATGTTGACAAAATTTGTGATGTTGGAAGGAAGGACTAGGATGATAAAGTTTCTGTTGTGCTTTGGGTATATAGAACAACCTACTAATAGCTTGATTGTATAAGGAAACACCCTTTCAATTGGTGTTTGGTACAGAGGTTGTTCTACCCATGGAATTCATGTTACCTTATTTGTGTATTACACACGTAGGAGGTCTAGCTGATGAGCAAGCATTGGAAGAAAGAATTGATAAGCTGATTCAACTGGATGATAGGTGCGCCATAACACGATGGAGTTAGAAGCAAGAAAATTATAGACATAAGGCATGGCACGATAGGCACATTAGGGACAAGAAACTTGAGGTTGGGCAGATGGTGCTTCTTTATAATTCAATTTTTTTGCACCACCCAAGAAAGATTAAGGTGCATTGGTTGGGACCGTATGTTATCACTTATATACTTGACTTAGGCACTTTCTAGCTAGAGGTGCTTGATGGAACTCATTTTCTTGGTTACTTTAACGAGAGTAGGCTGAAGCCATACTATAAATAAGCCTTCTTGGTGTTTGTAATAAGGAAATATTTCCATCTAGATTAGATTTCCCTTAATGTATTTTTCCTTCAGATGTGTTTCCTTCTTCGTTGCTTTGTGCTTTGTCAATTTCATTCTTTGTTTTGTGTAATAAGCACACTTGTGTGCCATAATTTGATTGGAATATAAAGTGTTTTCATGTGCAAGAGGATTGCACATACCTTAGTGTGGGGTGGTTTTCATCCAAATTTGGGTATGCATAAGGAAATATTTGTGTAGATGGTATGGAAAGGTGTCTGCTAGAAAGAAAATTTCTCCTAATGAAGACCATAGGTGAGAAAAAAATGAATGCATAGTGTAACATGAGGTAAGTTGCAGCCGTGGAAACTACTCAGAGGAAGGCACAGTGGAAAATTACTTCACCGCATGGGAGCATGCAAAAGGGGGTATGTAGCCAAGAGGTATGACTATGGTGCAAAAATGTATTGCACGGAAAATTTGGTAAATGGTGAGTTAATGTGAGGATTGGTGGTAGGTGGAGGAGAAATAAATGTGATAAATTTTTAAAAATATATATAAGGATGGGATGCATGTTCAATTTTACCTTTGTGATTATGAGTATTTGAGTGAGCTATTTGCGAATGAGCCAAGCGAGACGCATTAAAGTGCAAAGAGCTGAGAAACCAGGTGAGGATAACAAAAGTGTGCATGAAATTGGCTTGCATTCCCATTAGAGAAGGGTTTGAGTGAAGCAAAGGCACACGGAAAGGATAAATAGAGTGTCAAGGTTTGAGAAGAAGCTAGGAAACACATTTTTGAGCTAGGGCACATGAGTTTGGATCACATATCTAGACAAGTAAAAGGTGCACCCTTTTCTTACTATGGCACCAAGGAGAGCACCTAGAGCAGGGAAAAAGGGGAAGAAGAAGGTAGAGATGAAATTCAAGATAGAGGATACCCTTAAAAGAAAATTTTCTTAGATTTAGTATCTAAAAGAAGTAATCGGGGACGTGATTAGAATTCTTATATTCGTCGAGAAAAAGTGAGTGACTATAATCATTGCACAACCGATAAAAAAAGGAGTTAGACCAATACATGAAAAATTGATGATATGCCCATCTACAATGATGCTAGAGAGAAGTTTTTGAAAAAGGTAGGGGTTTACCACTATATAAACTCTATTATTTTGGAAAACCTGAAAAACTCTAAAAATGGCTCATGAGAAGAGTCCATGAGGACTTCTTTTATTTTTTTGGGTAGTGAATGAGGATCAAAACACCATTAATTGCTATCCCGAAAGGATTAAAAGAGTATAGGTACATAAATTAGTAGTGGTTTAACTGACAAGGAAACTATTTTGGCCACTAGACAGGAAGATGGGTTATTCTAAGGTTCCGCGTGGCATGGACATTTACAAACAGAGGAAGTCTCATGTTGTGCACAAGTGAGCACAATGTGGCTCCACATCACTAAGAGGATGTCACAAGGAGAGATATACAATCTGGAAGGATACATAGTTGATACAATAATTGAGGAGGCACGCAAAGGTGAGAAAATAAGCTTTGGCGCTATTTTATTATCTCTTATATTTATGGAAATTGGAGTGCCCGATGGGCCAAAGAATAAGATTTAGGAGTATCCTGCAGAGAAGAAGTCTCTCACATAAAGGTTTGAGAAATATTTATGTGAAGGATATATGAGTGGCCCGTTTGAAGAGGAATGGAGAATTCCTAAGTAGCTACCCTAAGTGATAGGCAAGTTGGTATAGTTTGTAGTGTACCAACACTTTTGCATCACACACTTTGCGATGAAGGATGGGACATGGAGTCCCTGATGCAAACTACCCTATGCATTCACAACATGGTTCTTTCAGGTCATAGTTCATAGGTTTTCAGATGCACGCACGCCACTTGATATATAATGCGATATAGGTAGACTATGACAACCATACCCTGAGAAAGACTTACAGTTACACGGTAGATATGCTTACATTGAAAGGTTCATCTCAGATGATATAACCATGAGGCCAGTAAGCTTGGCCATTGGTGACAGTGGGGCCATGCTAATTTACATTCAACTTAAGCCTAGGATGGAAAATGACAAGTATGTGGAGAATGAATTCATGCTACCAGGCCCACCTAAGGGGAAGCATACAATTGGAAATTTGGCAGCTGAGAAGCCTACCTCAGCCCTAGAAGAAGAAGAGGAAGAAGACCTACATGAGGAAAATGGTGGTTTAATGCACAGGGGTCGGAGATAGCCCACGAAAAAAAGAAAAGTGAGTGTGAGGTTACTCCTCCATAACAACAAGAAGAAGAGGAAGTATTAGAGATAGACACACCAGACTTGGACTCAGACCCAGTCAATGAGGAGCACCAATTCAAAAGGGTGTTTAGAAGAACTAGAACTCAGGGTGTAGTACCGCTTGTGCAAAAATCACCGGACCCCTGACGGATGCGATAAGATTTCTAGTTTGATCATTAGAAGCATCCAGTGCGATTGCACAACATGGAATCCTTTCTCCAAGTGTGGGACTTGCAAATATGAGAAAGGAATCTCCAGAGAAGGCTGGTTCCTGCTCCTAAACTACCTGCCACAAGCTGTTCCAGTGCAGGCAAGCTAATCTAATCCTAATCTAACCACCAAGGAGATAGGGAGAGAGAGAGAAGAGAAAAGAACAAAAATCCTACACTAAAATGGTGATACACCAGAGAAGGAGAATGTTGAACATCTATCAAAACTGCCATGGAACAAGGAGAGGTGAGCAATGGGAAGGATGGACAGATGCATCACAAACCCAAGGATAGATTTCACACAGAAAATGTCCCAAAACTCCATGAACACAGCTCCAGACCTATAATGAACATTAGAACATGCACAAATACCTGCAATGAAGAGAGGCAAGAAGAAAACAAGAAAAAAAAATGAGCAAGGATGGATAGATGCATCACAAAACACGTTTTTTGTTGCTCCAGAAGTTTGCACAGAACATCATTTCAATAGTAAAAGGCAAAAACACCATTACAGAGCAGGGGAGGAGGTTTGAACTCCATTTTTTCAACCCTAGAGAAGAAAAAGAAGGGAGGGCAGAGCTGAAAAGATGAACCACCAAACAAAAGAAGCCCCTCCTTACAATTTATAGGAAGAATGAGAGAGGGAGAAGAGAGGAATTCGAAATCTACCCCAACCACCTCCAGACTGCATTTAATTATCTCATTATGGTGGTAGGTGAGAACCCTAGCGAACCCAGAAAGTGGTGAACTGTATTTCACATTTTTAAGAATTTTTCTCACCCAATTAAAGATATCCAATCGTAGTTAGACAGAGGACCTTGTAAGCTTTCCGAAAAGTCCAACCTTGCATGAATCCAAGCTCCCACTCAAAAGTTATGGCCATCCAATATCTCGCAAGGCTAGGGTCTCGCTTCTGCGGCGCTCAAAATGTTGCACCTCCTAAAAGTGTGCCATAGGCGCATCCGTGTGTGTACCGACATCCTCTTACATGTGCCAAGGCGTAACTTTTGCCCTGTTGACACTCTGTGTCATGTTCCATTTTCGTGCGCCAAGGGCGCATCCTTTTCATTGTCGACATCCATTTTTGTGCGCCACTTTCTCGCGCCAAGGGCGCATCCTTTTCATCATTGTTGACACTCATTTCTATGCACCACTTTCCTGCACTTGGCGCATACATTTTAGTGTCAACACTCATTGTCATGTGCCATTTCACATGCGCCAAGGGCGCATACATTTTAGTGTCAACACTCATTTTCATGCACCATTTCGTGTGTGCCAAGGGCGCATCCTTTTCATTGCGACACTCATTTCTGGCACCACTTTCTTGTGCCTTGCACATACATTTTAGTGTCAACACTCATTGTCATGTGCCATTTCCATGTGCCAAGGGTGCATCCTTTTCATTGTCGACACTCATTTCTATGCGCCACTTTCCTGCGCCTTGGCGCATACATTTTAGTGTCAACACTCATTGTCATGTGCCATTTCCATGCGCCAAGGGCGCGATGATGCAATAAATGTCGGGGTTTGATTTTCTTTGATTTCCATATCCTTCTATTGTCTGTATTTACCCTGGGGAAAATATATACAACAATTTGGTGACTCAAAGGGATCACCTGCCTGCTAGGTAGAAGATCAGTGGCCTTTTAGCAATCCATTGGGCATGGAGTCATAAGCAATAACCTGAAACCAACCTGATATCTGATATGAACCTTGTAAACTTCCCTCTGAGACACTTGAAATCCGTTGAACTTAGAGTTGTTCTCACCAAAATGCCACCGAAATGAACTGTGCAAGAGCAAAACCAGCAACACCAAAACTATGTACAAAAATGAAAATCATACATGCTCCAAATGAAACATGCAGAGTGTGCACAAGCACTTCTTCTGCTGAAAGCAAACCTACCTACTCTATTCTAACTGGAGTGAAGGCAAGCTAAACAAACCCTACAATTGGTTGTGAGAAATAGCTTCCTTTTCTCAAAAGTGGTAGCCATGCAATTGATTTGGCATTGATCATGGCTGTTAGGATGAGTGGAAAATCAACAAGAAGCTGGTCTTCCACCCAAATCATCAAGGTATCTGCTGAAGGCAAATTCAATACCTCTTTTAGTTGCTCTACATTTGGATTGAAGAGGTATGACAGCTGATCCTTGGTACTTTGTAGCTCATCCTCATGCTCGGAAGCAAGCATGACTGGTTGTGACTTCTCCTTTGGCTCTAATGAAGCCAAATACTTGATTGGGCAAGGTCTGATCCGTTTGATATGCCCATAGCTCTAATTTTTAACTCCAAAAATGGAGTCTTCTTGTAGACCTTCCTAAATGGATGGTGTGGAAGAAATGGTGAAATTCCTCTGTCCTTTCTCTTCCTCCAATGAAGAACATGAAAGATTAAAATCTTCCAATCTTGGTTCCAAAGAGCTGCTATAAGATACAGGCTGCTGCAAATGAATGTTCTCCTTCATGACAGAAAACTCAAGTGTTTGGAATGTGGATGATGAAAGAGAGAATGGTGGAAACTCAACCGGTTCTTCTTCATCAAAACAATCCTCCAAATCTGACAGATAAACTGCCTCATGGCTGTCCTGCTGCAAATGCTCTACTTCCTCCATGGTGTCTTCTTGATCTCAGAATTTGACCACCATGGTTTCTTTCACTCCTCCAACATTGAGTTTGAGAGATCAAACTCCTCTTCAAGACTAGAACTTGAGAGAGGTGAAGTAGAAAGAAGAACTGAAGGTCCTCCTGTAGCCTGCTTTGTGCTCAAAGCCCTTGGATCTGCACTTTTCTCCTTCACAACTAGAATGTGCTCCTCTCCTTTTGGATTAGGAGCAGCTTCTCCTTTCCCTACTACTTGAAGACAATATTTCTCTTGATAGAACTCTTCCTCCAGCATGAAGTTTTTCAAGTCAAACTCTTCAATCTGCTGCTCTAGAGGACAAGTTGCGACTGCAAGATCTCCTTCTTCTGCTGCAACAAAATCAGTCCTGACTACCATTTGTTCTCCAACTCCCATTTCTTCTGAAGGCTTAACCATCAAGGGGATCTTTGTCATCCCAAACCCTCAAGTTGTCTATCATTTCTTTTCTTCTTAGCTCTTCCTCTTACTATCCTTGATGACTGATTTTTGCAATTTCTCCTTCCCCACATGGAATTGGGAATGAAAGAGGAGGGATGGGTTGTAACTCAATTGATTTGGCAATTTTTTGTGGTGCTAGAAACTCTTGTTTCTTTGGAGGAGGGGGTATTTATTTTAGCTCTTGTGGAGGGGATGACTGTTTGGAAGGAAAAAGGAAAGAAGAATTGAGGTGTGGTGGGAGACTGAGAGGTGGAGAAATGGATTCAACACTTGGGACAGTAGATGGAGAATTTAGAATTTGTAATTCCAAATGAGATGGTGTTGCTTGAGTAATGGGAAGAGAAAAGCCAGATGATGGTGTAGAACTTACCCATTGACAAGGTTGTTCAACAACGAGTGTATAGGCCTCTATCTCTGTTGTCCATTGTGCAAGTTGGGGCAGCATCTTCATCATGAAGTCCAGCTTCTCCTGAGGGCTGAAGTGTCTTGAAAAGGGCCTCCCCATGGACAAGGAGTCCCGCAACCACCTCAAAGCTCTCATTTGAGCTGTTGCTCTGGACTACACCATCTTTACCTCCATCTTTTGGATTTTCTCCAATAGACCAGCATCTTGCATCTGATTGTCTTCATTATATGCATACTCTTGCTCTTGATGTGCTTCATATCCAAACTGACTTTGGCACTGCTACTCATATGGGTATGCATACTGATCTTGAATCTGCTCAAAATGCTGATTTGGAGGATTTGTAAAACATGTTGGAGGTGTGATAAACTGTTGTTGTAAATGTGAGTTCCATGATGGAAATGAAGTCATGATTGCACAACTTCATGGAATGGAAAAGAATGAAAGAGACAAAGAAAGATGGGTGGGAATGGATGAAAAACAGGTCTGCAACTCAGAGAATGAGTTATTGATCAGATGGAGTCGCCAGATGTGTTTGCAAGTGCCTCCAAAGGCTGAAATCTTCACAGGAACACACCAACCTGCAAAAGATGAAGCGGAAGACCTCTAAGGTCCCACCGGGTGTGCTAAAAATGTTGGTGCAAAATCACCGCATCACTGGACAGATCATCGATTTCTAGTTTGATCATTCAAAGCATCCAGCAGATTGCACAACATGGAATCCTTTCTCCAAGTGTGGGACTTACAAATATGAGAAAGGAATCTCCAGAGAAGGCTGGTTCCTGCTCCTAAACTACCTGCCACAAGCTGTTCTAGTGCAGGCAAGCTAATCTAATCCTAATCTAACCACCAAGGAGACAGGGAGAGAGAGAGAAGAGAAAAGAACAAAAAGCCTACACTAAAATGGTGATACACCAGAGAAGGAGAATGTTGAACATCTATCAAAACTACCATGGAACAAGGAGAGGTGAGCAATGGGAAGGATGGATAGACGCATCACAAACCCAAGGATAGATTTCACATAGAAAATGTCCCAAAACTCCATGAACATAGCTCCAGACCTGTAATGAACATTAGAACATGCGCAAATACCTGCAATGAAGAGAGGCAAGAAGAAAACAAGTAAAAAAATGAGCAAGGATGGACAGATGCATCACAAAACACATTTTTTTTTGCTCCAAAAGTTTGCACAGAACATCATTTCAATAGTAAAAGGAAAAAACGCCATTACAGAGCGGGGAGGAGGTTCAAACTCCATTTTTTCAACCCTGAGAAGAAAAAAAGAAGGGAGGGCAGAGCTGAAAAGATGAACCACCAAACAAAAAGAAGCCCCTCCTTACAATTTATAGGAAGAATGAGAGAGGGAGAAGAGAGGAATTCGAAATCTACCCCAACCACCTCCAGACTGCATTTAATTATCTCATTATGGTGGTAGGTGAGAACCCTAGTGAACCCAGAAAGTGGCGAACTGTATTTCACATTTTTAAGAATTTTTTCTCACCCAATTAAAGATATCCAGTCGTAGTTGGACAGAGGACCTTGTAAGATTTCCGAAAATTCCAACCTTGCATGAATCCAAGCTCCCAGTCAAAAGTTATGGCCATCTGAATATCTGCGCCAGGGTCTGCTTCCTGTCAGCGCTCAAAATGTTGCGCCTCCTGAAGGTGTGCCATAGGTGCATCCATGTGTGTGTTGACATCCTCTTACGTGCGCCAAGGCGTAACTTTTTCCCTGTTGACACTCTGTGTCATGTGCCATTTCCGTGCGCCAAGGGCGCATCCTTTTCATTGTCGACATCCATTTTTGTGCGCCACTTTCCTACGCCAAGGGCGCATCCTTTTCATTATCGACACTCATTTCTGTGTGCCACTTTCCTACGCCTTGGCGCATACATTTTAGTGTTAACACTCATTGTCATGCGCCATTTCCGTGCACCAAGGGTGCATACATTTTAGTGTCAACACTCATTGTCATGCGCCATTTTCGTGCGCCAAGGGCGCATCCTTTTCATTGTTGACACTCATTTCTGTGCACCACTTTCTTGTGCCTTGGCGCATACATTTTAGTGTCAACACTCATTGTCATGCGCCATTTCCATGCGCCAAGGGTGCATCCTTTTCATTGTCGACACTCATTTCTGTGCGCCACTTTCCTGCACTCGACGCATACATTTTAGTGTCAACACTCATTTTCATGCACCATTTCCATGCGCCAAGGGCGCGATGACGTAATAAATGTCGGGGTTTGATTTTCTTTGATTTCCATATCCTTCATTTATCTCTGTATTTACCCGGGGAAATATATACAACAACATACCATCACAACCTTTGTGAAGGTCACCTTAGCTCTCCCCTCAGAAGGAAGCACCTGAGAAGAAGAGCAGAAGGAAGTTGAAGCTCAAGGATGATGAGGAGGATATGTATGGGAAGAGTGCATCAGAACCCTAGTACAACCTAAGGATACAGAGGAGCCTCATGATGAGGAGATGAAGAATGACAAGGAGGGGTTAAAGGAAAAAAATGGAATTGGGTGAGCCATCTAGCGTGCCCCACACCGCTCAAGAAGGTGAAGGACCAACTCCAGACTCTGGTGCCCGGGTTCCTAAGGGGAAAAAAATCAAAGGAGGGGAAGGTGAGTGAAGAATACGTGGCTCCTACTATGGGGTATGTAGAAGACCCAAGCAAAATTATATGCACCTAATTTTAGAGAACCATAGGGATAAATGACTTATATGGATGAGAGTTGATGGATCCAAAGATGGTCACTACATGTACTAGAAAGTAATTTTCTTGGTCCATGTAAACACATATGTACGAACCAAATTTTGATATGTGAGAAATCATGTGTCTTGTGCAAAGTGAAGAAGGTACCGAAAAACATGCACGTGATCCAAACCTCCCGTAATTTCTGATTAACAAGTGATAAATGCCTTGGTCAAGGTATCTAGATAAGGTTGCATGGAGGAATGTGGATAAAGAGAAACAATTAGAGTACTATTGGAAGATAATAAGGATAAGACTACATAGATAAAGCACCTAAAATAAGAGAAGGAATGAGAAGAAGAAAAGAATGAGGATTTTTTTAGCATGGCTGAGGAACTTGGTGACCATATTCTTAAGGTAAGGCCTCATTTAGAATCTCAGGTTCCTCAGAAGTTTCCCTCTATAATGCATTATTTGTGCACACTGGTAAACCTGGTTTTAGATGAAGGGCTCGTTCGAATGACTACACCAAAAGATCTTGTAGAAGAAGAAGCAAGAGAAAAGGCCAATATTGCCAGAAAATTTTCAAGTTATGAGGCTTTGCTCCAAACCTTGAAAGATGAGCTGAAGAAAGTAGATCAAGCTTTGAACATGTGTGCGGCATTGGACATGATAATAAGGATCAAAACTATAGTAGAAGATAATGAATTTCTGAAGGAAATGAAGGATGAGACACTTGGGCACGTAGAAAGGCTATCTCCGATGAAACAAAAGTGTGAGGCCCTCACAACAACCCAAGATCCACACAAGGATCAAATCAATGAGATTGGGAAACTTATAGCGTAGAAAATGGATTTCATGGAAGGAATGGTGTTAGGTATGACCAATATTGTCCAAGTGCTATAGAATGAAAAAGAGAAGATAACTCAGGATGAATTAGATGCCATAGTGATAGACATTCCAGAGAAAATAGGGGATGTGTTGAGTGACTGGAAAACATTGGAAGCCAAGCTTAAGGGTGAATATCCAAAGTTGATCCTACCTATAGAAGAGGGAACTATAGAGTAAAACTTCATTCTTTCATTTCTTTATTCTTTGTTGTCAGATAAATAAGAGGGAATTACCCATTTCTAGGATGGAAATGTACTTTAGTGTGGGGTAATGTTGAGCAGATGGAATATTTATCTAAAGTGAAGACACATAAAGGATGTGCATGCGGGAGCAAGGCACATTTGAATGCGTGGAGGAATAGCAAAACAAGCATGCGCGAACACTTTGAATTTGGAACTTAGCCATTTTGTGGGTCCAGGATATTTCTAGAGTTAGTGTGCTGGGAACACAAAGACATGAAGACTTGTGGTCCACATAATGGTATTTTGGGAACAAGCATCAACTAAGCGCCATGCATAGTTTAGGCTAATAATAGGATTTCTACTTAGAGTTAACTATAGGAAGTCTATTGTTAGAACACTTGCATGGTTTTGCATCCTTTTGTAAAGGCACATGGCTATTATTTAGCATGTGGCCTATTTTGAGAAAGTGCATGGGCGGTGAAGGGAAATTCCCCACCCCTATATATATGTATTGATTTGCATAGTTTGGTGTGTCAATTATTGTAGAGTTATGCTACGGGTTTTTTCACGCGCATGACTCTTGGAGATACCTTTATAATGTATGAAGCTTTTGTGTTTTACAGTATTTAATACAATGGATCACATTAGATGGATAATGGCGTTGAACATGAATGAAACTAGTTCTTATATGATAAATCTTGTTATAGTCATTGTTTCATTCATCTTATATAAATTCTAAGATCTAGATCTGGTTTATGTATTGTGGATTGTTTACTGTTGGCTATGAATCGAATATACATATGCACTATCATGCTAACATTCTGTACAAGAAAATCTAAAGAGGATCTTGGTGCCTTTACACACTTCGGGTGAGTGCTCAACTCATGCTTGAGTGATATGCCAACACGCCTGTGTCATTTACAATGAATTCTAGGCTACATCAAGTGTACATTGATACTAATGGACTAATAAAAATGGTGTTCTATGATACTTATTTATCCTCTACATTATTTCATTGCTTTCTCTTGCCTCTCATTGTGCTTGCAGGTTTTGTGCATATCTTTATTTCATTACAGGATTCAATGTTTGTTGTGCTTATTTGGGAATGGTGAATGCATGTGTTGTGGTCTGTGGTGCATGTCCACCCTCTCCATGGTCATCTTTCTCCATTTTATAGTCCGGGAAGATTGTCTAACAACCCCTTCTCTTGGTGCTATCATTGTTTCTAGTGTAGGATTTCCTTCATTTCATGTATTTTATCTATCCCTGTCTCCTTGGAAGTGTTAGAATAGGTTTAGTTAGTTTTTTTCTTGCATTAGGGGTAGTTTAGCATTAGGATTATAAACAGAAGCCGATATTATCCGAAGATCCATCTCAAGCATGTAAGTACCATAGGTTGAGAGATGGTACCCATGTTACCCAATCACACCAAATGTCTTAGTTACACATGCTAGCAATTCAAGGCGTGTTGTGGTTTGGTGATAAAATATTTGACACACTGGTGGGACAAAATTCAAGTTTGATCATTCACAACAAGTTGATGTTATCTTATTGAAAATCCCAACCCTTGGAAGCACTTTGCAAGAAACTTCGACTTCGTGAGGTTACATTTTACTTCAATTTTGGAGTTTTCACATTTTGGACTCCGTAGGTTAAACTATAGGGTCCAAGTTCTGAAATTGAATTTTGGGGGTTTCACATGTGAAAAACAGGTCTTAAGTTATCCTAAGGATAGATCAAGGTTCGGATGTTGAAAAGGTGGCTTTAAGTTCTAATTTCATAATTTCAGACTTTCTGGGGTCATATCACATTTTGGAATTTTAGATTTAAGAGGTTTTACTACACTTTTCATTTTGGATTTTAGAGATCCCTTTGCATTTCTGATTTTGGACTTTGGATATTTCAAGTTTTGGGTTTCAGATTTTAGAGATTACTTTGCACTTCAGTGATTTTAAAATTTTGGGTTTTGGAGTTTCTACCGCACTTTTTATTTTAGACTTCGAGGTTGTTGTGCATGGGCTAGGTTCTGAATTTTGGATTTCAGAGATTAACTTCTACTAAACAAGTTATAACTTCCTAAATCAGGTTCCGGGCCTTTTAAGGTTGTTATTTTCATTTTATTAACTTGTTATGCTCTTGATAAAATATCAACCTTCAAAGGTTGTTGCAGAAATCACAACTAAGCGACTCCATTGGTCTAAGTAACACATTCTTTGAGTTGCAAACTTTTCTTTTCTTTCCACCCATTTCCATCAATTTTTCCTTCCACATATTTCCACTTTCTTCCATTCCATAAATTTTTGTAATCATGACTTCATTTATCTCATGGAATTCACACTTGCAACAACAACCATGTCACTTCAACCCACCTCCAAATTTAAAAATTCATCTCCAGGATATTTTCACACTCTTCCGGAACCATTCTACGATGAAAATAAGTAGTATGCATATGTCCCCATAAACAAGACCAAAACCAATTTTTTGACCCATCGATTGTGTAGCTATTGAAGATTAAGGATATGCACATTTTAGAAGCCATCCCACATATGGAGATGATGAGTTACATTGAAGATTAAAAATATGGAGGCAAGTATGGTGCGCCTCGGTACTAGATTACAAATGATGGCCTTCCAAATTGGTTTTAGGACACCCTATCCATGAGTTGGTCCTACCCCAAGAAACTTACCCCAAGAAACTATAACCCTCAACAAAAGCTCGAATTCATGGTTGAAATGCTACCCCTACTTGTAGAATGGATCAAGGAGATAGAGGCCTATGAGTGTAGCATGAGTCAATCCTACCAATGGGATATCCTTGTGTTTCCATGTCGTACCCCTCCTCCCATGCCCCCATCTATGTCATTTTAACTAGAACACCATGATACTTTCCCTCCATCTATTTCCCAGTTGTGGAAACCATTTCTTCACCTTCCCATCTTCCATCCCATATTCAATTTTATGCCATTTTACCTCCTAATATTTCACCACCTCCACAAAAAGTAAATTCACAATATCCTTTCCCACCACCAATATTTCCATAGTCGGCTTAGGGCCCAACACAACCCTCCTCTCATAGTACTTAACCCATTTTGGGAACAAAATAACTAAAAATCAGTCAAGAGGAGAACAAAAGTGAAGAACTTAGCAAGGAGAACTTGTAAAAAAATTAAGAGAGTGGCTCTCAAGCTAGGTTCAATATTACCCAAATTCCCCTCATGACTAAGCCTTCACAAGTAGTTGGTTTCTAAGAACAATTGGTGGAAAATGATGTTGCAAAAGAGGAAGAATGAGAACATGATGAGGACTAGAAATCTATTATTACAGAGTGTATTGTTCATATGAGCACTTAGGTGTCAAAAGTTGCTAATACATGGAAGCCTCGCAACATCATCTCGTGGAAGGAGAAAAAACAACTCCTAGTTCAGATTGGAAAGGAGCGTATGGAGGAAGAAAAATAAATTCAGAGGACTTGGGCACAAAACAAGCCATGTGATAAACTTTAAGCCCTTATCACACTTCATCCTCTCTAAATTATAATTTTGGGGATAAGTTTGATCTCTCAAAATTCATGATCGAGGATGAGGAAAACCATGGTGACAAGTTGCGGATTCAAAGGAAATCATAGAAGGAAGGGAAATCTTAACAAAAGCAGATAAATAAAGAAGATGCTTATTTATCATATTTTGAGAAGTGTTTCGACTGGGAAGGCCCCTTATAACTTTTCAACTTTTCTATCCCAAATTCCATCCTCCAACACAAAAATCCTATTGCCATGGAAGGAGATATTCAAGGGTATCTTGATTCTTCAAACAATCCTCTTGAATAAAGATTGGAGGAATTGAATCTTCCAAGTTTCATACAGACAAGAGAGAGGATGAGAACAAGGATGGCATAACTTTAATACCGGTCATTCAGAATATCGCTTGTTTGTAGATGAGTAACAAAGCCAAAATAAAGTCACAGATAGTCCCACTTTCTAGGAATGTTTGCATGATGAATTCATTATTAAAGTCGAGTTTAGAGCAATGGGAAAATACAGAGGGTCAAACCTTGTCCAATCAAGTATTTAGCTTCATTGAAGCCAAAAGAGGAGGGACAACCAATCACATTCACTTCAAAATGTGAGGGTGAGTTTCACACTCTCAAGAATTAGCTGCAATACCTCTATAAAAGAATTCAGTGAAACTAAAAGAGGCATGTATTCTCTTTCCAATTAATGCCTTGGTGAACCAAGTAGAGAATTGGGCTTGTTTCAGTTTTTCACTCTCATTCTCAGCCATGTAAATTTTCAAATCATCTACATGGTTTCCCATTGTGAGGAAGGGAAGATATTTTGCACAACCAATTATAGAGTTAATTTAGCTCACCCGTGCCTCTCCGGGAAGGGTAGGGCAGGAGTAGGTTTATTTCCAACAGAAGAAGCATTTATGCATAATCTGCATGTCTCACTTGGGCACATATGATTTTCTATTTTGTGTATAGTTTTTTTCATGTTTTCTCTAGCATAGTACACCATGTTCAGTATGCCACCTATAAAGGAATATTGTAGTAGCTCAAAGTTACAGGAAACAATTGGAATTCTCAAGACAATCCAAATGCAGAGCAACTAAATCATATAAGGGAAAAATTTAATAATTTTTATCCTCTTATCTCTTTAGATCAATCATTTGAGCTTCTAACACCCCTTACAGGATCAAAAAGTCAGTCTCAAGGAACAAACTTCCCAAAAATTTCATTTAAGGTTTCCCTAAGTTTGGAAGCAGAAAATCAACCTCAAATCCTTGTTAGGTTGTTTCAGCTTATAAATCTTATGGATTTGTAAGGAGTCTTAACCTTCAACGGTGTTCCAAGAACCATTTATATGGGAAAAAAATCCAAATTTAATAGAGTTCCATGATGTCCCAACTCAACAAATGTTTTACTCAAAACTCTGCAATGTGCTATGCATGCCAAACAATCATTAGTTTCAATGTGCTTCATACTTGGCAAAATTGAGTTTCGGGATAGGTTTGAAAGTTGTTATCACGTAAAATTGACAAGGGAAATTTTGCAGGTAACCATACCAAAATTTCCATTTTGGTCCCCGTTGAGGTCTCTTAACATTCGAATGGCATAAAATCCCTTTCCGGAAAATCTAGTTTTTAGAACTTGGTCATTTTCAACCTTTTTGGGTTGGGCGTAGTTTTCATTCACATTACATCAACCAAAACTATGCCCCTCTATTCCTTTGGCACATTCTAGGGAGTGTCAACACTCCAAATGTTGTGCCTCCTAATGTTGCACCTCTCAAAGTGCGCCTAGGCGTAAATGCCACCTTGTTATCACTCTCTAAAGTGCAAAGTGGGCACTGAAAACATAGTGTTGACACTCCCAAAGTTGTGCCATGGCGTAAATATCTTCATGTCGACATCCACTTAAGTGCACCATAGAAAAGTTGGTGGCACATTTATTGCACCTTTTGCTATATATAGGCGCATCCGACCTGTCATTTTCACAATTGAAAAAACATGAAAAGTTATTCCTCTGTACTTGTCAGTGTTCTTGTCAGCCTTGCGTGTTGCCATTTGTTGCATTCGTGGACCCCACATCATCTCCTTTATCGTTATATATTCCTGGTAAGTGGCCCTTGCCCTTCTTGTGGATTTGTTGTGGTTTTTATGTTGGTTTAGGTGATTAGGATTGATAATAAATGAACCTAAGAAGATAACACAATCCCAACACATATTGCAAAACCCACCTTCAAACCATTTTTACTCTCCTTCCAGATCTGCAAATCTGGAAGACTCTGCCACAAAACAACTCAAACTCATTTGTCCCTTATTCTCTTGCTTTGCCAAGATTAACTCCTTGCCATCAAAATCTAAGCCAAAAGAGTGAAAATCATGAAAATTTTGCAAAACAACCCATTATTTTTCCTTTGGCACAAACTTCATTCTTGTTACATCAAACATAGTCACACCACAGTGCACTGTCCCTACATGTGGCATAAGCCTTCTCTCGCACCTTATAAACATTACAAAATTCCCTAGGCACAAGTGTTGGCACCAAAGCAACTACAACAACATCTGAATGTTGTGCAAACCTTTCCGCGCCGCACAAACTAAACCACTTGGCACACCTCACTCTCATGCAGCATCTACCACATCTACGCCAATGGTGCATCTTGGGACCTTGCTACACCAATCATATCTCATACCCCACTTAAAAAGACTTCCAATGGTGTAAGCACACATCCTTGACACCAACATCTAAATGTTGTGTGTAGTCTTTCCACACCCCGCGCCCCTTTTGGCGTTGTTTTCTCCCATGCAACACTTTCCCAAAGTGCACCTTACTTTTCTAAATCCCTGCAGCCTACAGTAAAGCTACGCCTTGCGCCCAGAGGCTCATAAATTGCTAACTTTTCATTCTGTAAGATTTGATGGACAACTTAACAGCTAACATGGCTCTTCTGTGATGGACTTCCCTAATTATTCTTGTAGATCAACAACTAAACTCAGATCCACACATGAATTCATCGAGTAAGAAGCCAACTAAGTCCAAAGGTAAAGCCAAGCTAATAGAAGTAGAAATGAAATATAAATACCAAAGTCAGGATGCTTGAGTCTCTTGTAGAGTGTGATCTTGATATCAGAGATTCAGAACTTGGGCACATTGACATGGAGGAATTCTAGGCCAGAACCAAGAAGGTCATAGGCAACCCATGGATGGATAAATTGGTTGGCAGTGGTCTGCACTTTCTGCGCAGAATCCCGAAGCTTAATCAATAATAAGGACACAAGATGTGTTAAAAATGAGAAGGGAAAGGTGATAATAAACCTCACTGCCCAAAATTTTGAGATCATGTTGGGTATCCCTCACCACTGACATTTTGAAGCAGTAAGCCAGGAGGACTGCATGAAGACATGGACTGAAAATGAAGACAAATGCATGTAGTTAATGAATGAGTTCTACCTCGAAACAAGAAGGTTACAAACAGGTGGCCACAAGTCTTTCATCGTAGTGACTTTTTAGAGGAGCTGAGTGACACAATCACCTTCCTAAGTAGGGTATTTGGGCTCTCCGATGCCCATTACTTTCACAAGTGGATGCTCAGGTATTTAGAAATAATGAATAAAAATGTTCCCGATCGGTATTTTTAATGGAGAGAGATTATCAACAAAGAGAACATCTCGAGAGAATCTCCAACAACTTTCAACAACTGGGAGGTTCTATATGAACTCCTATGTGGTATATGCTGCTACCTCAGAGAGGGACTACCCAACATTGAATCGGTATGGGGTATGGCTCAGGTCAAAATATACAAGTACTAGCCAGAGTTAAGACTGGTAAACAACATAGCCCAATTCAATAAAGTCAATGACATCTTCTTCTATGGCGTCATCTACCTCTTGAGGCCCAACATGACTTATGGTTGGACAACCAAAAGCGTGGTCACCACCACAGAGAAGTGGGGAGTGTTATTCACGCAATTCCCCACTTTCACCTATCTTAGAGCCATTAACTTCTTGGGAGAGCCCACCAAATTTTTGAGGTATGCTGGACCAAAGCTGATCCTATTGGAGCTATCTAGATAGCTTATCACATACCATGAGAAGTGTTTAAAAAGGAAGAAGGGTGGAACTCCATTCCCCTCATAGTGGGCAGGTACACCTACACTTCATAGGGAAAATCCCGGGAGATGTTTGTAGAGCTTGAATTGCTCAATTTGAAGCATAATTTCCGCAAGAAGGCCAACCTTTGATCCTCATGATTTCCTTCCAAGAGCAAATATCGATCCAATTCACATCCCTCAGATCAAATATATCTACATCAATCTATATCACGAAGTTGATCTCAGATGAAAGGATCACTCCCGACTGGCCCTGGTAGAGATCATTCAATATGGTGTGGCTATCATCCCAAAGGGTTTCTAAGCAACTGATCAAGAATTTGATCAGGTCTATCTAGACACGGATGGGGAAAATTGGCCATTTACCGAAATTGATAGAAATAAGGCCCCTCAGACTATTGAGGAAAGGGTCAAAGGCACTCTGTAGCGCATCGAGCATTGGTGCAAGAAAAATGGTATCATCTACCTTGGGGTAGACTTTACCACATCTCCCTTGGGAAATGCACCCACCAGGTGAAACGCTTGCCTAAAGGCAAAGGTAAATATATAGAAGGATAGGCAAGCACTACTCAGAAAGAAGTTCCTGAGAGACCTCCTTCCACTTTCGAAGAGAAAGTTGTGAACCCGTATCCCCAAGAAAAGAAGAAGTGACTAGTGCTCTAATGGACACATCCACTCAGGATGTCGTCACTACTACAACTAATGAGGTCCCAACCATCCCCTCTCTCACTCCTCCTTCCACTCCTCATGTCTCTCAACCAACCACTCTTTTGGTTGTGTCTTCTCCCACATCTTCTACCGTCCCCCTTCCTCTTCCTCCATCTTCTCTTCCCTTATGGATCTGTCCCCCAACATTTCTTCCCTCATCTCATAGATCCCTTCCGCCCCCATGGTTTCCTCTCCTACAATCACTCCTAACCCCATGAGCATTGGAGTGTTGGCTTCTTTCTCAATGCCGCCACCAAGTGTCTCGACACATTTCCTCGTGTCCACTGCAGTTGCTCCTTCTTCCACCCCTGTTTCCTCCTCTTCCTCTAGGTCCCACTCCCTAAGTCTAGAATGGATCTCTAAACACCTGAGCCAGCACAAGAGGAAAGTCCCTATTACACCTATGGACTTCTAAGTTATTCTAGCTAAAGGGCCTAAGAAGCAAAAGGCTATAACCCACTTCTCTCAAAGCGCTTCAGGTGAAAGGGTTATGGAGATCACGTACCCTAATCTCACAAAGAAGAAAGAAGATCTATCTCCTACAGATTTTATAGTGACTCAGGTCACCATGGGAACATCATCAGAGAGCCTGCAAGGAGAGGCCTTATCCGTAGTGGATGCCTTTTGCAAGAAGCTTCAAGAAGTGAAGGAAGAGAAGAGAATATTAAAATAAAAAAACAAGCATCTTCTCCAATCCCTGCAAAAGATGGGAAATTCCCCTCCTATGACTATCGTCAATCCTCTCAAAGTTCTTAGTCAGGAGAAGATAAATGAGTATGCCAAGATCGGTGAGCAAGGTATAGCAGTGTCCACCTAGAGAGAGCAGATCCTCAAAGATAGTGAGGAAGTGATTACAAAGTTCACAAAGCTCTATCAAAATATAAATCAAGCTAACAAGAAACTCTAGGTAATAGTAGGGCCTATCTATGAAGAATTGGACCATGCCAGTTGCAACATGAGACATTCCATAAGATGCTCGACCGCCTACCGATGACTTGGTGAAATTCAGTGTCTTTGATCACCCGCGAGCACCCAAAAAAATTCCTTACTTTGCTTTAGATTATCGAGTTGACCACATGGAGTTTGTCTTGGAAAAGATAGACAAAATCAAGGAGGAAGCCCTGGATGCAATGCATCAAATGGAGCAGATCATCTTAAGAATGTCTCCAGGGTTTCTTGGTGTAGTGTATGCCTTGAGGAAGGTAGATGATACTATTCAAATTTTTAAGGAAATCACGTCGCAGGGTTTAGCGTTAGAGGCCACTTTTGATATAGAATCTATCAACAACCTTCTAGCCTACCGTGACTTTGTTGGATACCTGATGGAGGCAGGTAATGAATAATTCAAACTCCTGAAAAGACTCAGAGATGAATGAGAAACTTGCGAAGTCATCGGGGATCACACCAAGGGTCCAACTCAGGATCGACTTCAGGCGATGGTCAGCAAGTTCATGGAGTATCGAGCTTAGTTTCACATTATCTCTCCCGAGCGGCGGGACACTCATTTCAAGCCAAGGGATGACAACAAATAGGCTCCTTCCTCCTGGGATAAATCCCATTTTTGTAAAAGTATTTAAAAGTATGTTGGCATAAATGATGACATCATCCATGTTGCACCATGAGATGTTGTCATCCACAAAATTGCCCTAAAGTCAACATTTGACTTTTAGATATTTTGTAAATAGTTGTTGGCTCCTTTTTGTCTTCTTTCTCCTTCTCCTTCTATAAATACTTGGATACTTGTAGTATTCAGTGGTGAGAAAATTTGTATAAAAATAGAAGTGAGGAGAGAAAGACTTTGAGCTTTCTTGTAACAAAACAACTTATTAATACAAAAATTGAGACTTTGTGCTGAATTCCTGTGTTATGTGTTAGATCTTTCTTAAGTTAGATCTGCATGCTTATTCTGTTGGATTCACCTATGCTTTTGTCATTTGTTTAACAATATTGCTTTGTTTGTTTATGTGAGTAAGTTTGGCTCTGTTTACTATCGACCCAAAACATAAACCCTCTGACCTTTCTATTTTGGAATTCATTTCTTTTCTCCCTTCAATCCATATTTCTTCTATTCCTTCCTTCATTCCTTTCTGTTCTTCGTCGGAACTAACTCTACTAGGATGAGATCCCAAACCCCGAAGGCAGAATACTATAAGACTTGCATAGATTCCTATTAGTAGAATAACAATAAATCGTTTCACTTTGCTATCTCAAAGAGGGGCTATGCCCTACACACTGTTGGCCTGTCTATCCATAGATCTACCCACCCGATAGATTTTTGAACCAATAAAAGTCCATTTTCAATCCTACGAGATCAAGATTGCAGAGAAAAGAAAGAACATTCGATAGAAAATTTTCCAATCATGTAATTTTCAATATTTTCTTATGAAATATTGGGAAAATGCGAGCAATGGTCAATTCCCGATTCTATTACAACAACATTTAGGTGGCTCAGGGGACAATTTTTCGAGTTCAAGACTAGGTTACAGATATATGGAGCATAATCCATGCCCAATGGAGGCTTCAAGCCACCGGGTCTATGACATCTAAGAACCAGATGTCTCCGCGAGTCACCAAATTGTTATCCATTTTTCCTCGGGAAAATAGATAACAGAGTAGATCAGATCCAAACATTGCAAAAGGCCCCATAGGTCAATTAGGGGCTTATAATCATAATCAAGTGTTTCAGGATAATTTGTGAGTGTTTCAAGAGCTATAAATCATTCAAGGATTTTTTTCCTCTTTTGGGTTTTGAAAAGGGGTCAAAACTTACTCAAGGTTAAAATGGGCCCAAACAGACCCACATTTGGCCCAAAACAAGCTAAAAATGGAAAAAATAAAAAAAATGGGTCCCAAGGTAGTCTACTTATTTGCTCTCCAACGTGAGGAAATTTGATATTTTTTTAAAATCTTACGGTTTGGGGGCAATAATGAAAATGTGCCTAATGGCCACCGAGCTAAAAAATAGCTCACCAAACAAATTTCGGCGCGGTGGTGGAATATTAGTGTTTGGGTATTTAAATGGATTAGACAAGCCATTGATACCAACTCAATAGGGACCCCAACTCACCGGCTGGCTAGCTCGACAAGATGGGGTTGAGAACTTGTGAGGGAGCATTGAAGAAGAGCTCGATGCACAACTCATTAGGTGCAAGGAACTCATGGGATGAGTCTAAGAAGGACAACTCGGTGGCTCTACATGTGTAGGTATTGAGTGAGGAATTGGATGAATGGTAGTTGAGAGGGACTCATCATGAGCTGAGCTAACAATGATTAGGTTGGTGCCGCTGCAAAAGGTATGAGTTCATCGAGTTCACGGTTGAATCGAGTTGGCTAAGCGAGTTCGCAACCGGAAGGGAAATTTGTTAGAGCCCACCATGGAGAGATTTGGGGTGGTAAGGATGATGTGGGAGCTCAACAAGAAGCCGTGATTGGGGATGTCAATGATAGATCACTTAGTAGCTCAATGAGCTAGTCACCTAAGAAATTGAAAATGAACACAGACCCCCACACTAAACATGAATATGTTTTTCCCTTCTCATTAGATTTTGGAAAATGTACAGTTGATGGAATCATCAGAAAATATCTATAATATGAAACCATCGAAATGGAATTATAGAGATTTTAGGACTCCAAAATTACAAATAAGCTCCCGAAATTGAATAAAGCAAGGTGGTTGGTGAAAGGTCATTAATGGGGCATGGGCAACCATTTTTTCAATATGGGATCAAGTATCAAGGTATGAGCAACATCAAGGGAATCTATATCATGATGCAAGTAGGTATAGAGCTCCATGTACCTAGAAATCTGAATTCCTTCCTCTCTTGCTTGAATTTCTTCTATAAATGTAAAGGGGATGCATTTTACAAAATTTTAGACATTTTCCCTCCCCATGCTCCCCTCTTCTCCATAGTTGGGATGTTGTGAATTTTTGGGCTTCAAGCCTTCAATTTGAATGTTGTAATGGAATACCCTTCTCTTGATAAAATGGTGTATTGTGCATATTAATGGAGTAATGAAAATGGTGTTATATGATACTTGTCTATCCTCTGCATTATTTTGTTGCTTTCTCTTACCTCTCATTGTGCTTACAGATTTTGTGCATATCCTTGTTTCATTACAGTATTCAATGTTTTTTTTCTTATTTGGGAATGGTGAATGCATGTGTTATGGTCTATGGTACATTTCCACCCTCTCCATGGTCATATTTCTCTGTTTTGTAGGCTGGGAAGATTTTCTAGCATACCCATTCTCTTGGTGCTATCACCATTTCTAGTGTAGGATTTCCTTCATTTCATGTATTTAATCTATCCTTATCTCCTTGGAAGTGTTAGAATAGGTTTATTTAGTTATTTTATTACATTAGGGGTATTTTAGCATTAGGATTAGGAATAATAATCCTACCTTCTTCGGAGGTCCATCTCAAGCCCACAAGTTCCACAACTTGAGAGATGGTACCCATGTTACCCAATCACACCGCATAACTTAGTTACAAATGCTAGAAATTCGGGGGCGGGGGGTTGATGTGATTTATTGATAACACTTCATTCTAATGCACAACATCTGGATACTTTTCATGTATCACCTCTTCCCTCGTAATGAGTGGCTTAACCTTTGGAGGCTCATGTGTGTGCATAACCTCGGTGCGTGTAGTAACCATCACAATATGTAACTCAAGATCAAGTTACTTATCATGCATCCACAATGCAACAACACGTTATACCTTGATCATCCCCACACCCTTGTCCTTCTTATTTTTACTCATGTGCTCATATAAATCAAGGCATTCCTCTAACTTTTGTGTCTTCCCACACCATAAGCAAGCGTTATTCTAAGGGAAATCACGCTAATTGTGAGAACGGGATCCAAATGTGTACAAAAATTCTCACACAAACTTACCTCTACAACCATTGCAACGCCGAGATTGATATCCTTCTTGAAATCCTCTATCCCTATTATCCACATTTTTCACCGGTCATTATTTTTTCCTTCTTATTCCTTTGATCCACTTGCCACACTAATCTGACACACTCCCATCTCAATGGATTCATGAATGTGATCAATTAGTTTGAAGTCGATTGATGTCATGAGTATGAGACTTGTAGATATTACAATACATAGAAACCTTCTTTTGAATGGTGCATTGAAAACAAGGACAATCCCAAACATCATGGTTCAGGTGACAGACATCATAATCTAATAAAATGCACGCACCGACCTACGGGGAAATTATCTTTAGTAGTCCTTTAAACTCATAATATGTGCACCATATACCACTACACATCTCATGAGCTGAATTAGCAGAATGATTCTCCCAATGCTTCACCATGGATGCAATCTGTGCCTCTAGAAATGGGATCACTCTAGTGTCAACTCTTCCAAATGTCTTGACACACGTATCTACTTCCAAGGTTTCACCTTGATCCATATAAGTCTTATGAGATAACGCTCATATGAAGGGAGTCAACAATCCACCAAAAAACCACTATGTATGATGACTAGGATGGATACCATAGGAAAAATTATAAAACAAAGTTTTGAAACACGTTTCATACTCCCTTACACTCTCTCGATAGGCCCTTCTTGTTATCCTTGAGCGCATTGATACTGCTTCTCAAAATATGGAATATGAAATTAAGCTATAAATGTAGAGTACAAAGCATCATAATCCACCGCAGCTTATCATGTGGATCATACTTCCTATACTAGCTATACATGCACCCTTGAAAAGTTTTAGAAAATTGACTTACCTTTCTATTTGAAGTTGTGATTTCCTTAGTGTGCCATTAAAGGTCACACTTGTACACATGCTTTATTGTATCTTGAATACCTCTCGTACTATGACAAGTGGAGAGACATTTCACAAGAAACTTGAGGTGTCGATGTGTTTACAGAGGTTTTTGAGGTGGCTATCATGGGTGTGGGCCTTTCCCACTAGATCCAAATCTTCCCGATCCTCCCACACCTCCCATGGCAAAGCTACAAACCAGCTAATGTATTCCCTTGTTTCCCATCTATATTACTAAAATAAACACCCACAGCCTACTTAGTTATAGAACCGAATGAAGTACTTCCAATATTCTACACCCCCACACTCTGTAATGATGATGTGCCTAAAAACAACCCTAATATCATACCTCTAAACAACAAAGCTATCCGGGCCATCATAGTTGTGTTTATTGTCTAACACACTTATGAATTCAACGCAAAATGATATTTACCCATATCTACTTGTTTACCTACACTAGATTACTTCTCAATGACTACCTCTGGAATTTGGAAAACTGAGCATAAGGGATAGGTGGCTAGGTGAAACTAGATGCATGCCTCCAGTTCTCATGCTCTCCTCTGATGCACTCTCATCTGAAGTTGAAGTGGATTCTCTATTATGCTTACCCAATGTGGGGAGTACTTGATCACATGGCTCCTCTTCTACCTTAGGAGCTTCAAAACCTTTGCGATCCATCATTCTCCTCAACTCCATTTCCTCCGCAACCTCCCTTGCATGCGGTATGTCCCTCTCTTATTATTCATTATACTTGAGCTGTCTTTCCTCTCTCTATCTTTTTGCTTCCAGCTCCACCATATTTCACCACACCTACTCTTGCCCTTGAGTGCAGTGGGGATTTATCTACCCATAGGAAGGTGCTCTAAATCTAGTTCTATCATCAAGATATTAATTTCTAAGATTATAACATGCAAATATGATCCTCCGATCTCACACAAGAATCGAACTCACCTCCTCTGACACATGTAAGTCAAAATAACGTACTCCAAAGTATAACTACATAACACTCCAGCCCACCAACAACCTACAAATTTTTTCCATTCCACATCAACATCAAAAACATCTGGTAGTCTTCTTTATTCCAAGGATTCAACCTATACCCCCAACTCTTTCCTAAAGCATACACTTCTAGCCACTCATAAAATTCTACTAGAAAGAAGTTGAAGAACCTCTCATATAACTCATGATAAATATTGACTTCCACCCACTGTTGTGTATTAAAATAAGGTCCAGTGCTATACCTCTATGTAAAATTATGTTTTCTATCTTCAACCCAAATTTCAATGCTCTCAATAGTAAATTGATATGCCATTTACATGTAACATCCTGGCAGAAAATTTCAAAAGAGATCCCAAGCATAAAACTAAAATGCATCTGTTTATTTCACCTAATTGCTATACACACTGGAACTTCATTCATACATATCTCAACACACACCCAAAGCTACTAGTTTCCTCCTTTGTGTTGGCTTGTCAAGATGTTAGCATGCATATCCATGTTTACCAATATCAAAGCATACATTCAAGTGTAGAACATTACATACATCATAGCATGAGATTAGAATGGAAACATAACATATCGATAAGCACTAAGATTAATTGAACCATGAATACACCATACTTAGAGACATCAACTACCATAATCCATCCTCCATAATCCATTACATAGAAGTATTAGATAACTGAAGTTGAGTACATAACACTACATAATGTAGAGTCATGCACGCAAGAACATCAAAGTGACATAACCCTATTACATCACAATATGTCTAATACAATGAAGTATAAAAAGTATATATAGGGGTGGGGACTTTCCCTTCACCACCTATGCATTCTCAAAATATATTGCATGTTCAAAGAAGCCATAAATCCCGCATGCTTTTCTACTAGTCTAATAATAGATTAATCGATAAATAAAATATGCTTTAATTCTACTATTAGATTGATTCATGCATGAAATTTCATCTTCAATTTGCATGTTCTTTATCCTAAAAATAGACATTCCTTGGTCTTCAAGTCTCATTACTTTTATCCTTTGTGTGATCCGCACTCCAACTCTGCTTTTCTATTTTTAGCACGTGGTCCACAAAATTGGCTAAGTCCTAGAGGTTTCCTGCTTAGGCATGAGCCTTCACGTGATATCCATATTTCTCTATGCACACCCCTTCACACCTACTTCGTGTGTGCCCTAGACCCTCGTGTGTGGTATGTACTTAGTAATTTTGGTCGTGCAACAAGAATTAACTCGGAGAGACATACCTTATGGATTTGGATTTTAGCATAAATTTATAATCATCCATCAAGTTCAATTATTATTTCTATCCTTGTAGCCTTGGTAAAAATTATTGTCATACTCGATCCTATTTAAAACCTTACTACATATCCTTCAAAGTGATTCATGACTAAAGAAATAATCAAAATATTCCTCTTGAATCAACTGTCTTGTTTTTTGGTCTAAGAATCCTTCTTTGTCTTAACTCACACCAAGTTATATTTTGATATTTATTTCTTAATTTGTCTTTCCCTATCATTAGAACTTGTTACTATACATTTATTAAAGAAAATACATCTAACAATAAAAACAACAAATACCATCTTATCTTCCTTTCACAAAACTGCCCCAACAAGCCTTTACGAGCAAGATTCTTGGTGAGTTCATGGTTGAGAAAATATGTACATACCTAGAACTAGGTGAAGGAATTTTTGAGTACCCGTTTCCCCTATTATGGTGTGCCTCAAATTTTGAGTTCCAATTATTAGCATAAATCACTTTTTCACCTCTTCAATTTCCCCACTAGCTTCTTGTTCAACTAGCCTTGCTTAGGTTTTTATCTAAGCTTAAATTTTCATGCATGAGGTTCTTGAAATAACTATAGCATATTTTGACATAATTTTTCTATTTTTAATTTCCCATAAGGTTTCATATATTGAGATTAAGGAAAACCTCTTTCCTTCAAAACACTCCTTCCTAATTAGGTCATTGCCTCCCACACCCCGCCAATGACCATATTGTCATAAATAAATTCTTATTTTCACCATATTTTCTCATAATACCACTTGAATTTGATTTTAAACTTAGTGTAGAATATTTCTAGAAGCTTTCAAATCAATTATTGTTCTCAAACCCCAGGCGGGGTTTCTTAGAACCCGATAGGCTAGATATCACTATAAAATCCTTAAAATTCGATTTCAAAGAATAAGAAATGAGATTTAAGATTGCTTCAACATTATATACATGATTTAATTACAAATGGGAAGGAGTTAATTTATTTAACTATCTAAACCATTTAGTATTTGCTTACCTAGACCGTAGGTGACATTATAACAATTTCTCCATGTACTTCTTCAATAATTAGAGTGTGAACCTAATTTTATCATGTCTATAGGATTGATACCATTCACTTACAATTAAATCACTCCTCAACTCAGCCATATATCCTTTCAATGCTTTTTCAATCTTGTCTTACCATGCAACAATCAAAATTTGTTCCTATAAGTGCTAGAACAAGGTTTAAATTCTTTTATTGATCGCACTAAACTAGATTATTCACATACAAGGTATTTTTAATGGATTGGCATATCTATTTAATGTATCAATGTTATTCATTAATGATTCAAGCACATATGAATCAAAATGTTATATATTCTTACCCAAACAATCAAATTCTTAGTCTTTTCCTTCACTAATAGGCCCATTTTGTAATCGAGTCTTCTTTCACCAAGCTTCCTTCAAGCGATACATGCCTTCTAGAAGCCTAGAATACTCGAAAAGTTTATTTAGGGATGTAACCCCCAAGTAGAAAAAGTAACTAGTTTGAAGACACATAATAGAGGATTCATGCTGAATTTACCCTTAAGTCCTTTTCAACGATGTTTATGCTACCTTGAAATAGTTTTCAAATGATCATTTCTTTCTTATTTCGTCCTTTATGAGACATTGTTAAGCATAATACACCTTACAATTCACTACAATTGAAAATCCTTTCAATTCACGACTCAAAATATTTTTGCATACTTGTACATCCTTTCTCGGATTTTATGGTTGATCAACTGACTAAGAGAATATACATTTCAAGGTTTTTAAGATGAAACTCTACATATATGACCAACTTGCAGCCTTCTCATGGGGACAAAATACATTATTGGTTATCTACCAAAATAATTTCATGAATGCTCCTTTCACGAGAATACCTTGTTACTTATTTGACATCTCTTGCTCAAAACTCAATGGACTTAGGGATCCTTTAGATATATCATTACGTTCTTCATTCTAGCACATAATAGTTTGAGAACTATTCATAGTCTCTAGGCGAGAAAACTTGTCAAAGCGGAAAAATATGTGGTTTTCCTTCCAACACTCTAGGATTCAAGTCCCTCTACTTAGGCATTAAAGCTTCCATTTTTACATGCATGTGAAAAGGTGGATTTCCCCCAGTGACCTTGTGCTCAGGGATCTAACAAGGGCACTCCACCAACCCTACGAAAAGATAAAAATTTATTTCTAGATAATACTTTGGGTGAGAGTGGGAAAGGGAGTAAGAAAAGAGATAGGACAACTAATGCTCCAAGTTGAAACTTAGATTCTTTCACACACTAGTTAGAAATTTCCACACATGCATTTATGAGAAGAAATACCCAAAATTTCCATTTCTTGGCTAAAGGAAACCATGAATGCAAAGATGCACACATTTAGCCTTGAAAATAGAAACTTCTTCCTTACTTAGCATTTCAATCAAATTTGTATAGAGTAGGAAAAGGTGGAAGCATATGCAAGAGGAGGATAGAAGAAAATCACTATCTACTTTGTTCTCTCTAAGTACAATGTACTCTTAAGTTTATAAAATTGATCACCAACCCTTTGAAAAGAGAAGGCCTTTAAAATTTATAGAATGAGAGATGAATGTTCATCTATCCTCAATTCCTTTTCATATATCCTCGCACAACTTAAAACTTTTCAACTTCCTAGGAAACTTTTAAGTCCCTTTTTATAACATAAAGGTGAATTTTACATTAGAAATATGAAGTTGCTTTTTAATTTTATTAAGGACATATAAAAAGTGCACCCCAAAAAGAATTATAACATGGAAGAGAGAGAAAGTTGGGGGAGGGTGAGAGAAGAGAGAGAAAGAGAGAGAAGAAGAAGGAAGAATTAGAAGCCACCTCTGATGAAGTCCAATGATCTTTGTTGGATGATCTGATGAAACGCTCCAATGTGATGAACTCTGAATCCTTTGGCACATCTCAATCCTCCTTTGTTGACGTTTCATTTCCATTTTTATCCACTTTCTATTTTTAGTATGCCTTGCCATGGACACATGATATTTTTAGTAAGTGTATTGAGGTGGAAAATTTGATCCAGGAATACGGGGGCATGATAGAGAAGGAAACACATGTGCAATGGAATTTTTTATGAAAATTAATTAGTAGGAAAAATTTATGCATGGGAAAATTTTACTGTCCCTACTACACCAAGGGGATGAGAGGGACAAAAAAACCACTTTGTTCCTAGAGGCATGATTTTGCACTTTAAGACCTAAACTGGAGGAAGAGTTAGGGATTGCAAATACACACACGATGCAAAAAAATTTGGGATCAAACAGAGACAATAGAGAAAAATTTATGCATGGGCGCATTTTATTGTCCCCATTGCACCTTTGCAAAGGGACATGAGGTGCACAAAAATGCGCCTTGCACTTTTGAGAGGCAAAACATAAGAATTTGACTCATTGGGAGAGAAACTTTAAATTAAGATTTATGGGAGAGCATGTTTGCAAAATCACCCACTTGATTCTAATAGCCTCTAAAAATGTGATAATTGCAAAAATCCCATGTCAATTTGTGTATTGTTCTTCAAGTTATGAAGATTTTTCACTTTACGGCCAACGAAGTGATTTTGCTCCAAGAACAAGCACCAAGAGCCTTCAAAAATCCATGTTTTTGCTTGTTTTATCCTCATATTATCATATAAAAAATGGTAATAATGGGTCTAATCTTTTGATCCTTCTTAAAAATCTTCCAAAAATGACATCCTTCCTTGGAATCACCAAGTGTGCCCACTCAAAATTAACTCACATAGAAGGGCAAAAGGTTTTATGAAAAATATAAATGTTCCACCATGCTCTAGGGATATTATCAATTTATGAAGAGTATTTATTTTTCTTCTAACTCCTTACGGAGCTCCCGCAATCGTGTGACAAAGATCAGGTACCTATTTTAACTACCTTCTCCTCACATGGGAGACCAGTCATGAAAAACCATGTGGAAGTAAGGGAGAAGGTGAATTTTTTTGTCCCATTTCTATAGGGATGAAGGGAAAAAAAAATTTCCACTTCATTCCTCATTGTGACACTTGGCGATCATCCATGTAGGGAGAGGGAAGGCTCTAACTTAGCTCTTGGGGGCTTAACTGGAAAATGAGAGGTCACATTGGTGTTTTGGGGATAAAAGGGATGGGAGAATTTTTGTGTCCCCTATGTCCCTTTCCTAAAGGGAATAAAGGGACATGAAATTCCTCCAGAGATCTTAAAATCTTTAATTTTCACGACACGCCTCCTTCTAAAAAAATAGCTAAGTATGAAAACTCTTACCTTGGGACCGACTTGCGAAGGTGATATCTCGGGCTCCCGGATGAATTTCTGGGTGAAATTTTATATGATTACTCTTGAAAAAACCTCAATAAATCCAATGGTGATTCTACCAAGATAAAAATTTGAATTAAAATCTCTCAAAAACCTTTCTTTCTTAGTTTTATCCTCATTTGTTGTGCGCATGGAAAAATGAGTTGCCTAGGGAAGTGCATGATGTTTCATGATGTATCATTTTTTCACCATTTAGGGAATTGAAAATTATTTACATTTAAACCTTGTTGGGATTTAAAATCATCACATATTTCCTAGAACCTTTCTTTGAAACTCGTGTCCTCATTCATGGTGAGTGCTTGTTCGAGTTTTTAAAACCCGCTTTTTTTTGTTTCCAACACCTCTGAATCTTCCCAAATCTTTAAAAATAATCTCCTTGATGTTCCTAGCACTTCAATGCTCCTAAAAATGATAATTACTCCTCTGATCCACTTTGAGGGTGGTGCACTAGTCTTAGGAAGGCTAATGATAGCCCTTCCCAAAATGCTTGAATGCTCCAGAAGTTCCTAAATCACCTAGGGGACACTTGAAATTCATTTAGGATCATTAGGCTGACAAGATAGGACTAGTGATTGGGATAGATTGACTTGGGGGTGTCTTTGGGAGGTATGACTTTAAAAAAATTTTGACACCGTGGTCTATTGTCATGGTCAAAATTGGAATTTTCATCTTGCACATTTTCATGACAAAAATGGCTCTAGATTGGGGACATGTTATGGATAGAGCAGCGAACGAAGACATGGCATGAGAACTCCCAGAATCTCAATTTACAATATGTTGACTAGTGCCTTATCTTTTGGGCTTTATAGGAGTCACATACAACTTGCAAGAGATAGCCAGAAAGGAAGAACACACAAAAACACACACAACACATGAAATGGGAAAACACACACAACAAGAAAGGGAAATTATATACAAGTAGAGGGATATTTATAGAGATGGGGAAATATATACACATACCCAATAACAAGTTGATAAAAATGCATTCCATCATGGAATAATGGATCAAGTCTAACCTTTGAACCATAATTTTTTTATTTGATCAAATCATGCTCTAATGATGGCTTTGAATTGCTTAAGAAGAAGAAGAATGATTATGGACCCATGATTTTTCAATCACATTGCATAAATAATTTTATGACATCCATAAAAAATATGTCACTTTCTTGAAACTATTTCCTCTTGAAGATTTCTCTTGTTGTCATGCGATCGTGAGAAACCACTCCTCCATGTTTTTAGAATTGGAAGCATTGACCTTGTCATAGAAATATACTTCATCTTGGGGTCACAACATGAAATCATCTCCTTCATTAGCAAGACACTCTTGAAGGGGTGAAAAAAAAATAGTCTTCTTCACATTCAATCACCTTTCTAAACATACCACTTTTTTTTTCTTCATGTAATTACTTTCAGAGATGGAGGTTAAATCATTGATCCAAAGGTCTTCATCATCCTCGAGAGATTGTTACAACAGGAAAACATGTTCAAGACAAATCAAATATTGAGGATGGTGAGTGAAATATGATTTTTAATTCCTTGACAAGAGTCATGCACATTCTCACTTTGTTACTCGGTGACTGTTATCAATATCCATTAGCTTGAAGTCCACCTTGGTATCATTTACAAAATTGTAACTCTTGGTTTGGTCATATAAGCATTCTTCACCCTTCAATGGATTTTTCCATATGAACTCTTGTTTTTCATTGGTGAAGCATTCCAAAGTGGTGGGAAAAAATTGGTTTTGAATACACTCCCAAAACTCTTGCAGATTTTCACCATGTTCCAAACAACTTTCTTCAATGCAAATCAACTCAATATTTTCCATGTTATCATCCACCATAGTAGAGATGTTATCTTCTAGATTGAGGAATTCCAAAGGATATTTAAGGACCTTCCTTCCATGACCTTCCTCATACAATGTGGAAGAAAAATAAATATCTTCACACTCCCTCTCATCAACCAAGGGATTGAGAAGCAATTAAACTCCTCCATTGGCTCTATATCAACATCAAACACTTGACATATCAAAATGAAGAAGCACAAATTGAATCACACTTATCTTGCATTTCCATAGCTTGAGTGAGGAGTTCAAGGATGAGTTGATGGTTTTCGGTCTCTTCTACTACCTTCAAGATGTATTGCACATATAGTTATTTCAATATTTCTAGAGGTTCATTTTCATTTTTATTGAAAGAGGCTCTACATTGTGCTTCCAAGAGATGGTTGAAAATATGATCTATATGTCTCCATGATTCACTTTTCCATGAAATATCCTTGCAAACATTCACACTTGATTCCATGCTTTGTGGGAACTAAACTCCTTCGATCTCAAAATCCATATCATCCTCTTAATGGGACCATGTTGAAGAAAAAAACGTGGGAAGAAATTTCAACATTATCGTGATCATCCATTATGGAATCCTCTTTCTCAGATGGATAATTAAAGACTTCATACTCACTTTGATGATCATTCTTCTCCTTGGGTGAGAAGATATTGTGTTGAAATTGTTCATTCTCTTTAGCTTTGGAAAGGAAGTGAGATTCTTCCATCAAATCATCCATAATTGAATCGGGAAGAGAATTTGGTTAATTGGCTTTCTTGATTTCTTCATGCATCATCTCTACATCACTTGAAGGATCAAAATAGGAGGGAAAATCCTCCATGACCATATTGAATTCATAATTTTCAGGTCCATGATGCCGGGTGGATTTCTTTCACTTCTTTACACATGTCCATTTCATCATTAATTGAAAGATCAAAATTTGAAAGGGGACTATTCATGCTTACTTTGAACTGGTCATTTTCAATCTCTTCATCATTGGTGGAGTCTTCAAAAAGCATTGAATCATCCATTATGTAACAAGAATATTCCTCTATTGAATATATTACTCTTCTAATGGGTTGTTCCTCGAGCCAAAAAGAGTTGATGAATGGCGGTTCTACCTCCATGTCTCTTTCATCATCTTCCATGATGTTGCTTTGGTACTCATCAGAAGGTTCAAGGATAGGATCTTCTTTAAGAGCATCCAAGAATATCCTAGGGATGAACACCTCATAGTGCAAAAAATCATCAAGATCCTCTTGAGATTCTTCATTGTGACAACATGAAGTGATTCGAGGTATTCATACCTTCTTTGTAAAGCTAGAGCACACCTCTAAATTTCTTGATAGGCTTCGTGATCAAAATTTCCTTCTATTATGCTCTGAAGCCTTTCCACATATTCTCTTTTCAAGATGTTCATTTCTTCATCACCATATGTAAGGAATTCATCTATAGAGTGGCAAAAAAGATAATGTTCTCAATTTTGTAGTGAGTTGCGTGAGGTTGTAAAATTCTTCCTCAGTGGATTCCACACCACCTTGTCCTTCAAAATATTCTATAAGACTAGTTTTACTCTCATAAGAATGCTCGAGAGAAAGATCTTCTTCGGAAATGTTCAAAAACCTTTCGCATTCAAAACCTTTCGTGATTCCTTCCTCCATAGGAAAAATATCTTCTTTTCTTCCTCTCTCATGAGTGATTCAAGATGTTCATATCTCCTTTGCAAAGCTAAAGCATATCTCCAAACTTCATGGTAGGCTTCGGGGTTGGTATTTCCTTATGCTGCGTCTAGAAGCCACTGCACATATTATCTTCTTAGAGTGTCCATTTATTCATCACCATATATAAGGAGTTCATCCAGAGGGAGGGAGATGAAATACAATTAAATGAGTTTCTTGGATAACTATGTGATGTTGAAAAATTTACCTTCGGTGGATTCTGCACCATCTTGTCCTTTATAGATACTTTTGTATATCTTTTGAATGTTCTTCATCCATCTCTTAAATTCTTGATTATCAGCAAGAGAAATTCCCATTCTTTTTCCTTTGGCTGCACTCTTCTTGAATTGTAACCACCATGAATTGATAGTTGGGTCTTCACATACGATGATTTTCTCTATTCTGGAAAGTCTCTTTCTAGATTTTGTGGAGATAGTGTGAGCCTTCTTTCCTTCACATTTCTTGGCTTTGCAAGAGATGTTCTGAATGATGGTTGATCAAAAATTTTCAATTCTCAACAATCCTCTTCTTCTTCTTCTTTGTTGTCACTCATTGGTACTTCACTCCAAACTAGGAATTTTTTCATTGTGATGTGGATACAGTCATTCCTTGATGGAGTCACCTAAAAATGATCTTCTTTAAAATCATTTTTTTTTTTTTTAATATATACATGTTTTTAGATTTTTGGACCTTGTGGTCATATTTTGGATATATATGTTACTAAATATACCCCACAGTGGGTGCCAAAAAATGTTGGCGAGAAAAATTTTCAGAGGACAAATTTGTGACTTTTTTCCAATGCTCTGCAGGATTCAAAATCCCTCTACTTAGACTGGTGCATCTTCCGTAATTGCATGCACGTGAAAAGGTGGAATCTCTTGGTGGCCTTACAACCGAGGATCCAAAAGGGGAACTCAACTGAACCTATGGAAAAGCTAGCAATTTCTTGCTAGAGAAGACTTTGTTTAGAGAGTAGGAAAGGGGAGTGAGAAAATAAATAGGAGAAATAATGTTGCAAGTAGAAAATTAGATTTCTACACACACTAGTTATAAATTTCCACACATGCATTTATGAGAAGAAATAACCAAAACTTCCATGCTACTAGCTAGAGGAAACCATGCATACAAATATGCACACATTCATATGCCTTGGAAAATAGAAACTTCTTCTTACTTATCATTTCAATTAAATTTGTACAAAGTAGGGAAAAGAGGAAACATATGTAAGAGGAGGATAGAAGAAAATGGCTATCTCCTTTGTTCTCTCTAAGTACAATGTACTCTTGAGTTTAAAAATTGATCACTAACCCTTTGAAAAGATAAGGCCTTTAAAATTTATAGAATGAGAGATGGCTCTTCATCTACCTCCCAATTCCTTTTCATATGTCCTCGCACAACTTAAAACTTTTCAACTTCCTAGGAAAATTTTAAGTCCCTTTTTATAACATAAAGGTGACTTTTACATTAGAAATATGAAGTTGCTTTTTAATTTTATTAAGGACATATAAAAAGTGCACCCCAATGAATAATTATAACATGAAGAGAGAGAAAGTTAGGGGGGTGAGATAAGAGAGAGAAAGAGAGAGAAGAAGAAGAAGAATTGAAGCCGCCTCTGATGAAGTCCAATGATATTTTTGAATGATATGATGAAACACTCCAATGCGATGAAATTTGAATCCTTTGGCACATCTCAATCCTCCTTTGTTGATGTTGTATTTCCATTTTTATCCACTTTATATTTTTAGTATGCCTTGTCATGGACACATGCTATTTTTAGTAAGTGCATTGAGGTGGAAAAATTTGATCCAGGAATTATGGGGCATGATAGAGCAAGGCAAGACACGCACAATGCAAAAATTTCATGATGAATGGATCAATAGGGAAAAAATTATGCATGGGCACATTTTACTTTCCTACTACACAAAAGGGATGAGAGGGAATACAAACCCACTTTGTTGTTTGAGGCGTGATTTTGCACTTTAAGACTTGAAACTGGAGGGAAGCTAAGGATTACGAATACACACGCGATGCAAAAAATTGGGATCAATGAAGGAATAGAGAAAAATTTATGCATGGGCACATTTTACTGTCCCCATTTCACCTTTGAAAAGGGACATGAGGTGCACAAAAATGTGCCTTGCACTTTTGAGAGGCAAAACATAAGAATTTGACCTGCGAGAGAGTGAACTTGAAATTGAGATTTCTAGAGCTCCAGAAGGTATTTTTGGATGAAATTTTACATGATTTTGACTCAAAAATACTTCTAAGATCAATGGGATGGGTTTAATATTTTAATTCTATCTAAAACTACTTGAAATGACCCATTTTTGAACAGGATTGTTAATTGTTCTTGCAAAGAATGAATTCCATTGAAAAGTGCCAAGATGTTTTTTAAAACCTGATGATTCCACCTTGTAGAGGATTATCTTATCTTTCCAATGAGTATTTTTTTTCTTCCTAAATCCTTAAAGAGATTCCAAATCATCCATCAAAGATCAAGTACCTGTTTTGAAGTGCGTAAGAGATAACTTACTATTTTTAGTAAGTGTCAGAATCAATCTCTTTGAACTCCAACCGATGTTTCCAACTTGAATTTTTATCCCCTTGTATGCTTATTTTGTGAAATCTGCCTTCACCTCGACCACTTCTTGGAATGACTTGCTATTTTTAGTAGGTCCCCATATAGGGAACTTACTATTTTTAGTAAGTGGGCATTTTCACCATTTTTAGCACTACTCAACCATTCTAATCTTCTGATTATCTCTGGTGCACACCATCTTCACCGCAACTACTTCTAGAGATGGCTTACCAAAAATAGTTAGTACCCATATAGGAAGACTTACTATTTTTGGAAAGTGGGTTTCTGGGCATTAGTTTTCCATAAAATTTTTTTCCCGATATAGTTTTTTTCTCTATAGTGCTCAACTGAAATTTCATGTCAACCCGAGCTCTGGAAATGGAGATTTTTAAATTTAAAATTTTCACCACAAGAAAATGGAGTTTCTTCGTTGTAAAAAACCTAGGGCATGTTTGCAAAATATTCCACTTGGATTTTAATTTCCTTTGAAAATTTTGATAATCATAAAAATTCCATGTTAATCTATGCACCATTCTTCAAGTTACGAAGATTTTTCACTTTGGGGCCAACAAAGTCATTTTGGCAAAGAACAAGCTTGGAGCCTTCAAAAATCCATGTTTTTTCTTGTTTTATCCTCATTTGATCATGGAAAAATGGTATCAATGGGTCTAATCTTCTGATTCTTCTTAAAACTCTTCCAAAATTGACAACATAGTCGATAAGGTTTCAATTCATTTTTCACAAAATTTTGACTACATACTTTATTCTTCACAAAATATGATAAAATTTGATGGATACATGATCATAGGATTTTCTTTGAGCATATATAAACTTGATCACTGATCTTGAAGGTCATTTGCTTCATTTTCTATTCTTTAAGATAATTTACAAACTCATAGGATCTTCTTCACCATGGTAGTGTTTCAACCTTCATCATGATGAATACCTTTTGGTGGTTTCCACACTACTAATCTCTTCATGGTATAGTAGTATCACCCTTGACTAATCTCCCATCTTCTTAAAGCATTGTACAAAGTAAAACATACATTGGTACTTTAAGAGCATGCTTGGAGGTACAATATATGGTTCAATACTGAAATTCCTTAAAGATCACTTCCTAGCTCATTTTATACCCCGGTATGATCTACCACATGCTTCGTAATATTCTTATTCAAAGGATACTAAATTTGTTAGAGATCATAAGCCCTCCAAGCTTATTATGAAGTTTATACAATCCTACTCACATGGCCATATTTGCAGTATTGACCTTGTGAATTATTGCAAACATTCTTCTTTTCTTGAACACTCAAGAAAGCCTTCAAAACCTTATTCGAGACTCATTATGTAGAAGGACTTTAAGAAAGAATAACTAAAGACACCTTTTCTCTTTTATAACATTGTACAGACCTTATTCAAAAAATTTATATGATGATGCATTTCCAAGGACACTCCATGCTTTTTTAGATTATTCATGTCTCCTAAAATCTAATAGGAGATATACACTTGCTTATTAGATTGCTTAAAACAATAGATTGTCATTAAAGGAACATGATGACTCTATACTTTCTCCTTTTTCTTTTGAAGCCTTTTCAATATTCTTATATGCACTTTTAAGTGTGATGACCTTATCTCCTATGTATTCTTCTTCCGATTGAATTCTGATAAACATACATGGTGCATCTCATACACTTGCTCAATCATAGCCAAGGAAAAAGTCCTTGGATTGCATTAGGCTTTTGTTCCTTCTTCTTAGATTTTTCAACACCTTCTGATGTCTTACTTATACTAGTATCTCCTATGCCTATCATTGATTTGTACTCACCTCTATCACCCACATACATTGTATTTTTATCATGATTTTCTTCCTTAGTCCTGAAATCAATTCCCTTGTCCTTGTACTCATGCTTAACATCATATTTTTAGTGACTATGACTGATCTAGTCTCATTCTTAAGATTTGTCTTCATTTTGTATACTTTCTTGAATTTCTCTTTGACTTCTTGTATTCTATTTTTGTGTCTAGGATATTCATTTAGATGAAAATGTATTGCAAAGTGTCCAAGTCCATGACAATTAAAACACACAACATAGTTCTTTCCTCTGGGACCTTCATTGACCAAGTTTCTTTTATCATATTCAAGTAAATGAACTAGTAATGAAAGAAACAAACAACTCAAAATATGGAGGGTTTATGACACCTCAAAATGATGATAATATGGACATGCGCAAATGATGAGCACCTCTTTACTGTGATCTTGATAACCTACACAACAAAGAAGAATAGAAAGAAAATTGATTAGTAGATAGGATGGACTAAGTCAGTTCCAAGAAGCATGAAATTCCTTTAATGGATGTCAATCCTCTTATAAACAAGAAAAAATATGAAATTTGATGATGGATATGATAAAAACATACAAGATCTAAAGAAAAATAGAAATTGAAAAATTGTATCTAAGATGATAAAAAGAAGATCTAATCTAAATATGAAAAAGTAAACCAAACCTAAGAGGGGTTGATGGTGATTGGGACTGGAAGATTGGATCTAAAGTGATAAAATGAAGGAAAATATAGAATTTGGGTGATAGAAGGACTAGAAAAAGAAATTAAAAAGGTGATGACCTAGATGGAAGAGGTAAAAAATGAAGGTTAGGTTGGCGGCGATCAAACCGGGTCGATGATGACCTAGATTGGTTAGTGTTTCAAAAAAATGAGATGGGATGAAATGAAGACTTGTAGATAGAACAAAGGGATGAAATTGGTTGATGTAGAACACCTGATGATAGTTGGACCATGTATAAGGTGTTAGTGGAAAATATATGCAATACTATAGTAATGAAAGCACACTATATGCCAAAACAAAAGAAGCCTCCCTAAATCACCAAAGTTGATGCACCAAATCTCCAAGAAGACTCTAAGATGGGTATGATAGATGAAAAAGCACTAAGTGATGAAGAAAATATTGCAAGATAGCTCAAAAATATCAATGTTTCATCCTTGAGAAAGGAGGGGGCATTGGCTTACTTATAGGGTTGACGGTGACCCAGATAGGTTGCTGCCAATTATGGGGACCCACCCATTTAGACGATGGGAGGATGATGAACACAAGCCAATGAGCATATTATGAGTGGGATTAGGGTTTTAGGAATCTTAAACGGGTTAGGGATTTATATGGAAGTGAAATGGGTAGGTGACAGATAAAAATGAGTAAATAAAGGCAAATGATGGATACAATCATTAAATGGAAGTGGTTGAGAGAATAGAAAGAATTAAATGGAAGAATCTAGAGATAAGAGATGACTTGATGAGGGATCTGGATTGATTAATGCTAATTAGGGGTAATTGGGGATGGTTAGGGAGGATAAAATAATGAGATGAGGATTAGGATTAATTAGGGATAATTAACCATAGATAAAATAATGAAATGATTAAAGGTGAGAGAGTGATGAATAATGGGATAAATTGAATTTAGGAGGGAACAAGAAATTTGAATGAGTGGCATGTGATGAAAGGGAGCAGATGTGGGTGTAAAAGGAAGTGATACCAAAATTTTGTGTCTACATTTGTCCCTTTTTGTTGAGTGGTTTGTGTTGGGAAAGCCACGAGACAAAAACAAGAAAAGTGGAGAGGATAATTAATTGGGTGCTCCCCTCAAAATAGGGGCCGATGACACATAGGCATTTGATCATGAGTTTGAAAGAGAAAGATGGAGAAGGGTGGAAAGGATGAGAAAATAAGATGAGGGGATAAGATATACCTAGATGGGGATTGAAAAAAGTAAAAGAATAAAAACAAGGTGGTGATTTCGATATCACTATGGTAGGGAACAAAGTACGACCTCAATGGAGATGATGGAAATGTCCTACGGATCAATGAGTGGTCACAAATCACTAAAAATGGAGGGAATCCAATGGGAATCTACTCAAATGGATTCATAAGCCGTAGGACCAATGTGTCAAAGGTAGACATCAAATATGTGTAAACAAATGTTAAAATGGTCGAGACAGAGAGGCCACGAAAAAGAATGAGGGTCGAGATCAAGAAAATATACATCTGGGGTGGGACGAAAAAAATTATGTAAAATCATGGTGCCCCAAAAGGAGCAAAAGAGGGCCATCATGTCAAAGATGAAATAGATAGATAAGATAGATAACAAAGCCCATGCGGGACACAACAAGGATGTGGGAAGAAGGATAACCAAAGAAGAAGTGGAAGAAAAGATAATTTTGAAAGGAAGGATTTATTGAAGAGATTGAAAAGGATATTTTTAAAATTATAGGGTCGAGTTGATGAAAAATTTAGGTAGTCGAGAGATGATTAGGGTGAAATGACACAAACCGGGGTCGGTGGGATATATAATCCCCTAGGTTGGTTGATCGGGATCATTTATAAATGACTCAAGATTGAGAGCTTTGAGTATGTAAGTGAGATAGAGAGATTGAGAGAAATGGATACTAGGAGGAACTGGAAGGAAATGTCGAGGAATCGTAGGATGATGAGTATAAAAACCTAGCTCATTTTTATGCATTAATTGTGTTTATTTTTATTATTTTTGCATTTTTCCAAAAAATTAGCTTGGAACAAGGGGAAGTCGCTAGTGACTTATCACAGTCACCATCAAATGGGCCTAAAAAGGCATTGACCTACCCATGGAGGTATCAACCCAAGATGGGTCGGCCTTGACTATGGAAGTATGATCTAGATGTGGATTAATATTAATTTTGGATGACAAAACAATCTAATGTTTGCATGTTTGATTGGTTTTGTAGGTTCGATATAATTTATATCTAAGAGATAGAGTATCCAATTTGTATGGTCTTATTTGGGGTGATATAGAAGACTCGAGTGGGATCACTTAGTGATAGTTGGATTGGTGGATTCTTGCACTACTATCAGATTACACGAGATGTGGGGTTGATTATTACTCTGGTGGAGAGATGGGATGTGTGCACATGCACATTTTGGTTCAGGACATGGGAGATGATTGTGACCATGGAGGATCTATACTTGCATCATTAGACTATCCATACAGGGAGAGAAAGTGATGCTTATCTTAGTGGATACTAGATTGGCAATGTTGATGTGACTATTTAGAGTCGATGCCTAGCGGATCACATTTGTTTCAGGGGAATTTTTCTTATGAGATGAGATATGATCGCGGGGATGAACAAAGTTGGATTATTTTTTTGTTAATGATGGCCATATTCTACTACAAACTTCTAGAATCGGGGGTGTGAGGTTTTTATGGACACTCATGGGGGTCTTAGCCGATATTCTAGATCACAGACAATGTATTCTTTTGGCACTCAAGTTATTGTACATGAATATCATGAGTTGTGATCCTATACTGAGAAGAGGAGGAAAGGATTGGATGTAGGTTTCTTAATCAACCATTGGGTGTATGAGCACATATAAGTCATTAGGCCACAAGGGTTTCCGTGGGTTACATCCAACCAAATTCACTGGAGGTCGATTTTTGAGGTGGCAATCTAATCGTGCTCATGGGATAAGAGAGAGGGGGATACTTGCATGGTATGGAGACATATTAGAAGAATTGGAGATGAAGCAGGTGAAATGGCATTCATACCATGACTTCCCTATATGACATGAAGTTGATATAGAGCTTAGTTGTATGATACCGATGATATGGATATAGGGGAAGGGGCTTGACATGATTAAGGTCATCTAGTTTGATAGAGTCCGGAGGTAATTTGGAGTAGTCCAAATAGTCCCCAAAGATCCCATTGTGTATAGATGAGAGGAGTTAGAGTGAGACTTAAATAGTTCCTCCATGACTGATCCACCGGAGGAGGCAAGGGTACCATAGGATGAGGAAGAAGATGTTGGAATTGGTGAAAGATTTTTAGATTGGATGACCTAGACACGGGAATCAAGGATGTAAACCGAGGGTGGAGAGGAGGAGGAAGAAGCCCCTAGAGGTGAGAGAGGAGATGATGCAAATGCGGAGGTCAGTAGATGTATCACAACTATGTGTAGAGTGAGACCTAGCCCACTTAGAGAGAGATACTACTTAGTAGGAGAAAGATACAACAGCATGACCGGAGGCCTTGACCATTTAACAAGAGGGAAAAAGATATAGAGAAAGGTGATCAATACAAGAGGCAAAAAGAGGCCTATAGAGCTAGATTTGGAGATATTGCACCAATACTCATAATAGAGTTAGGTAGTGGTGCTCCAAAGAACATCAAAGGGAGCCGATAGATGGTGCCACTAGGTACTATGACCTTGAGCTTATATACATCACTAGCAATGGAGGAGAGGTACTATGAGAATATTGTGACTCATAAGCTTCCTCAAACATGGAGATATGCAAAGTATCTAGTGTTGTAGTGGGTGACACAACTCCATCTGGGAGTATTGCGAGCATAGAACAACCACAACGAGTTGAGGGTAATGATGCGGCCCAGTGGATTCATAGTGGCACCTTTCCCAAAAGGGAAGGACTTGAGATTATCAAATGTACAGTTTACTAATTTTGATGATATATTGGCTTTGAGATAGAACCCTTAGAGGCATGTGATGTATGATGTACTTATTTATTTTGGAATTATAATATATATATATATATATATATATATATATATATACAAACATGATGATTTTGGTTTGCATTCATGATGTGATATGGTTTTTATAATACTTTGATGTGATGCTAAATATGAGTAGATATTAGGTATGTGATGATTAATAATGTGGATTTGATTTATGGTCTTAATTTGATTGCTACATTTTAGATGGTAGATGTGAGTTACATGTGATTATGGATCGATGTTGAGTTACGATATCATGATTTTGATGTAGAGGTGGATGACATGATGATACAATAATTTTGTATGTGGATGACCAATGGGATGACTAAGTGTACAATGGTATATATGATAACAATATAATGACTACAAGTACAATGCGTTGAGAGGCTACATTTCTATTTTACCATCAAGGAAGGCTAAACGATAGGATCTAGACCCATACTTATGCATGATAATGTAAGGTCTAATCCGATTGGGAGAAAATTTCCCACATTGACTCCTTTTTATAATAGTGATGTTTTGATTTTCCTTAAGAACAAGGTCATTGATCTTAAATTCATGTTCCTTGAGGTGCTTATTATAAACATGTTTGATGCACTCTTAGTAGACATGATGGTGCTTCAGAGCAAGAAGGTGACGTTCATCTAACAACTCAAGATGTGCTAGATGTTCTTGGTGATAATCTTCATTAGAGATGAAGTCTTGAAGAGAAACACATAAGGATGGGATTTGGACTTTAAGAGGAAGAATGACCTTGGTGCCATAGAAAAAAAGAGAAAGGAGTTTCACCCGTAGAGGTGCAGATTCTAGTTTTATAAGCCCAAAGAGTGAAGGGAATGTGGAGATGCTAATCATAACTAGATTTATTAATAGTCTTGGCCAAGATGTTACAAAGAGTCTTGTTAGTGTCTTTGCATTAACTGTCAACTTGAGCATAGTAAAATGAAGAGAAGTTGAGATTGATATTAAATGAGTCACAAAGCTTTTTGAGGTCTTTATTTTTAATAGAATTTTTTTATTTGTGATGATTTTTTTGGGAACACCAAAGTGACAAATGATGTGTTGATAGACAAAATTAACAATTTGATTAGCTTTATTTGATGTGAGTGGAATTACTTCCACCCATTTGGTGAAGTAATCAATAGTGGTGATGATATAATGATGGCGTTGAGAAGAACGTGGACTAATGAGGCCAATGAGGTCAACCCCATTATGAAAAAGGCCAAAGGTCCTGAGCGAGATGTAAGGCCTGACTAGGAATGTAGATTAGATTAGAATGCTGCTAGCATTTGACGCACTTCTTAACATATTCACAACAATCTTGATTAAGAGAGGGCCAATAATAACCCATGTGAAGGACACACTTGGCAACAACTAAACTACTAAAATTACCACCACAGATACCATCGTGGACTTCTTAGATAGCTCAAATGGATTCATGAGATTTAAGGAAATGAAGCAAGATACCATCAAATTCATGCTTGTAAAGGATGCTACTAAGGATGACATAGTGGTTAGCACATTGAAGAAAGGACCTCTTACCATTTTTAGATAAGTCAGAGGGGATGATGGATTGAGATAGATAATCAAAGATTTGAGAATACCAAAGATCATGAGGGTTAGTATCAACATGGTTAATACCAGGGAGCTTGTGAACGTGGTCTAGTTGATATTGACCACTGAACAACTATGAAAAGCTTAAATTCCTTAGTTGTCTATGGGATGAGAGATGTGAGAGATGCCATGGTGTCTGTGAAGTGGTTATATGATCAAGGGATGGATTGGATGGTGTAGAATTTAAATGCCTTGAGGAGGAAGTCAACAATGTCTTTTTACTTTTGAAGGATGTCATTATTACATTGATAGGTGCCTTTGATTTGATTGATGATAAGTTGAGAATCCCCATAAATATCAAGGATTTGGACACCCAAAAGGATGGTAGTTTCAAGGCCCAAAATAAGAGCTTCATACTCAACCATATTGTTAGTGCATTCAAAGTTAAGATTATTGGTGATAGGAATAGGAGTATCCCAAAGAGGAATGATAATGATGCCAACTCCTCCCCTTACTGACACTTAGAGCCATCAAAGAAGAGAGTCATCCTAAGAGGGGAATACTCATGTCGGAAGTTGTTGATAGAATCATCTCGGGAACTATTTGTGAGGAAGGTGATTGTTTGGAAGAGGAGCCTCGGCTAATTAATCTCTCGATATCTTGGCCCTTGATTTATTTTTGAGAGATGAACTCTAGGTCAAATTATGTCACTAACATGAGCCATCGAGTGATGCAATCACTATGGTAAGGCTTAGAATGCATGGTTTTGAGAAGGTGAAAACTAGTGATGACGTAAGTTTTATTATTGAGAAGATAATGGAAAGCTTGGATGTGGTGAAGAAAAGGGTGCAACATAACTTTTCAGCCTCGGTGTAGTGAGTTTCATAGTCATAAAGGGTGTGACTGATGTAATATACAACATGTTCCCGCCTTGGTCATCATAATGTACCAACATGGCTCCTAAAGCATGATCTAATGAAAAGACATAAACATAGAAAGGTTCTCCCTCACACGGAGGCATAAACACGCATAAGGATAGGAGATACTTCTTAAGATCATCAAAGTATTTTTGGAAGTTATCATCCCAGTGAAAGTTAATATCTTTATGAAGAAGGTGATGAAAGGGTTGAAAACTTTCAAAAAGTTACGATATGAAGCGATGGATGGATTGAAGTCAACCTTGAGACTGCGAAATTGTTTAAGATTAGAAAGAGAGGCATCTCAAGGATGGCCTTGATTTTGGCGGGGTCAAATTCAATACCCATGATAGAAATGATGAATCCAAGGATTTTACCAGTAAGCACTCTAAACAAAAGCTTGGCTAGATTAAGGTGGAGGAAGAAACAAATAAGGCACTTGAAAAGGACCTCAAGGATGGAAAGTTGATCACATCAATTCTTGGATTTAATCAAGAGGTCATGAACATAATATTATACAAGTATTATGGATGAAATCATGAAATATGTAGGTCATGGCCCACTGATAAGTAGCTCTAGCATTTTTCAAACTAAAGGGCATGACGTGATAACAAAAGGTTCCCCAAGAAGTGATGAAATAATGATTATGTTGGTCTCTTGGTGAGATAAGGATATGATTATATCTAGAAAATCCATCCATAAGATAAATCATCTCATGGCTTGTGGTCAGGTCTATGAGTTGATCGATGTTATGAAGGGGGAAATCATCTTTAAGGAAAGCGAGCTTTAAATTTTGAAAGTGAGTACAAATATGAAGTTTTCCCAAAGCTTTAGCAATGGGGATGATGTTGAAACCCATTGGGGATAATCAATGGGGATGATGAAGTTGGCTGAAAGAAGATGTTACAAGTCATCTTTCATAAGGAGGGCAACTCAAGGGTGCATGCAGTGAAGCTTTTACTTAATTGGCTTGGTGTTAGGAAAGGTGACAATGTTATAGACAATGGTGGATGGGTTGAGGCTTGAATGTCAAAATATGACCATGCAAAGGCTTGGATATGGCAAGAAAGGAAAGAGGTGAAGGATTCAAGCTCATGTGGATCAAGGGATTAACCTACTTTGAGAATGCAAGGATCCTAAGGAGTCCTTATATATGTCTATGGTGGATTATTTAAGAAGGGTGGATGTGTCTAGCGGTAAGGACTTATGAAGTTAATAATCTCCTACCCCATGTGTGAAAGAATAATGTTGTTATTGGTGTAGTGGAGAACGTCAATGGTAAAGGATTCTTCCTCTATCATTTCTGGAAAGTGAAGGGAGGGGGGACCTAGATTCACCATCAAACTGATAAGTGATCAGTCCTAAGATGATGGTGGAGAGTACAAAAATTTGGAAGCGATGGAAATGATTTCATCCATATCCATAATTACGGGGATGGAGAAGATAAGGGTTCAATGTCCATGAGCATCATAGATTGTTCTTTATAACCTAGGCCAAATTTTTCATGGGGTTTTAGAGATTGATCATTGACAAGGTCATGCATGCCTTATTCAAACCGCCCATTCTAAATCCTTTCTAGGCATAGTAATGAAGGTATGTGTATGTAAAGGACTTATTATAAAGAAATTCAAATCCACTAGTGTATAGTTTTACATACAATAGAGCATCGATGTGTGACGAAGGGTAGTCAATGCCTCCATAGATGAGGTTTGTTCAAAGATGAGATGGAACAAAGGGGATTATATCCATGACATTAGATTGATATATTGGTACTTTTGAGGTCCAGTCGAGTTAGTGTGGTGTGGGGAGAGCATTAAGTATAAGAAGGCGATACTCCCCTAGCATAATATTATCCATGAATTTGTCTAAAGATTCATCATTAGGGAGTTTGGATGTTCCAACAGATGAGCTAGTGGATGGTTTAGAAGGATCATTTATGGGGATGAGAACATCATTAGGATGATAAGTCATGTGACATGCCTTGAATGGTGGGGTGTCTGTGGGGAGAGTTAATATTTTCCCCTCATGTTCATATTTGATGCATCAATGGAGGGTGGAAGGGACACAATGCATGGAATGAATCCATGGCCATCCAAGAAGGCTATTATATTGGAACTCCCCCTCTATGATATAGAATATTTTATGGAGTATTTTTCACCAATGTAGATGGGAAGAATAAATGGTCCTAAAGTAGGAAAAATGTCGTTAAATATGAAGAGAACCATAGGTGATTGGGTGGCAATGGATTTTGGGAGTTTTAGTTGATCGAAGGTATGTGATGAAATGATGTCGATGCTACCTCCATTTTCAATCATGGATTGAAAAATGAAGGTGTCATTTATGTGGATAGTGATGAAGAGGGGGAGGTCATCCTATTCTAGTGTGATGTCTTGAATCTCATTGTTATCAAAAGATATGGAGGTTGAAGAAATAAGGGATCTGACATGGGACACAAAGGGTTGAGCCTCATCAATAGGATTGGGTATACATTTAATGGATTCCATGAGGGCATGCCTATGGTATGGAGAGCTTTGGAAGATCTCATAAAGGGACATATTAATTGGGGTTTGGTGAAGTTGTTTCATGATACTATGTTTGAGAGAAATAGGTGAGGGTTAGCTAAGATTGATACCTTGGATTTTAATGATGAAGAAGGCAAGTGGAAATTCTTGGGGAGAGCAAGTTGTGACCCTAATAACATCAATTTAAAGAGGACCCTATTTAGGAGAGATCGGCATTGGTAGAGGGATGGCGACATAAGTCCTAGATGAGTGGGAGGACTTAGATTCCTTAGTGGATGGATATTGAGATGAAGAATCTAGTTTTAGTTGGTGGAAGGGTTGGTTCTCCCTCATCAAGGAGGTCATCTTCATTGATGAGGTTATTGATGATGGTTTGAAGAGCTCGACAGTGCTCAGTTTCATGGCCTAGTGCATGATGGTATGCACAAATGAGGTTTGATTCAAACCATGAAGGTCTTGGTGCATTTGTATAAAAGGGCTTTATGGATGGAAGGGTGATTGTTGAAGCTTGGAGTAATTGATGAAACATTGTTGTGTAATACCCAAGGTAAAAGGTGATAATGATGTGGTTATAGATGAAGTGGTTTTAACAGTGGTGGGTGAAGAAATGATGGTTTGGACTAAGATGAATTGATTAGCCCTAAATTTTTTCTTGGACTTAAATGAAGAAGGTTGTGTCTTAGTTGTAGTTTTGATTGGTGGTGATGTGGATGGTTTGGATTGAGTTTTAACTATGGAAGTTGTTGGTGGTTTGTAAGAACTTGGTTTGGAATATGATATTGGTTAGATGGACTTGTTGGGAATAACAATTTTAGATGAGGGGATTGGTCCTAAGATAGAGGAAGATGATCCTAATGAGGATGTGGCATCAAGTTGATTTGTAGTCTTTGTTTTGCGAGAAGGGATCTCTAGCTTCTTATGTGGATGTGTGAGAGATTTTTGTATGGGGAAACCAAGTTTTTAAACTTTTTCTTGTGAAGGTTGGACCTTGGTGGAAATAATGTCATATTTGGATAGAGAATCCATGGTGATAGGCTTTGGTAATAAATATTGTAATATTGAAGGTGGCGAGTTATATTTGCATGATACATTTAACAAGGTGTAAAGGGTTGGTGGATTTTGTCATTTGAGGGTGTGTTGATGTAGTAGTAGTTAGAGTTGTAGATGTGATGGGAGTTTTGTTTGTGGGTTCATTTATTGTGGGAGTTGTTATAGTGGATGATTCAAGAGAGAGGGTAGATGTAGGTATAATTTCATATGTTGATATAGGTGTTGAAGTTGTGGAAATTAATGTAGTTGGGATAGAAGAGGCTATATATATGGATGTTGGAATGGATATTGAAGTGGTCATAGATAGAGAAATATGTTCAATAGATGAGGATGTCAATGGTGTAGATGGAGGAGTAGATGTTGTTAAGTCCGATAGGGATGTTGTAATTGTGATCTCAGTGGTTGTAGAAGTTGAAATAATATGTGTCGATGTGGTGGTTAGAGATGATGGTGTTGATATTTGGTCTATAGTGTTGATAATGTGGGAATTAGGTGCCTATGAGGTGGAAGGTTGAGTTTGGTTGTTAGGTGAATGATTTGGGAATGGTTGTTTAAAAACGTTTAAGGGTTGATTGGGTGGTGCACTAGGATTTATTATTTGAAGATCACTAGAATCTATAATTTTTTAGACAAGGTCCTGAATGTGTGACACCTCTCAATGTCATGGCCATGAAATTGGTGATATTTTCAATAATTTTCTTCACGGTACCATGCCGGTTTATGTCGTGTTCCATCAAATGGTCGAATGAGAGGAAGTTGAATGAGGTTGACCACTATTAACTTGTCGATATTGAATTGTAGCTTTTCCCAAGAGTGGTGTAGTTAGGGGTTAGTCTAGTCGGTATTTGTGAAGACTCCATGTGTGAGGTGGATGTGGAGGTGGATAAGGATTTAACTAAGATAGTGTAGGTGGTGGTTTTGGATTTATCGTAGTGCGTACAAGGTTTGGTGAACTCTATTTTAGGTTTTTTTGATCTAAGTTTAAGATGGCCTTGCTATAGGATGCGAGTTCAAGTTTATGATCCATAGTGAATTCCTCCTCGAAAGTTTGAAATGATTGTATTTGGAGGGTTGAAGAGATATGATTCAAACACAACCTTGAAAAAAATTCAATGAATTTTGTCTATGGAAGGAGAAACAAAAAATTGATTAATGATGCTACACCATCAGTGCAAAAAAATCTACAATAAATTCTTCATCATACTTTTGTCGAGTGGCATAAATGTTGGTGATGGTAATATTAAACACAATGTTAATTTAGAAATGTTCAAGGAATAATTGGGAAAGTTGAGTGAATGAGAATAGTGAATGTTGAGGGATATTGTTGTACCAATCTAAGGCTGGTCTACCCAATGACATAGAAAATGTGCATAGCATGAGATCTTGGTCATGAGTGATAAGGTAACATGCATGCCTAAAATAACGTAGATGTTGTTGAGGGTCCTCTTTACTATTGAATTTAAAGAACTTAGGCATTTCCCAGTGAGGAGGGTAAGGTTTGACCGAACGGATGGATTGATGGGTTCATTGTAGATTTGGTCATAAGAAAATGTGGTCTTAGATCCCAAATTTACTGAATTCAAGGTTAGCCATTCTACTTAGTAATGTTTGTAAGGGATCATTTGATGGTTGAGATGTTGAAGGATGAATTTGAGAAGTGTGTGAGGTGGATGGGTTGGGTTGTTGGTATGTTTGATAAGTTTGGGGATGTGTTGGTGTTGATGGAGGGGTTGATAAGGGGAATATAATGAAGAGGTTGTGATTGAATTGGTTGGGATAAAGCTTGATATTGAGATATGGGGATATGGTAAGATTGATTTGATTGGGTAGGTTGTTGTGAGATAGAAATGTTGGGTTGATTTTTCATGGGGTTGGTTGGGATATAGTTAGTTTGTGGTTGAGATACTTTATGGGTTGAGTGGGAGGTACATATTGATAAGCTCCTTGATGATGGGGTTGATAAGTCCATGTATGGATTCGATGGATAAAGTTGTGAAATAACCACATTAACATAGACATGTAAGGTAGAAACAAGAGGTAAGGTTACCTGATTTTGTTCGAATGTGGGAGGAAGCAAGTGTGATTCTTGAGAAGATTGAATTGGAAGACAAGTGATTGTGGTAGATGATGATGTAATGGGAAGAGAAGAAGGGATGGTTGTATTGATACGAGGTAAATTAGGTGGGATAGGAACCACTAATTTGGTGTTTTGATGATTATGAGGAATGGAAGAAGATGGTTGGTTTGGGTCGAGCTCATGTTGGGCCTTAGCAAGCTCACCCATGGCTCTAGGAAAGAACACAACAAGTTGGGAGGTAAACACTCTAGTGGACTTCTGATTAGAATGATATGCAAATTATTTTTGTAAGGAAGGTCCATTAATAGGAAGGTTGATGGTTTTATGTAGAATATAGTCATGGAGATCGATTGAATTTGCATCAAGAATATCATTTAAATCCAAATATCCTTTTGGGATGAGAGGAGGTCCAGAAACATCAATAAATGTGGCTAAAAGAGGTGTGGCTGGTCTAGATGAGATAGGATGGTGATAAAGAAAAGGATTAAATGTGTCATGAATGTTTGATTGATTCAATTGGGTCTCTTGAAGAGACAGAATGACAACAATATGTTGAGTGACTGTGGTAGCAAAAAAAAGGGTGGAGGTAAGGAGAGATAACTGGTAGGAATGGGAACATTGTTTGTCATCATGTTTTGTTCCATTTTCTTAGCTTAAGATCTCATGATAAATGGCATAAAACAAGAAACTAAGACAATATTGATTTTTATTTAAAGCAAGAAAGTCACATAATAAGTATTTGTTTATCTTAAATATTTCAAGATGCAAAAAGAAAATGAAAAAAATGGGCTAAAGGGATACCTAGGAAGTGGCAAGATATATATGGTTTCATGTGGTTTTGGTTGTGTAGTCCTCGATATACCCGAAGGTACATGAGGCCAAAATATGTATAGGGTTTACAATGTGGCAAGAACATTGTGGAATATTTCCTATTGAGTGGTGAAATTCCTATAGTTACACCCGATAAGGAGTGTTTGGATGTGTAAGTTGTTTACGAGTTTGGTTGTGTGTGATGAAGTGAATGTAATGTGTTAAACCCCCTCGTTAGACTATATTTCAAGAAATAATGAAAGGGTTCATTTTAGATTCAAAACAAAAATGTGTGATTTGATGAGGACAAAAAATAAGAAAGAGAAAGTACAATGTAAAAGGAACAACTAAGAAAAAGAGGAATACCATTATATGCCTTTCCTTTTTATCTGATCTTCAAATGAAGTAGTTGAGAAAACAAATGTCCAATAAATCCACGATGCAACACGAGAAAGTATGTACATTATTTCTTTTCAAGGTTATTGGAAATGATAAGAAAAACAAACACAAATAATGAACTCACCTAGAACTGGTGGGTCCCACCGGTATTCTAGAATGTTGACCAAGTTTCTTTGTTCCTATTCAAGTTAATGAACTAGTAATGAAAGAAATAATCAAATCAAAATATGGAGGGTTTATGGTACCTCAAAATGATGATGATATGGACGGGCATAAATGATGAATACCTCCTTATTGCAAGCTTGATGATCTATACAAAAAGAACACTAGAAAGAAAATGGATTAGTAGATAGGATGGAGGGTTTCCCAAATAAGTTAGTTCCAAGAAGCATGAAATTCCTTAGATGGATGTCAACCCTCTTGTAAACAAGACAAAATAGGAAATCTAATGATGGATATGATAAAAACATGTAGTATCTGAAGAAAAATAGAATTGAAAACTAGATCTAAGATGATTAAAAACAGATCTGATCTAAATATGAAAAAGTAAACCAAACTCCGATAAGGGTCGACATCGACTTGAGGCTATGGTGGGCTGGTCGACAAAGTGGATCGAGGACCGACAAAGTGGATCTGAAGTGATTGTTGGAAAATATTATGGTTAGTGTTCTCGTTATGTGTAATGTGAAGTTATTTTGTGTAATGTGAAGTTATTTTGATGTTTGTTTTATGGGTTAAACAAACACACTATTCTCTCCTAGAATCTTGGGTTGTTGACTCCCTATTAGTATGCTATGGTCTACCTATTTATTTACATGTTTGATATTGAATAATATATTAAATCATTATTATTATTTTGTTATGTGAAACGAGACCAAATTATTATTTGGTATCGAGCTTGATGGATCTAGCCATGAGAGCCTTTAGAAGAATCCATACGCTTCTTTGACGTAGATCTAGTAAGATTTAATATTGGTGACTATTTTAAGTTTTTAATTGTGCATGAACATGGAGTCTGCATTAATAATTATTACCTAAGCATTGAACGCCAACCCTTATAACTTAGACACCAAATATTTTATTCTTGTCTATAGTTAATTCTTCACTTGCACGTGGATCAATAGACTGAGCATAATTTTTATAATGGTCAACTTAAAAGATGAATCTATGTCGAATTATTCATAACTCGCATCACACGTATCTAGGAAAGTGGTACTTGTTGGTTGTATTGATCTATTGAAAGACTCAATCGCATGTCCCAAGTGACCAATGGAGGTATTCTAATTCAATGGTTTATTTAAATCTTCGCTCAATTCAATTTGTTGTTTTTCAAAATAACGAGATATATTGATGACCCGATTATGGCGATTCGTAACTACTCAAAATTGGGGTGTGACCAGGAGGGGATTAAGCCTTAGGAAAACTAGGCAGTTGCCTAGGGTGCCCGATAATAGTCAAGGGGCGCTTGAATCTAAAAACTTCCTTTTTATTTGTTAATTTTAGAACTTAACTTTAAAATAATTTTTCTAAAGACTTAATATTGATCAACCCATTTATAGATATTATTGTATAGTAACATAAATTTCATGCATACACATAAAAACATTTTGTAATATTTTTGCAAGTAAAAGAAAATATCACATATTTATAAGCACATGATTTTTTTGGTATTGTTTCCCATTCTTTGATGTAGCTCCAGATTATGTAGGTGTGTAATTTGTTCTACTAAAAGGTTAATGTATTTTTTATAAATTTGTTAGTTTATCTAGTAGAGGTCTAAATACAACTCTTCACAAAACCATGGAAACTCCATAAACGTTTTTTTTTCTTTGTGTAAAAAATGGTGCTTTATTTCAAGATAGAGTTCCTATCACCTACTTGATATGGCTAAATCAGACTTGTAAGAAGCCTTGTATAAAATATTGTATTTTTTACATTATGAGCATCTCCTACGACTAATGTTTTCCATCCACATAATATTTTTCATCCTTCCATGATAATTTAATAATATATTTTTATTATTATTTTATTATGACCATGATGTAAATTTAAAAATACAAAAAAATAAACATATTTTATTTATTTACTTTATGGAAAAAATATTAATTAAATTTTTGAGGAGGGTGCTCACTCAAACTATTGCCTAGGGCGCTCTCGACCTTTAATTCGGCCCCAGGTGTGACTAGGATATCCCATGCTGCAGATCTCACCGTTTAGGCACCCACGTGCAAATGTTTTCCTTCAAAAAATCATATCCAGTGCGTGTATATGAGTGATAGATATTACATCCATGTGTCCTCCAGATTTCTTATGCTTGGATATTATCGACTTCAAAACTTTGTTATGCTTTTATAAACATTGAAATATGTGGTCACTATTAGCAGAGACCTAAATTAAAAATGGATATTACATGGCCGGGAAATCTATATCCTCATCATTCTAATTTTGTGCTATGCAAGTTTACGGTCTCTCTTACATGGAGGAAGAAGCATTTCCTCCATTCTTCATTCAATCATTTCCCATTGACCAGAAATCTACAACAAAATCTGCAGTGTATATCATTGAGTCGAGTTCTTTGTTTGGTATATTTTATTTATTAAATTTCAAGTTTGTGGAGTTTTATGGAAAAGATAAATTTAATTGAAATATTTGATGTGAAATACTTTCACATGGGGAAAGTATGAACGCAACTACAATTTATAGACAAATACTTATGGGACATTGTCGATGGAAAAATTATAAAAATGAATGATGCGAGATGAATTAGCGAAATGGGAAAGGAATAAAAATTATTGGGCTTGGTCTATCTCGATGCATATTTGCATTATATTGATCTAACCAAGTCATATAATAAAATTTGTGTGAAATTGAACAAGTTATTTGGATCTCAAATAGGTAGTGCGAGAATGGCACTAAAGAAAAAAAAATTGGGTTAAAGATGGGAGAAAACGACAATATGGTTCAACATATCAGTAAGTTTTGATCCATTTTAAATCAATTAGTTGGAATAAAAGTAGAGGTAGATGGAGAAGATGCTAAAAATACTTACTACATAGTTTTCCAAAAGAGTATTCGAGTATTGTTTTTACTCTTAGTAAGATCAATCCTAGTTTGGAAAATTTAATTTCCTCTTTGCTTGGTGAGGAAAAAAACCAAAGGTATGTACCGTAATAAGAAGAAAATTTCATATCACAAACAATAAATCATCATTCCATAAAGGTAAAAAAATAAATTGTACTATCAAAGAAACATCTTTTGTGTCATTACGTAAATAACCAGGACATGGTATTGTATATTGTAAGAAAAGAGCTCAAGATCTCTTAGACGATAAATTGGATCAAAAGGCTTTAGGTCTTTGAAGAAGATTGGGATGATTATTCTAATCCTGCAAGTGACAATAAACCTATTAATTATTCAAGTGATGAAGATTATCTGTATTGAGAATCTATCCTCTTAGTGGAGGATTTAGGAAATGGAGACAAGAGGACAATCAACGTCCTCGAGTTCGTCACTACCTTAGAGGCCGCAAATTACTTTAGTGACACTTTTTGTTTTATGTGTGATGAATAAGAACAGATGAGCTTCCCTATTCCAGTGTGAAGTGTAGTGCTTGTGTTTCCCCTGTGATGATAATGATGTGGAGATTTGTACCATTGATACTATTACAGGAAGTGTTCTTGATCAGACTGATTTGATGGTTGATGTGAATTGGTTTAACGGTCCTAATTCATGTATTCATCTAATAGGTTGAACGGTCCCTAGATGATGTAGTTCCCACAATCAGTGTTGAGGATTGAGACCATGTGCAATCTACAAAGAATCTTGCTACTTGGTTGAAGATGGTGTTATTCCCCACATTCACACTAGGGGGGGGAATGTTAGAAAATATTATGGTTAGTGTTGTCGTTATGTGTAATGTGAATTTGTTTTGATGTTTGTTTTATGGGTTAAAAAACCACATGATTCTCTCCTAGAATCTTGGGTTTTTGAATCCCTATTAGTAGGATATGGTTTGCCTATTTATTTGCATGTTTGATATTGAATAATATATTGAATCATTATTATTATTTCATTGTGTGAAATTGAGACCAAATTATTAGTGATAGATTGAATAAAATGTCGAATCTGGTGTGATGTAAGGACCTGGAAACATAAAAATAAATGGATAATGACCTGGATGGTAGAGGTAAACAAAATGAAGGATAGGTTAACGAAGATCGGTCTAGGTTGACAGTGACCTAGGTTGGTTAGGGATTGAACAAAATGAGATGACATGAAATGAAAACTTGTAGATATAAAAAAGGGATGAAAGTGGCTAATGTAGAACACATGATATGAGATAGACTCTGCACAAGATGTTTGTGGAAAATATATGTAATAACATAATAATGAAAGCACACTATATGCCAAAGAAAACTAAGTCTCCGTAAATCACCAAAGTTGATGCACCAAATCTCCAGGAAGAATCCAAGATGGGTAGGGTAGCTGAAAAAGAAATCAGTCATGAAGAAAAGATCACAAGATAACTCAAAAATATAAATGATTCATTCTTGAGAAAGGAGGGAGTAAGGCATACTTATAGGGTCGACGGTGACCCAAATAGGTCACCGCAAATTACATGGACCCATCTATTTAGAAAGTGGGAGCATGATGAAACCAAGCTAAAGATCCTATTATGAGTGGGAGTAGGATATTAGGATGCTTAAGCGGTAAGGGATGTAAAGGGAAATGAAATGGGTAGGTGAGGGATGAAAATGAGTAAATAAAGGAAAAAGGGGGGATGCAATCATTAAATGGAGGTGGTTGAGAGCATATAAAGGATAAAATGGAGGAATTTAGAGATAAGAAATGACTTAATGAGGGATTAGGATTGATTAATGCTAATTACGGTAATTAGAGATGGTTAGGGAGGATAAAATAATGAGATGAGGATTAGAATTAATTAGGGATAATTAACCATAGAAAAAATAATGAAATATTAAAGGTGGGAGAATGATAAATAATGGGATAAATTGAATTTATGAGGGAAAAATAAATTCAAAAGAGTGGCCATGATGAAAGGGAGCGATCACGGGATGGAAAAGGAAGTGATACCAATTTTTGGTGTCTACACCTTCATTTCTCCAATTCTGACTATATGATTCATAGAGGAAATATTTAGAAATTTTTCCCGCTTCATGATAGTTGAAGCATACTCTGTTCCTTTCTCTCTCATTTCTTCTATCCCTCCATGGACAATTTTTTTGACATGCTTCCTACATTCCTTAGCTCTATGTCCAAAATTATGATAAGAAAAGAAATAGCCATTAAAGGTTCTTTCATACTTGAATGCATTTGGTTGTCTCATTGATCTAGACCTTCTTAATCTTATCTTCTTGGATTCCTTCATGGTTTATTGTATGCTAGGACCAACCTTGTCCTCTTCAACCTTCTTCATAAGGTCTCCTCTGAAGCCTACTCCCGTCTTGTATTTTTTACTCTTTGAATATCTAGAATTCCATCCAGAGCTTTAGATCTCTTCTCTAACTTTCCATACATATTCAGCCTCTTGTTTGCTTCTTCTCGGCTTTTAAGGTTCTCAAATATTCTTCATGTCTAAGGAAAACATATTCTTTGTCCTTCAGATATTTTGACACATGTTCAACTATATAGTCCATCTCCTTGAGGGCTTGGCCATGCTAAACTTTCATAAGCTTGATTTCCTTCTTTAATCCATCAATCGTGGACTGGGCAATCTCAAGATTCCTTTTCCAAATTTCTTCGTAGGCTACCCGTGCTTTCACTTCAAATATCTCCTCTTAAGATGTTAAAATTGTTCCAAGAGGACATTCTTTGATACCAATTTTTGGAAAATATAGGCACTAAGGGGGTGAATTAGTGCTTATTAAAACTTTGAATTTTTTTCAAAACTCAATTAGCTATTCAATCTAGACCATTAATTACCCCGAGAAACTAATGACATTCAAACATGAACAAGGAGTGAGAAAACAAACATGAACACCATATTTAATGTGGAAACCGCTCAAGAGAGAAAATACCACTTTGAAATCAATGCACTTTGAATTGGAAATTTTTTCCTATAAAGGTTACAAAGATTTCATCTGTGAGGATCCACTCAACTTAAAGCTAAAACTCTAATATTTAGTCAAGCTACCACTTGACCTTCTACAAGACACTACTTGCTTGGAAGCCACAAATCCCAAAACTTCAATCAAGCTTCGACTTGATCTTCTATAAGTTGCAACTTACAAGGAAGCTTCAACTCCCTGTTTGCTAAGCCACCACTTAGTATTCTTCATTATGTTTTGATCACCTTCCTTAAGTTGTCTCACACAACAAATTGTGATCACCTATTCAACTCATCTATTTTCTCTTATCACCCTCCTTCTCAAGAATTCATTATGATACAAAAATTTAGTCATGGAGTCATGTTTGATACACCTTAATTTCTTTATTCTTCATGTCGTCATATACTCCTTCAATAGCATGGAATTCAACAACATATTTTCATATTCACTTTTTTATTCACCTTCACCTCATATCACTAGTTTTCATACAATCTAGCTCTCATGCTTCAAAAAAATATCTTCATGCATAAGAATTTTTTATATCTCTAGAGATAAATCCTATAACAAGTTTTTAAATTAATCTCCTAATGGGATCTTCAAATTCTAAGCCTTCAAATAAAATAGGGAAGAGTGATTACATCATCTAATATTATCTTCTTTGGAATCATTACATATGATTTTGATGTCAATTTTATGTGCAACTCTTATAAGGTCTATAAATATGCTCCAGAAAAATATGATGATCACAAGAAACCTTTAAAATCCCTAACCATCTGAATTGACTTGCAAATATTACAAATTGACCTTCCAGACACTGATTTATAATTGTCCTTATCAGTTTGTCTTATTCTCCAATGTAGGAATCTTGTCTTGTAGAGCAAAAGGGATTTAATTCCAAGTGTTCTTCACATGCATGCACATTACCCAAGCCTCCAATGTTTCTCAATAACTCCTTTATATTATTTATAACTCGCCATTCTCCTTCAAGGATTCATTTGAGCTTCATAATAGGTGCAAGAGCCTTAAAAACATAATCTTCAATATTTGTTATATGAGGGGCATAAAAACTCATGTCCTACAACAAAAATTAGACAAAGGACTCTTCATGAGGTTAATGAAAACACCATGAACTTGGAACAACACCAACACCTTCAAATTATCCATGCCATGCAGATTATAACAAGTTCTCTAAAGGGTTTGCATACCTAGAAAACCAAATTTCACAAAAGAGGCATAAATTTATTTAAACAGCTTATTCATGGTTCTACTTGATACCTTTCTAAAAATATCTAGACCTTGTGCAAATTTTAATCTCACCAAAAATCTTCATTTTAAGGATCTTAGCATGAAAAATATTGAATTTATGAGACATACTAGACTGAGTTTGAGCTCCAAAATTCAACCTTATAGAATGGGCTTCCAAATCACAAAAAATCACTTTCATGATGAACCAAATCTTGGAACACTTCACATGATACCTTTACATCATCTAAAATCACTCATATGCATGAGTTATATGGAGACTTTTGCATTTATATTACCATTCCTCAAACCTACTTGACAAGCCTAAATGGGCACTTTGAGACATTAGGTTTCAGACCAAAAAACTTTCACAAAATCACTTCAAGATATTACAAAAACCATATTGGGACTGAACAAAATTCTAATGGTCATATAATACTATCACAACAAGAAAATCACCATTTTTCTCTTCATACCTTCATAACAGTCTTGCATACTAAGCCTTCTTAGCGGCATAACTGAAAATGCACATGAATCATCAAATTTATTGAAAGTAATAACCATGCACATGTCATTAATAGTTTTTTCACATCCCAAGCATCATCCAACCAAAATTTGAGCATAGAATCCTTTTCAACATTTTCTTATATACTAAATTATTCACAAAATAAGGTTTTTCTAGTGGGGTCCACCAATTGTCATAAAATTAAACCACCATGAAAATAAGATATGTTGAATTATCTACATGTTAAAATCCATAAAAATAAAATGAGTTCCATTTTAGGGCCTTACCATGTCAATCTTCCCCATCGTTCACTTGCAAGGGTTTTACTAGGGTTTAAAGTGGTTTAACTTGTTAACCATTGTTTATAAAAAATATATGTTCATTTAACCTCATTATTTTTAAAAAATATTCTTATTTAAATGTATCAAAATCCTTGATATTTATAGGGTCCCATGAAAAATTTATAAGTTAGGGTGAGCATCCAAAGTTGCTCTTCGAATGGGAAACTACATTTCTCAAAACCCGGTAATGAAAAAACTTCAATATCTTGCTCCAAAATCATTCTCTAGTCCTCAAAATTGATCCAAACCTTCATGATTACCTCTTACATGGTATCTAATGGTTACTTTTGTATTCCATATTCTAAATCACATTATCCATTATGATTTTTACATGCATATTTGACTTGTTCTCAAACAGTCCTCCTAAGGCCTTAATCATGAATATAACAACTTAATTATGCCTTGTAGTACCTACTAAAATCTCTATAAAATTACCCTACACTCTCCTCATGATTGAATTATCCCTCCATAGCTTGTTTTAATTCATACATCCAATCTAGGTCCTTGAAATAGGTATAAATCAACTAGTTTACATTGTAAATCATCATGCCTATCTTGTTCTTCATCCCATATACCCTTAAAAATTTCATATAATGTGTCTCATGTATCTACTATGCTTTAACATTATCCTCAATCCTTCACTCCATCAATCTAGGTGACATTGCTAACTAGGCCTAGGGATTAGGCTTTGTTAAATGAGTTAGTCTTAGTGATTCAACTCGGGTGATCTTGTGTTAATCATTATGACATTGTTTCCGCATCATATACCTAGTTAATCTTCTAGTGCATCATCCCGACATGATCTCACATCACTACTTTTCCTATATAAGCCGGTAGCTCCTAAAGAAGTCAATTCTACATCAGGTGTTCTCATGCCTTGTCCTGTTCTACCTCATCACACTCATGATATATCTCTTCTTCATCCTACATTGTCATTAATGTGCCTTTTGTATCAATAAAAACTCACCATCCACGTGCCAACATTATTTGAGCTTGTATATTTATAGGCAAATAACTCCATCAATATAATCATTAATCCTTGAATTCTCAAACCTTAAGACACTATCTAGGGGCTCAATATGTACTATCATACTCAATAAATATTATTTAGAGTTTGGTTGCACATTTTAAGACAATATATCACCGTGAAAAACTAGATAGATTACAAAATGTATTGCAACATACTTTTAGAGTCTTTAAACCTTGTAGTCATTTTCTTGACTATAACTAACTAGGTTATTGCAACATCTGAGACATCAGACACTTCAAATGCATTTTTCATACATCATTACCGAATAAAGAACACCTTATGTAGATTATGATTAACATGATTCCAATAATTCAACTTACCTAGTTGATTCAAATTCCCTATTAAAAATATTCTTGATACTTCTAAGTAAACATCATAAAACTTAAGATTGTGAATTCAATCCTTCTCATCACATCAATAGTGATGACATGACTTGAAAAACATAGAAACAGATGCCACATATTCCTTGAATCACTTCTCATTCTTTTGATGCATCATAACCTTATGACATACCTCATGACAATAGACTACTATAGACCTAGATAAGGTCTTGGAAAAGTATCAACATATCACCTACTTTATTCTTGAGGAGACACACCTTGCATCTCATATTTTTGATAATTAACTCTATTTTTAGTTCATGCCCAGATCCATTCCTTTTTATTTTATCATAGTTTTCTCGAGAAAAACAACATCTTGACTAAACCAGGGTTTCATGATTGAAGGAACTATAACATTTCATACTTCAAAAGTCAATGAAAACCTTGATTTCACCATTATAAGCATCTTAGTACTGATTAGAATCATAAAAATCATGCATGTTCAGCTAAAGCAAACTGATATAAACCAAAATAATGTCTTAAACCACACTCTTGAGGTCCTATATACATGTCATAGTCCCTTCATATACTTGTTTCATACCCTATTAAATCAATATAAAAGCATACCTCATTGCTTCCTTAATTGATGAATGTCTTCAAGAATCCTAGTGAAGACACTCCATGCATTTTGGGGAACTAGAACAATATGAAGTCATTAAAATATCCCAAGGTTTATATAGCCTCCTTCCTACTTGAATTATTAGTTGGTTTTCAGATTTGATGATAGTATCCTTATTTTCCTTTATAGCTTGGAAATGTGTCAAACACACGTGATAATTATATTACTAAACCTACTCTCTATGAAAAAAATGTTACATGAATAACAATAACCATTGAACTTACTTGATAACTTCATTACATTAGGTTTTCTTATGACATCCTTGTGAACCTTGATATCGTTCTTGACTCCAGCAAGTCCTTGACTTGGATAAAGATGATTCTCTTCCTACTTTGTTTCATCTTTGAATCCCAAACCAGATATGTCATTCAAGGGTATTTGAATGCTTGAAAATCATCAATATTGCTTGTGCTCTTCTCAAGTATTTACTACACCCTTAGTTTGTTTATGGCCTATTATAGATCTTCTTTTAAAGTCTTCAACTTTGTACCCAATTTGGAACAATAATCCTCTCTAGCTTCTAAATTACTGTGTTAGCTCAAGATGATTATTAAGTTCGTTTTTATTTCTTCATACTCATATTCATCCTTTATTATCTTATATTCTAAAATACTGATATGTAATTCATGCTCCTTAATTGTAGCTTTCAACTTTTGGTTCTTCTTTTTTGAAGGTTTGTCTCTTCTAGAACATTTTCATATTCAACCGTGAAGTAAATTTAATCCTCTTATTCATCTAAATCATCCACATAATCTTGGTGTTTTCCTCTTGAACTACTGCCATATTCCATAACCATGAGTAATGTGTCAAAATTGACACCATCATCTTCACTCTTTAAGACACTACCTTTACTACATTCTTCTTTGTCATCTTCATAACCCTTCATAGCAGAAATAGATGAATATAGAGGGGATGAACAACATACCTCAAGGATATATAACCATATGTAAATAAAAAGGATTTTAAATATTCTCTCAATTTGACCAGAGGTGTTACTTCATCTTGAACTAGACTTCCTTCCATACCTATGCTTCAATGATCTCCTTCAAGGTGTTAAACTTACTTCACAAACATATTTCTATGATACTAATTATTAGAAGTAGAATGGAATGAGGGGGTGAATCATTCATTTATAACATTCATTCCATTTCATCCATAATTTATTAGAATACATGATTCATTCCATTATGCATTAAACAAGTTAAGCATTGTACATTCAACCATTCACAAAAGTACTCATTACAAGGAGACAAGATATATGCGGAAATCGTCAAGGGAAGAAAACCCACTTTGAACCTATGCTTATATTACTAAAAATAATGAATCTTATGAATATTACACATCATAAGAGATTTATTTAGTGATGTACCAACCCCATAAGGAGCACCTACCCCTAGTGTAGTAGAACACCAATCCTACAAGGAGAACCGACCCCCGATTTAGTCAGAAACCACCTACAAGGAGGCTACAAATTCCTAAGATGATTAAGCACCCACTCAACCACCTGAATATTTTTTTCATGACCAATTTTTTTATTCTATAACTGGAGATGACACCATGAAGCTAGCTCTCCTTTCTTCTTCTTCAAATATTCCCTCTCGACCTCCTTTTGTAAAATATTCTTCTTCAAGCTGATTTCACACTTGCCCTATCTTGCACTTATCATATCTCTCTATATAATATATACACATCTTCATTTACATTTCTTACATTTCAAAAATACCTCTCCCACCTTTAAAATTTCCCCTCTATGTCACACTTTTCTCCCCTTCTTACAACTTTCACAAATGAACTTTCTAATATGCCTTTATACCCTTCTCTTGGTCATATAACATGTAGAAAGGTCTTAATTTAGTAAATATAATAAAATAATCAATATTAAATCTTATAAATATCATCTATATAAACAAGTAGGTCACCGATATCACAAATAATATTCTAGACCTCCATTGGGACACAACAAGCCCTGAAACCCCAAAACAAGAAACTCACCAACCATGGAGTGAAAAAGAAAAAAATAAATTCACCAAGGAATTCCAAACACTTAGAATTTTTTTAAGATCTCAAAAATCTCCTTCAAGCATGAAAAAAACTCAAAATAATCATCAAAATGTTAAACCTTCATTAGACCATGCTTAATGAAGCACCATCAAAGTTGAACTTCAAAGAACAAGTCATAAATTCCTCAATTATCAGCAAAACATCAAGTGTGATATACCATTAGTAAGTTCTTGATGTAAAGATCATGAAAAATTCAAACCAAGTCATAACTCCACATGTAGCACCTCCAAAACTTCTATGTTCCCATACTACTCTAATTTACCCCAAAATACCTAAAAACCAATCCTCATAAATAGGGAACACTTTTCATTCTAAAGGAAAGACCAAGACCTAACACCATCATGTAAATGTAATAAAAATACCATGATTCAATAACTAGTAAATTAGTCAATGTGCCCAAAGAAAAACATTTTCATAAACTGAAACTTTCCAAAAACTTGCCTTTTTAGGTGGGGCCCACATACTATTATAAACTCTAAAATATATTAATGTAAATATAGAAGAGTCCTATAAAAATACAATCATCACTTTTTCTCCGTAAAAATTCTGGGTCACTATACTCAATATCTCTCAAGTTGTTCCAAAGATAGGGTTTGTAGACACTCAAAATTTGCACACTCATTTCTTCGCTATACTATTATTTCTTACATAAATCCATACACTCACCACATCATTCTTATGAAAATCATACACACCATTTAATCACACCACATTATTTATCAAAATCATTTATCCTAAGTCTAATATTCCATGATATTTTACCTTCATGTAAATCCCTTATCACATCACTTTTACACATGTAAAATCCTATTTTCCCCTATCCTAAATAAGACCTAACCACCTAGATTAACTTAATCATTTTCTAAACCACCCAAATCAACCTAAATCTATTTATTTATTTCCTAAAATCCATCTAAAACCATTTTAAACCTATTTCTAACTCCCTTACCTCAACAAACAAACTTATCATTATCATTCACCCACATATCAAAACCATCTGTAAACCTAAATTAGATAAATCCAAAACAAAATCAAGTCAAATCTAGCCTATTTTGTCACCCCCTCAACAAACTCAACATGTCCCCAACAACCTAAAAATTAGTTCCTGAAACCCAAACAAAATAGACATGTTTTAGAAGTTGTTTCAACTATTTTCCAAACAAAACTTGAACAACCCGAAACGGTGATTTAGGTAATCACCAACGATTATATAAGTTAGTTTTCTAGCTTCTCATGGGGATCCTCAACTTTAGTCCATGAGTTATTTCTTTCAATTCAGTTCATCAACCTCTTGTACATCATCATTCAACACTTAGATATTAGAATCAACACTAGGCATTACCATTTACCTTCATTGAGCATCTTGGAGCAATTTTGGACCTCTTGTGAATCAAATTTTCACCTATAGTATATTATCATCTTCTCAGTCTCAGCCATCAACGTATCTATGCATCAAAAATATCCCTTTCAACTTTTGGAGATCAATCACATGTCCATGAATTGGTTTAGTAGTCCTCTGAAGTCAACAATTTTCCTCTCCCAAGACATCCAAACATACAAAAACTAAGAAAAATATTTTGACACGTCTACAACATCCTCCTATCTAGTAAATCTCATCCTCTCGATTATTCATCAGCGAGAATTAGGTAAGCACCTTACTCTTACATTATTGTCTTAATCATGTATCATTCAATGCCTTTAATCAAGTCTGTCTCGCCTTTTATCAACCTACCTACACTGTCTTTGTAATCATCGACGACTCCCCTAATCATCGATGATTGACTCCCAATCACCCGTGATTTAGTCAATCATTGGCGATTCTTGTCTGTCAGACCTATTTTCAAATATGACTAATTTTTTGATATCCAAATCTTAGTTTCAGTCTTCATTCTTACTTTTCATGCATCTGTCAAGCCCTGTCAAGTTCCTTTGAGCCATCCTTAGCATTTTATCAATTTTCTTAATCAAACACATCCCTCAACTTGCCTTTGTGAGTGTATCAATCATCTATATCCTTTCTCCTTTGATCCCTTTGTGATTCCTAGAATCCCTTTGGATCAGGTATTGCCATCAGACCAACATATAGCCCTGGACCATGTTAATCCCTTTTCCCTTGCATTGTTTGTTATATCATTTTTATCATTTTACATTATCATTATCAAATTAATTTCTTGAATGCAGATTGACATCCTTGCAAGGAAGTTCACTGACTTCTAGGGACTGTCCTTTGCCAGGAAATCCACCATATATCTATCTAATCCCATCCTTTTAAGAGTAACTTTGAACACAAGTTTCTTTGTAGGAAAGGAGCTTGTACACATCTTCCACAGTGCGCAACATCAAGTATCATCAATAAACATATATGGGTATCACTAAACCTTACGTTATTCGAGGTTGGTATATTTCTATTTTCTTACGTTGTTAATTCAAGTTGAAGGAGTAGGAATATTTTTGAATAGGTTTCAAGAGGGTTAAAAAAATTTGGCTTCTTAACGATCGTTCATAAACATGTGACGATAAAAGGTCATTATTCTTGGAAAATACTCATAATTGTCCTACTCAACTACCCCTAAGATCTTAGGTCCTTGTGTAAATCATACACTCCCCAATGAGAATATGAAAGTCAAAATTTATCTTTAAAAATCACCTTTGGAAACCTTGTTTTGGTCAAAGTGCAATATCTTAAAAAATCTACATCTTTATATCCTTAAATTTAAACCACACTATCATATTAACCTAAAAACACATCTCCAATACTCACCTTTTCCCAAATATCTCTACAAATTCTCAACTCATCTCACATGGGAATGCTTTCTTAAGGACTAGGTCTAGAGTAGACTTATAAAATATGACTAAACCTCATACAGGAACCCTTGGACACTTATGATTGTTCTAACACATCATATTCATGCTTTTATGATGCATAACAAGATGATAAATGCTTCATTTCATCATGCAATGCCTCATACTATTCTCTAAACCTCATAAAAAGAACATGAAACATGCTTATTTCACCAAATATGACCTCAACATCAATTAAACACATTTTTATGCCTGTAATGAAATTTATCACACCTTGTGACATCACTATAACACTATCCATGCCATTTCAAGTCATCATCACCCCATACAAGTCACTATACTGCTCAAAACACCATAGAAGACAATACAATCTCAATAAAACCTCACTCAAATCACCTTGTTTGACATGAATGTACATCAATGAAAACATCATACACTCCAAGAATACCTTTGACATCAATGCCAATTGAAATCAAGGAAAACTCAAATGACAAAATCTCTAGAACATACAACCTCTACCACTCCCAAAGGAGAACCCTTATCCAACATATATCCTATTACACCCTACTTTGGGGCACTCTCAATTCTTGAGATGATGATGGCACTCTTTACATTTTCTTAAAGCTAAAGAAGCTATCAAAGAAACCAAAGAGGTGCACAAATTCATATGTGGTTCTCATAAAAGTGACATAGTCCTCATGAAGAAAATTTTACGTGTGGGATACTACTGGACTAATATGAAAAAAACTATTGCTAGTATGTGAACAAATGTGTCATATGTCATAAAAACAAAAAATTGATGCATGCAATGTCTTATGTCATTAAAAAATATCACAACACCATGGCTATTTAGCAAATGGGGGCTCAATCTTATAGGAAAACTCACCCCCACCTCATATGATGGCCACAAACACATTATCACTACCATTGAGTACTTTACCAAATGGGTGGAGGTTCCTCTCACTTATGTTATAGGTGCTCAGATTTCCAAGTTCATCATGAACCATATCATTTTCTGTTATGGCATCCCTTCTGCCATTGTATCTGACAATGGTAAGTCATTTAAGAATAAACAAGTGAAATCCTTATGCAAACGCTTTAAAATTCACCAAAAGTGGTCTACACCTTATTACCCTCAAGGTAATGAGAAGATGAGGCCACCAATAAAACAATTATTTGAATTATGGAGAAAATGGTTGGTAAAACAGGTCATAATTGGCATCTCCAAATCCATCCTTCCCTCTAGGCCTATCACACTTCCATCTACACACCTACAGGTGCAACCCCTATTCCTTGGTATTTGGCATTGAAGCCATTATACCCCTATAGATCGAGCTCCCCTATTTGAGAATCTCCTTGTGAGACTATTTAGATAAAGATGAGGATTATAGAGTAGCCATGCTAGTAGATCTTGAACTTCTTAATGAAAAATGCCTTCATTCCCTAGACCATCTTAAAGTGTATTAGAATCAAAGTTGTGTTGACTACAATAAATGAATCATCCCTCATGAATTTGAGGTAGGTGATCTTTTTCTTAAATAGAACTAGTTAAAAGGTAAAAAATTATGTGAAAAGAAAGGAAAATTTGAGCCTAACTAGTTAGGGCCATACATTGTGGTGGCTAAATTTGGTTCTAGGGCCTATAAACTTGCATATCCTGATGGTGATGAGCTCCAGAACCTATGAACATCATGCATCTCAAGCGTTTCTATTCCTGAGCTTGGGGCATTCAAAAAATAAAAAAATCAAAATCAATAAAAAACAATAAAGATAAATAAATTTGTTTAAACATGAAAACCACACAATTGTGGCACTTTGGATAAGTCCTTTGGTGAAAACTAGTTTTTAGCACCATAAGAGGATTCGTTGTTCACAAGCATCTCACACCTGGGGCATGATCAATTCTTCCTAGCTAGTCCTTCACATGTGTTTGAAATCCTTTTGATCCTATCCTTCATGACCTTAATCTACATCATCTTATTCTTGTATATGCATAGGGTTTTCCCTTGTATATTCTCACTTCTCACTGGGGTGAATCTTTGCATCTTAATTTTCCTATACATTGCTTTATAAAAATTTCAAAAAACCATAAAATTGGTAAAAAAAACTCCAATATCCAAAAACATTGGTAAAACAAAAAAATTCCTAAAAATTCACAAAAACAAAATCCTTAAAATAAAAAACTATACTACAAAACATCCTACTACACTACTTGCTTATTCTAGCACATGACATGCAGATCATATTGTGATCTTCCTTCAACAACAAAACTAGTTTACTTACTATGCCTATCTTCCTAGCATATATCATTTCTTGGGGTAGTTTCATAGTGCATGTTGCTTTTCATGGGAATTTTATGTCCTCCATCTACTCCCTTGCATGTATCCTTTCTTGGGGCATCATTTTAACCCTTTTTGTATAACTCAAACATTTGGGAATTGAAGCTGGATAACAAAAACATTGGTACAACTTTCTTGAACGTTGTTTGTTTGAGTATGTTTTTTGTGCTTGTTTGTTTGCATTCCTTCCTATTTAATTTCTCATATTTCATTTCTTTATGTATTTTTCTTTGAGTCATTCCTTTAACAATGAAAAAAAATAAATTATTATGGATCTTCATGTCATTTTACCCTTTTTTGTATGCTTATATCAAATAAAAATGTATTTTCAAACTAATATGGTACATATACTCTATCACAATCTTTCTTCTTCCATTCTACCTAAATTTCTATTTATCATTTTCCAATTCTTCCCCCTCCATTGCTTCTTCCACGTGAGGCACGAGCTCCTGGTCAATCAATCAATTTTAATAATGACCAACCAAGCACAGTTCAAATCCCTTCCATCACTATTCCCTTTTTCTTCTACAATATCTATTAATAAAATCATATCTTTCAATCAAAAATAGTGTCCATGCGATATTACCAGCAAAAGAGTTTGTACTAGTATTATGTAGGTATTGCTACTCATATCTCTTCCATATAACCATGTTCGGTATACCATCGTCTACCTCTTCACCATGATGGGATTTGGTGCTAATGTGGTCTTTTATTTTCTTATTTTTGAGCTTAAATCGACCTCTTCTATCACCCCATCGACACTCGAGGGGCATCATAATCCATCCTACTATTTTTTCTTCTACTCCTTCAAATTGTCTAAACTTGTCTACTATCTTTGAAATGGCACCGCTTATGCTACACCACATCAAACAGGAGAAAATTTAGACACCTAAATATGACTACACAATTTAAATACTAAAAACTAATTATCCTCTTTCCCATCATTTCGTTATAATTAGTGTTTTTTCCACTAATTAGCTAACATTCCCCTTCATCTCGATCAATTAATGACACTTCATTAATTAACTAGCCTTCCCCATCCTAGATGCCAATTAACAACACTTCATTAGTTATAATCCTTTTTAATTAATTAACTAAGCCTTTTAATCTTATATTTAATCAATAAACCCTCTTATTTTTTAAATACCCACTTTTAAACCCTTCGAGACTCCACTAATTTCTTTCTAAATCATCTCCAAATAGCTTCCATAAGCTTAATTTGGCCTATTAATTAATCCTAGTTGATTAATTAAATCACCTCTAACTCCCATGAGTTGCTAATCTCTAATTAATCTCTTCTAATCATACTTATCCCTTTCTAATTATACTTTCCATTTATCCCACATTCATTAGGTTTCAAGCTTATCCCAAATTGGAAAGCTATATAAGAAACCTAGTACCTTCCTACCAATATTATACCTTGTACATATTTACACCTTCATGTTTTTACAAGACATTTACACTTGATAAGAGCATTTTCATGTTATTTGAAAGCTCAAGTAAAACCCACTTTCTACTTGGAAAAGAGTAGTAAGAGAAGAACTAAAATTGAAATCAATCCATATTGGTGAGATCTCTTCCTCTTCCTTGGAGAATTTCCTTGATCCTGTTTAGTTGTGTTCGATTCACAAAGGATATATCTACAATTACAAAGCACATCCAACCAACAAAGGAGGTTTACATTTCTCATTGGATTTAATGTTTGATGCACATTACTTTAAGATTTCCTTTCATTATTTATCATGTTGTTTTTTTTAGATTAACTAAGTTATGGACTTACTACGTGTTAGGTTCATTTCATTAGCTTTAATTAGTCTAATATAATGCATACAATATTCAACAATTTTTTTTTCTTTTACACCAATTAACTAGCATCCAATCCCTTTATACATGAAAAATAAGCATTTTATAAACATAAAGGGAGAAATAACTATCTTGAAATAACTTATTGTTACTTAAGTAACTACTCCCTTAATTAGGTAAGTCACTTTTGTTAGTACCCAAATCGGTTCTCCTTGTGAAGTCGAGAAGCATCAACAGGATGAGAAGGATGCTTAGAGAAAGATAGATTAGAATTTAAGTCATTTTGTAGCTAGGGAAGGATCTAATTGACTCTTTATCACTCGATCTTAGAAAATTTTGATAACACCGTGCTAAGGGTTTGACCTACCCTACTACTTTAGGTCCTACCTTCAACTAGGGTGAGAGAACCCATTTTGTAACTTGTATTTTTAGGGGAAAAGAATGGATCAACAATATTTGACTCTCCCTTTTAAGACATTGAGAAATAATCCTTGAGAAGACATGTTCAATGCAACATAATCTAACTCTCATGAGTTGTCACTCTAGAAAATGAAGATGTCTCCTAAACAAGGTTTAGGTTACTAAAGACAGCAATAAAACCCATTTGCTTTTGCATATTTTTGTTAAATTCTAGCACATGAGTATACACAGAACAAGCATGGGTAGTTCTTGTAGGATTTATTGGTTTTGGATGTAATTTTTGGGGAATTAAGTAGGATAAAGTTGATTATACCAAATTTATGGGAACTTTTAACAAAGGCTGGAAAATATACCAAATAAGATGAAAACACTTCAAATAACCAACAATGAACCTTCAACTAGAATATGTGCACCCATGGAAGCCAAAAGATACATGGTTTCACACATTCTTTGAGAATTTAAACATAAAAGATCATGTCAAAGACTCAATTAAACATCAAGAATCCCAGATCTATCATGCCTAAGATACACTCATAGACTAACAAACAACCTATATCAACAAAATGGAAGTAAAGTGAATTTAAAATTGTTTATTGCATAATGAAATGAAATCTCTTCTCATAACATAATTGCAATTACCACAATACTACCATAAGGATAATATATTGTGTGATTAGAGGAATTCCTAACATAAGATTGCAACATGAACATGAATAACTACTTGAAAACATCTCAACTTAAAAGAAGACACAAAAATGCTCATGATTAACACAATTAACTCAAGGCTCATCAAATTTATCAGCAAGGGAAAGTTTCATTTATAGTCTCAATGTTTGTCAATGGTTGTACACTCATAACCATCTTGACATGATTTGATTTGAAGGCTAAGGAAATTAACAGGTTTCTCAGAAAAGTTCTTGGAAAAATGGTTTCTCTCAGTTTACGCCTTTCTCTAAACAATTTCAAAAAAATTTAACCCCCTTCGATATGAGAACATGCCTCTCATATCTATACAACTTCTTTTTTCATTCCTTGAGTTCCCCCCTAAAATCTAAAATTTTCCACCGATATTCCAAAGGAATACTTTTTTATTCTTTTTTTGGAGTATCTTATCCTTTGTTGTGCCAAGTGGAGAAATGTGTCACAAATATTGCAGTGTGTATTTTATTCTTATGTGGCGAATAAAATGCTTACATCATTTATCCTGACATCATCAATTTTGGCTTCTTTTGGGTTGGTTTGGAAATTCCTTTCCATAACTCCTGGGCACCCCCAAAATGGCTTGATGTGACTAATAATCATTCTTAATTTTCAAAGATTTCCCTCGGATACACACACTCTTCTCTGCATTGCTCAAAATTGGACGTTTTCTACCTATTTTGTGTCATGTCAAGCTGATTATCATCCTTTTGTAAGATATTGTTTTGCTTCATATTTATCTCCCTTGTGCGAGCTGAGAAAGAAATATTTGCTCATTCAATGGAAATGATTATGTCCAGTTCAACTCGTATGTATAGTTCTTTCTATAAATTTATCTTGCTTGCCTCTCCTTTAAAACACATTATTTCTTTGCCTTTGAACACAATAGAATTTTTCAAAATTCTTTGATGCTGCAATTATGCAAGGGTAGCGGTAACAAAAAGATTGAAAGAAATATATTCAAAGGACTTAAATCATATTTTTGACTTATTAGGCCCAGACGAAGCATTCGCTAGGAATTTGTTTGAGATAGCTGACCCGGGGATAGAAAAGGCCTTTGACACACCAGGAGGTTCAGCTTTCTCTCATGCTGAGGTTAATCAAGATTAATCCTGTTTTTTCAGCATTTCAATCTATGTATTATCACCTCTTTTGATGGGAGAATCAGAAAATCCAAAGGTATTTAAAAATTTTGTATTAAGAGAAGGCCTACTATAGTAGGAACAACTGAATATGAATGCCCTTTCTTGTGTGATGAAATATTTTTCAAAAGAGATTCCTTTTGAGTCTTATGTGCTCTATGATAAGACTCCAATTGATGTTGTGCCTGCCATTGCTTGTAAGATGGGTGAATTAGAGTAACATATTTATTCTTTGGAAAAGGTCCAACATGACCTATGTCATCTCAACCATCTACAACACCACCACTATCAACAAGAAAGGAAAGGAGAGAATCTAGTTCTCATCCCCCTATTATCATTTTAGATGAAGAGGAATTAAGGCCTTCATTTCTTTAGCATCCTAGGGTGTCAACTTCTAAAGGAAAGTATATTTACAACTCCAAATCAATTCAAAAAAAATCTTCTTTGATGGAGCACAAGTTATCAGGACCTTGACCTATTCCCCTTCCAAGGGAACATCCACCTTTCATAAGAAGGCACAAAGGTTAGTCCATCTCCAAGTCTTTTTGTCTCAGTGGGTCCAAGACCCATAGTGCTTTCTCTTCTAGCCATTCCAATTTCTCCTACTCAATCTGATTCTACTCATCTTGCTCCAACTAGTTCTATTCCTTATAAGGCAAAAGGGAAAACAACATTTCCTGGTGGTGGTTTAGATCTCTTGGATTGGGTATCTTCTATTCAGAAGAAGATAGAATTGGGGAGGATTCTGGATGGTCCTAGGATGGACATGAACACATTAAAGGACATGGGGATGTCTCATAATTTTGTTGGGGCATTCATATTTTTTCAATCAACTTAAGGTTCATGGGAGTTTATACCAAGAAAGAATAAGCTATTGAGAAAAATAGCCTCTTTTGGAGAAGATCTTAAGGTGGGAGTAAATAATGATTGAATATTTTTCTTCTCCTGATGCCCCTTTTTGATGTAATATTTTGAAAAATGTATGTGCTTTTCATGGGTAGGGCCCCTATAGATCCCCATTTTGTCTTTTCCACAATACAAAAGATAACACAACATTTACATTAGTTCATATGCTTCATAATGGATTTGAAATATTATCCAAGCAATATAAAAATCTAATGCATTGTATAAAATTACATTCATGTGTGAAAATAAAAAATTCAAAGTAATATTCAATTCTTATGAAACAAGAGTAGTAATTGAAAAATGATGAAATTTTTTTCAAAGAAAACAAGCCTAGGCTTGTTCCTTGGTCTTCATGTCTGCATCTTTATTTTCATCACCTTCTTCTTCCTTTGGTTGTCTCTCTATATATGCATCATATTTCTAGAACAACTCTTTTATCTCATCCTCATTTGGCCCTGTGTGATGTTGGAATATGAGGGAATACCTGCTTAGTGCATTCACACATTGATCCATCTTCTATTTATACTCCCATGGTCTTGCTTTTAATTCTGAAATCCTAGTTTCCATCCTCATCAATGTCTTGATGACTTCATAGGAGAAGTTTTCTTTTTGGATGTTTTTCTCAAAGGAACCAAATAAGAAGTCATTTTTTCAGATCACCATAACTCTTTTTGAACTTTTCAAATACCATGTCCTCCAATTTCAAATCAATGGTGTCTATAGTCTTATCCACCCATTTCTTTTTTGTCTCCATTTTCTCCCTGATCTCCTTCAAAACCTCAATCCTAATTGTAGCCAATTCTTCAATAGCATACTAAGTTCCCATATGATCAAGTGATACAATTCCTTCCCTTTCAACCAAATATTCATCAAGCTGAGTAATACGGTTCAGTTTGGGGAGAACTCCTTCAAAATAGAATAACTCATTATCACATTGTTCAATTAACTCATTAATTTCATTGAGTTTTTTTATCTCTTCATATTTTGTTATGGATTTTCCAATGGATTCTTTTCCCTTTTTAATTACCTTTTCTACCCAAGTGTCAACAACTTGAACCTTCTTAATAGATTTTTCAACATGTTCTATAACTTCAGGAGCAGTTGTGGAGATTTCTTCTTGGCTCACACTAGATTGGCCAACTAATTGTTGTAGGCATGAAGTCAGTGATTTAACTCATTCCTTTAGCTATCTCTTTATTACCCTATCCTCATCCACTTTGTGTAACAAGTCACTAAATACTTCTGAAACTCCCTACTTCAGTGCATCTCTTGAAGGTTTTCCTAGAGGAATGAATTGAACATTATAATCCTCAGCTGTTATATCACTCCTTATCTTCCCCTCATGTGGGATTGATACCTCCAAAGTCTTGGATTTGAATGGATCAGTATGAGTCTTTTTGATGACCCTAGCCTTCTTGGGAGTCTTGGTAGGTTTTGGGAAAGATAATGTTGTAATTTCTATAGCCTTCATAAGCACCACTTCTTCTTCTTCTTCTTCTTCTTCTTTGGAGATCAATTCTCCTATCCAACCTTTTACAAGAGTAGTTTTCACCTTTGTCTCTTGCAGTGTTTGTTGAGGTTTTTATGGAACAACCACCAATTTTTTGGATACTTCTTGAATATTTTACACTAATGGATCCTTGTGTTGTTCCTTTTCTTCTTCCATTGTCAGCTCCTTAGGTTCATTTTGTGTTGGATTTTCACCCAATTTCTCTTTTCCTTGGTCTTAGACTTGGGGATGACCAACTTCTTTTGGAGTCATATCAACAGTTGGAATATTTTCTCTATTCATCTCCCCACTTGGTGCAGTCACATATTCTACATTTTCTTTGGGGATTCCCAAGTTGATGTTGTTTCCTTGGGAAATCATTTTCCTTCTGCAATTTCTTCCTCCTTTAGAGGTTGCTTCTTGATGGGGATATTGTCATAAATTGGCATACTGATCTCCTTTTTCTCTTTTGATTCCTCATTTGGTGACATGGTAGGATGGATCTTAGTAGTCAATTCTTTACATTTATCAATATTTTTCATACTCTCACTGTCATCAGCCTTTTCCTTTGTACCAATTTCTTTTACAAATTCTATTACCTTTTCTTTAGTAGACTTTTCTTGCTATGGTGATTCACTGCTCTAGGTGACCTTGTTTTCCTTTCGAGGATCTTTTTCAACTAGTGTCTCAATGTCCATATCCTCCCCACAAATTCCTTGGACCTCTAACTTTTCACTTCTGAAGTGGTTTGAATTTTAGGAGATACCTCTGATATTAGAACTTCTGATGTAATAATTGGTACATGGATATATTCCTTGACTTCTTCACCTGATTGAGGAACATCTGTATATTTTACTTCTTATTTTTCAATTACAATGATCCGGGTGACCTTTTTTTTCCTTTCGAGGATATTTTTCAACTAGTGTCTCAATGTCCATAGCCTCCCCCATAAGAAATTCCTTGGACCTCTGACTTGTTCACTTCTAAAGTGGTTTGAATTTTAGGAGATACCTTTGATATTAGAACTTCTAATGTAACAATTGGTACATGGATAGATTCCTTGACTTCCTCACTTGATTGAGGAACATCTGTATCTTTTACTTCTTATTTTTCAACTATTATTTTAGATGCCTTAGATGTAGGAAATTCCTCATTTGCATCTATATCTACTATCTCAATCGGGCCTATTGTGGATTCATGCAATTGATCAAAATAAGGGACACTCATACCTTTCACTAGTGAAGTAGGAGATATTGGCTATATAATTGACATGTCTTGGTCAACTTGTTGTCCTAGTGATGGAATTTCTTGATGAGCCAGAGAGGTAACTATTTCTTCTTGTTCCTTAGTGAGCACAGGAGGATCAATCACTTCATCCTTCTTATGCTTGTGTTTCTTATGTGCATGATCACCTTCTCTTACTAAGGGTTGTTCAAATACAATCTTGTATCTCTTCTTTGTCCTTTCAAATTGCTTGATGCTTGGTGTCGCCATTTCCTTGGCACTTTGTGGCTTAGGTTGGACATTGGAACTTTTCATGGCTCCTCTCATCAAATTTTCAGTACTCAGGGGCTTTAGTAAAACTTCTGGAGGGGTATTTTGTGTAGCTACACCATTTCCTTTTTTTTGAAGTGGTACTTGCAAAAGTGATAGGAGCATTTTCCATAGATTTTAGAAGCATCTCTTTAGTTTTCTACTTCAAAGCAGATATGGAGGTTCTTGTCCCACTAGTAGCAAAATTCCATTCATCAACAATTCTTGTAGTTGGTCTCTTTGAAGGTAATTAAGGATATTTTCCTCCTAGTGGATCCATATTATCATCTCCCTCCTTCAAAGGGGGAGATATTCCTTCAAAATCCCTAATTCTCTAAACTTACTGAGCACTCTTGTATTCTGAATGGATAAATCAATGTTCTTTGTTTTCAACCAAGTAAAATTTCTCCTCATTACATGAACAATCCTACCATATTGATCATCATATTATTCCTCATCCCACTTCATGGGGGTCATTGGTTGGCCTTATATTCCTTGGTCAATATAAAATTGACTCACAACTTGTTGGTCATCTACAATTCCCTTAGGTACCACAAATTTTTGAAATCAATGATTTGTGTGAGGGTCATTCTCGAGAAGTCCCTAAGTCTAACCTCTTCCTCATCCCTGCAATTCATCCAGTAGTCCTCAAAGTGAGGCTCATGCTCAAAGGAATTTTCTAGAGTATTTACCACCCACCTAATGTCATAGCTAGACCTCACCTCAAATTTCTCCATATCAAACCTTTCCATTTCTTCCTCCATCAACTATCTTTTATAATGAAAGAACAAGATTACCTTCTAATTCTAATAGGAAATTTTATGTTTGTCTTATGTCTCTCAGAAATCATCTTATGAACAGGTGTTAATTGTCTTGCTAACTCACATAAAGCCATCTTATCATCTAAATACCTTGGTAATTTGCAAGGTTGTACCTCAAATCCATTGGATCTTATGTAAGTTAATATTATAGAATTAGTAAAGAAGCAACCATATTCCATTATTATATTTCTATCTTCTTCTAATATTCTATATTTCTCCCATTCAGTTTGAACAAGCATATGATAGGTGTAAAAATGTATCATTTACCAATATTACATTTCCCTTCCAATTACTCAATTGTAATTGGGGATAGACTTCATGCACTTTGTGTTTTTTGAAAGGGATATGTGGTATAAGGCCAGGGAAACGTCTATGGCATGTAATATTGTAAATTAGATATGTCATCATGTAAAACTTGAACTCCCCAACACCACCCAACTGGATATTTGTAGCCAATGCTAGAAGATGATCATGAATTGAATCAACAATAAGGGTTTCCCAAAAATGCTCCCTTTCCTTTCTAAAACAATCCACATATATGGGCACATCCATTATTTGAATTCATTTGTTATTTCCAAACCAACCATCCTACTTAGAAACACAACTACATCTTCTGCTTCTTCCCCAAATTATGCCCTAACCAAATTCTTGGGAATTCTGGTGGTTACCTTATTTTCTGATAATATCCACTTAGTGTTTATAATTTTAGCATAGTCTCTCTTCTTGGATTCATAATATTTAAGGGATAATTCAACACCTAGGGTTATCGAAGTTTTGATTATTGGTAAGTTCAACATTATCCTGAAATCTTGGGGTGTTAAAGTCAATACTGCTTCACCAATCCCATCTAAGACTTATCTCTTTTTGTATTATAGTTCATGGAACAAATCCTCACCAATTTAGGGCAATGCACAAAGGGAGGTATGACACTAACTGAGGTAATGTTACTAGCCTTGATTTCTTCCATGAGTTCACTTTTGTCGGGGCTACTCAATATTTGCAGGAATTCATTTAAATTAGCATTCATTAAATCCATGTCTATAATCTTATCTAAATCACTAGTAATTTCGTATGTGACATGAAAAATCAATGACATTGTCTTCATATTTTATGCCCTAGCTTTTACTTTCAATTACTTCACGAATTTGGAGTAAAAGACAATGAAAATATGAGAGTAATACAATCCTTACAAATTTCTGTGCAAATGTTTACATAATTCTCCTTTGCTCCATAGATTTTCAAATCCTTATCTCTTAATAGATGCTTCCCAATCAATCTCACTTCATTCTTCTAAAAATTTTGATAGCAAGGGCACTTGATTCTTAACATACGATAATGAAAAGGCTCAAAACATTTGAATAATTTAAACAACTTTTCCTTGATTTGTGTAAAAATTGCATTAATGGCAGAATCCATAAATGCATTAAATGTTGGGAATCCATCCTGCTTCTACTCCTTTTAAATGTGGGTGTTCCACATGGAGCAATTGCATTCTATGCGGGCTCAGGGAGTTTTTTTGTATTTTTGCACTACCTTTAAATGCAAACAAGTTTACGAATTTGACCCGATCACCTGCCTTTGACTTTTATTGTGATCATGACATGTGTTCAAATCTTAGTGACAATGGAGCTATGGGAATTTTCTACATATTTGTCTATTTTCCTGACCAAGCACAATCTTACCAATTCAACCTTAGCCCCACTTCTCCGACCTTGGCTAGAGAATATGCCATGTGTCCCTAGCGGGTTTCGTAAATATTCATGCATTTTGCACTTTTATTGAATTAACGTCAAGTGAACATCATCAGCCCCGATTCCTTGGTCCAATCATATTTTAACATGTATACCACTTTGGGAGTGGGGAAACTTCTTGTTTCGCATCTTTTGACTTTGAATATTCCACGGGAATATTTTTCGGGCCTCGAGGTTAAGTTTGCATTTTTATGTATTATGTAATTGTTGTAACTTTGAAAATTAATCTAGAAACACCAAAACCAATGGGAACATGCCACGTATCTTTGGGTGGTAGAGAAAAATATGAAATTTGTAGCGAAGCAGCAGCAGAGGATAATATACAAGGATGTTTTTCAAGATTACACCCGATTCATGATCATATTTTGACAGGGATTTTACAGAGGAAACACAAATATTACGTTCCTCAACCAAAAAAGAGGATTTACACCCTAAACACAATATTTTCACACATATTCACCATGACTATATCTTCAAATACACATTTTTATACGAGAAAACCACCAGAGTAAATTTTTTAAAGGCATATATTGGATAAAAGGGTGAGATATATTCAAACACTAACAAATTTAATGAATTTTAAATTTTATTTTATTTTCAAAAATAAAAATCAACGATAAAACATAAGTAGTTTTGACTAGTACTTGAAGTAGGAAGAGAAGAAATGGAAGGAGCTAGGACTTTGAGCTTCAACATGTGCATCATGAACTTAGTCACTACAGTTGATATTTTTGATTATTTTGGCACTATTATGTTGGTGATGTTGGTCATCTAGCTTCCCAAATATTTCTCCATTTTAGAGCTAGTTCCACCATAAATAACCAAACCTTTAAAATCTTCAATTATGATGTTATTTGAGTAAGAAAGTTTCTTTATCTTATCTTGATGAAGATTCTTAGTTTTGCATAAATCTTCTTTGAGCAATTTCCTAAAGTTTTCTTTGATATTATCTACTGAGTTCCATTGGGAAGAATTACCTTGGAAGATATTGTAATGGAGATCCCTAAAATTCAATGAAGATTTCAGATTTTAAAGATTCTCATTTTTGAATTGTATTTTACAAATTTGTAGATTCCTCCTCAAGAGCACTCATTCTCCATGCCACACTGAATGACCATGTGTGAGACATATTACTCTTAACATCATCAAATATTTTCTCTAAAATAATTATTTTCTCATCTATGAGAACCATGATGCAAATATCTTGGATTACATCTACCCATATCTTTGTTTCCTTCTTAATACTCTCAATTCCGGAGATTACTTATTTTGTGCGAAAATAATATTATCATAGGTTCTACACCCCTCATCTATAAATTATAGACTGACCATGAGTATTATTTCAACCCAATCTTCAATAGGATTCTCTTAGATAGTATGTTTATGCACTTCAACTATTTCTTTCATATCAATATCGGTTGTTGCGAGAATGGGTTGAGAGAGAAGCCAAGTGAGTAGGGTTAGGAGAGAGAAAATATTTGATGTAAGTGGTAAGGTTTTGTACTTGCTCCTCTAGTTGTTATGGAGTTTGTTTTCATTTTTCCACTCTCCCAATGACCTTGTAGACTACTTATTTAAATTTGTGCATGTCCCCTTGAAGAGTATATACACCATGAGTATTTTTTCAACCGAAGCTTCAACAAGATTTCCTTAGATAGTGTGTTTATGCACTTCATATATTTCTTTCATATCAATATCAGTTGTTATAGTAGGGGTTGGAAGAGAAGCCAAGTGAGTAGGGTTAGGAGAGAGAAAATATTTGATGTAAGTGGTAAGTTTTGTACTTGCTCCTCTAGTTGTTATCGAGTTTGTTTTCATTTTCCACTCTCTCAATGGACTTGTAGACTATTCATTTAAAGTTTTTCATGTCCCTTGAAGAGTATATACACCCAAAGATATCATGATGAGTTCATAATCAATGGTGTTAATATCGTGCTCACTCTTATCTGTTATAGGCTTGAAAATTTCAACAAATTATTTCCCCAAAGTGTCTGTGACTAGATGAGAAATAGTCTTAATTTTTTTATGGGAGTAGAAGTTACAAGAAGTGCAACTACAATTTCGTAATTGGGAATATCAAATTTTGATTAATTTTTTCTCTTTTACTCTAAAACATGGGATGAACCCAAGACAATGAAGGATTAGAAATATCTATAAAATATGTACTTGTTATCATCCCGAGTGTTAATGGAGTAGTAGAATTTGTTTTCATAAGAACATATTTTGATGGAGAGATTTGATTCGATACTTTGGGAATGGGAGAGGGTCTCCATATATCTAACTTGGGTTGAGAAGTGCTCTTTTTTTCCCAAATCTTGAGCTACGAATTTAATAAATTCTTCTTTTTGTTCACTTTCTTCTTCTTCTTATTGTTCAAGAATTTTTCTCCTTTCTCTTCTCCATGTTCAACATCTTCTTTATTTTCTTCCTGCTGAATATCTTCCTTTGTGTTACCTTATTTTTCATTTTCAGCCTTTGAATTTCTTACACACACTTTTGTCCTAAATTATTGTTGAGTGGAGGATGGAGTGTTTTGAGTTTAAACTATTCCTTGAGAGACATTAAACTTAACTAATTTCTTTTGAACCACTTCTCGAGTCCTTGAAAAATGGGAGACATGAGATCATCAATGTTTTCCTTCTCTTTAAGTGACACATTAATAGTTGGGAGAGGAGAATATTGAATAGAATTCAAAAATTAAGGCTCAAGCAAGCTAGACCCATCATCAACTATGCCATTTAGCACTTAAAACAACCTAAAGTCTTTGATTTGTTAAAGATTCATTCTCCCATACATTCTTTTTTACTTTAAATTCATCGTCACCGTTAGAACATAATATTAAGTGCTTATAACCTTTAGTTTATAATAAATAATTTAGAATATATTTTATATTATTAATTATTTAATATAAAATTTAGGTTATGTTTAATTGTTATTTAAATAACTAATTTATTAAACCGAGGTACATACCTTGTCACTTAATATGGATATAGGTTACATTATTTTATTCACCTCATGTGGATTGGTGGAGAGAAGTGAGGAAGGATATCTGGACTGTAATTATGTTTCTCATTAATGGAATTATCTCTTTTCATGGTTTTTTACCCCTTGGGGGTTTTCCCATGTTAAATCTTTGTGTCTGTGTTATTTTATTTTATTGCATTTGTTATAATTTTGTTAATGTTTGTTATATTAATTTAATTAATATTGAATCTTATTTAATGGTTAATGTGTTTAACCCCTTGGATCTGACATGGTATCAGAGCAGGTTCAAAAGGTTTCAAATAAATAAATTAATTTAATCTGGTGCTTGGGAGTCTGGAACTACATTTTTAATACCTAAACTATTTTTCCTCTTTTTCTCACAAAAATTCAATCAATTCTTGAATCTTATGATGCTACGTTAAAGGGCTCAAATATACCTTTCCAACGAGACCAATTTTTCCTAATTTGGAGTTGTGGAGAGAAAGTTATGGCCATTTAAAGTTGTGCATCTCGGAAGAACAACAAGTTGACATGTGGTAGTTTCTTATTTGCTTCAGTTTTCCTATGTGTGACTTTGTGATTATTTCCTTATTTCCCTCATGTATACCTTTTAATTTTCCATGTGTCTCCTTTAACCCTACTCGGACCTAAAACATTTTATTTGAAACTCGGTTTATTCTCGCGGACTTGAGGTCCACGAAATACATTTAGTTGAAAATCCCGTAGAATTACGCTTTGTGTCCTTCTTTTAGCTCATAGTTCGTGACATGTGTTTGTCATGTTAAATCAATTTATACCTTTATATTATTTAATTTCCTTGATCAAATATCATTATATGTGATTTGATTAATAAATTCGGTTAGTATTTAACATATGTGGCCCGCTTAATACTACTAAGCCTTGGTCACAAACCCAAAGTTGTAATTAATCTCCTTGATAAATATGGAAAGATCATCATCAATTTGAGTATTCTCAAATCTTGTTTAGTTATGTAAATTACTTACTTATTTTAAGTAATTTTAACCAATTATCAAAGATAAGTCTTGTTAATGACTAGTTAATGGATTTAAAATCAAGATCTAGTTGAGTATATTAGTATGTGATTATTCTTGCATGATTTGGTCTTTTTTTCAGATTTGTTATCTATCAGTCTTATCACATTTTTAAAGGCTTAGAATAGATAATGAAGATATATATGTTGTTGATAAAACATTTCTAATTTTTAAAATTAGTATGTGATTACTAAAAATATTATTATATGCATATCGAATGACACTTGGGGACGTCTTTGTGTTTGTATTGGAGACATCCAATACTGATTACATATAATATATATTTTTACAAGATTAATATGTTGAAATTATTCAACATATTGGTAATATAACATGGTTAGTTGTTAAGAATATTATTATTTAAGTTGTTATACAACTTGTGTTTAACCTATCAATGTAATTTTTATAGATGGTTAAAAGTGAAATCAATAATGATTTATATTATGCTTATTATGATGTCCATATGGATATTATGACTCTAACCATGCTGATGTTGTGTTGGATATCAAATATACAAACCAGATATGTGTTCAATTTTTTGGTACATGTGTCATTACTTGGAGCAACAAAAAAAAACCAAAAGTATTCATTTCTTCTACTCAAGCAAAGTATAGAAGTACAATAGAAGCAATGAAAGAAGCCATGTGGCTAAAGTGACTATTGGAAGAGATACACATGGAAGCTAAAGGAAGTAATCATATTCTATGTGATAGACAAAGTTGCATTGCTCTTTCTAAGAATCCATTTCAACATCAAAGGAAAAAGCATATATAGATACATATGCACTTTATCCGACATAAGGTTCTCTCGCAATGATATAAATATCTAGTCTTGCTGAATGAAGATCAAGTTGTAGAAATGTTTATGAAGCCATTGTGTGCTTTGTAAAATTATGCAAGTTTCGTGCAATCCTTGGCCTTCGATCTTCCATTGAGGGGGAGATTGCATGGAAATGTCACTTCCTAATGGCCGGTCGTTAATATCTCCTTCTCCTATATACTTCTTCTCCATTGTAAAAGATCTTTATGATATTTCTAAACTTATAACTCTAATTTTAGGGTGTACAGTCTAGTGTTTTGAATCTATTTATAATAAAGTTCCTTGTTTTATAAAAGGCTCGAAGAAATGCGGTTTGAGAATTTTCCATGAAAACGTGAGATGTAGTCTCATAAATCATGCTTAGCCTAAATCATAACTTTTGATTTATGGATTCTAAATCTTTTTGTACCAAAAGGTAAGTTGAGCATGATGAAGGTGTTATAAATCCTTTAAAATTGATATGCTAGCCTAAACCTTCACTTGTTGTTTATGGATTTGTAAATCTTGTTGTACAAACAGTAATGTTAGCATATAGTTCCTTGCTTAATATTAAAGGGGAGTGTTAGAACATAATATTAAGTGCTTATAAGATTTATTTTATAATTAAATACTTTAGAATATATTTATATTCTTAATTATTTAATATAAACTTTAGGTTATGTTTAATTGGTTATTTAAATAACTAATTTATTAAACCAAGGTAAATAACCCATCAATTAATATGGTTCATGACCCGCGGGTTAAATAAATATGGCTATAGGTCATATTGTTTTATTAACCTCGTGTGAATTGGTGGAGAGAAGTGGAGAAGGAGATGTGGACTGTAATTATGTTTTTCATTAATGGAATTATCTCTTTTTCGTGGTTTTGTACCCTTGGGGTTTTCCCACATTAAATATTTGTGTTTGTGTTATTTTATTTTATTGCATTTGTTATAATGTTGTTAATATTTTTTATATTAATTTAATTAATATTGAATCTTATTTAATGGTTAATGTGTTTAACCCCTCGGATATGACACTCACAATCTTCCCAATAATATTCAATTGTAGGTAGATGAAGATATGAAAAATGAGGATTGATGTTGATGAATTTTTTTTTGTTAAACGATTCCTTATTTTTAAAGTGATGAATTTTTAATGGAGTAATAGTTACCTCAATGTTATGCGCATTGATGGAAGATCCGAAAACATATTTTCCTAAGGATACATGAAATTGAACACCGAAAACTCCTTGTCTCTGCAAGTTCAATGAAGGATATCTAATTATCTGTAAAGTTTAATGAGGAATTTTTGTCATTGTAGTAAATTGGAAGCTTCTAGGGAATTCATTCAAATATATATGTTTTGATGTATGTGAATCTATGAAATTGCATGAATACACTCCCATACATGACTATAAAATTATTGGCCTCTGAGACATCATGTTGGTATTACATCCTTCAATAGTGTGACTATAAAAAAGCTGAAGTAATCATTTACCCTCCTAAAATGATTTTTCTTGTTTTTAAAAATTATTTGGGTATAAAAGTCATAAATTGGATTTTTTTATCTTTTCTCGACTTGATAACCCAATTCAAAACCTATATTCAACTATAATATACATCAGATAGGAGGTCATATAGAATTACTTAAATTGCTAAACTTGAGTGAGTTATTGAGTCATATTGTCACAACCGATCTCTCCCCAATTCAGTACATGTTTGGATTCATAGATAATATTAACAAAACTACACATCTAGCCTTGAAATTATTGAGTGTAAGAGAGACCCATAACTACTGCCAAAAGTATGATTATGTCATTATTCTATGAAATCATTTCTATACAAATTCTTTGGCAGCTTTGAAGGTCCTTTCTTTTTTTATTTTATCCAAGAATTAGCATGTCATAGTTTGGTATTTACTTGTATTTAATTCAAATTATTTCTCTACTACATTAAAAGTTAAGGATTTAACATTGTCAAAGGTGGGAATTCCTAGAACCAAGTTGATATGGTGTGTATCTAATTGGTAAATTAACTATCCATGGGGATCTCTACACTCCTTAGTCTCGGGTAAAAACATGAGGTACAAGCCAAGATAATGTCATTACATTTTACATATATGGGAGACCTCCACCTTAATATAAGCCACTATGTATAATCCTTTGGGTGAGTGGTGTTGGATTTTCACTTTTCATTTTGTCGTAAAATTCTATAAAATCCATGTGCTTAACATAAATGTCACCTATTTACGGCACAAAGGTTTCTAAGGAAGAAATGTGTTCATAGTAAGAGTATTGAAACTTCATCTTGATCAAAATGGGATTACTAGTAGGGGTAAAATTATCCTCTCAAGAAAGTTTGGGAAAAACTAGGGTAGGAGGGTACCACAAGGGAAAGAAAGAAAAATAAGGGAAAATTAGGGTGAAGTTTCTTACTTGTTGAATGAAAATGAAGGAGCCTTCTCCAAAAATCCAAATGTAACTATTTTTTTGAAAATTATGGAGAAATGGTGGAGTTGTAACAAGAAAATGGTTACGAAGGATGTGATAGTGGTAGAGCGAGTTTCAAACATGAATTGAGAGAATGCAAATGAATCGGGTAAACATGACTTGAAATATTTATATACACTTATTTAAAATTCCCTTATATTTCCATTAAATCAGCAATACAGAGGTTGGGAGGAATGAGGGAATATTTCCAAAGGTTCCATCAAAGACTAATTTACCCCACCACAACTTGGTAAATGTGGGGATTTGTGGAAGTGGGGGATAAATGCAATGGTTCTATAAGTTCCCTCTAGGACCAACATGTTCAAATTTCTATTGGCCATTGTGCATGTAGTCATCATTGATGGAAAATGGTGTGTAGGTGTCATATGAGTTTCCATGAGGTGTCAATCAAGGTCAAATTTGAAGGTTGATTGGTAGTGTCCAATCATGGTGTGTTGTTATGGTGTCTTGGCATGGTTTCACACATGGTGAAAACATGTATGGTCATCGTATGAGCTCCAAATATTGGTTTAAGGTCCATCATGGTCAAGGAGATGTGCAATAAGTGTTTTTAATGAGTCAACATGGTCAGTTCATGAGTTGTATGGGATTATTCAGGTCATTCTAGGCCTAATCCTAGACCTAAAGCATGGTGTTTGGTATGATGACATGGAAGATGGAGTAGGGTAGTCTTATCAAAGTATAGGAAATGTGTTATGGTATTTCTTAGCATGTTTATGATGATTTTTAGGTCATTACTTAGAGGTATGATTATGTTTTGAGGTCCTTTGGAGAAATTTTCTTAAGAACAAGGCTAATAGACATAGGTAAGTCTTAGTTTCTGAGATTTATAGTCACAATTGATAAATTAAGTGATTTAGGACTATTATAGGATGTTTTCATGATGATTCATAAAAATGTTTAGATCAAATTTGTGAATAAATTACGGGATATGAGTTTTTTTGGTAAAACGAGTTCTAAAGAAGGTGAAATTAACTTGATATGTCAACTTATTTTTATTACCCACTCACACACTCTATTCATGGGACCTTATGTATTTGGGGGATAATTTTTCATTGAAATAAGAGTGTTTTACAAAAATAATGAGGTTATTTGATCGTCATAGTTTTATGAACAATTGTTAAGAAGTCAGACTATTCTTAAACCCTAGTGAAACCCTCATTTTACAATGCCTTCAAATATTTGTAGTGTATAGTATCCAAATAATATTGGAAAGATAAATTGATTCAAAAATGACCAGGAGTAATCATACATATCATGTTTTAATGAATTTGTATGAACCTAAACCCCAATATTTCAAAGAAGTTCTTCTTATGAGATATGGTTAGATGCTTTATGAAATATGAATACACTTGCTTTGATTAAAAATAAAACTTGGGAATTAGTCCCTCAAGATAAAAATGAAGTATAGTCAGATCTAGATAGATATACAAGATTAAATACAAAATATATGACAATATAGATAAATTCAAAGCCAGGAGCTTATAGCTTAGGGGTTTACTCAAAAACTCGGTATCGACAACATAGAAACATTTGCACCGGTTACGAAAATGAGCACATTAAGGATCTTAATTTACTTAGCTACTCAATATTTTTGGTAAATATATCAAATGGATGTAAAAATTCTTTTTGAATGGTGATTTACAAGAAGAAATTTACATGATCCAACTTAAAGGATTTGAAGAACCGGGAAAATAATTGTATGTTTGTAAATTGAAAAAATATTTGTATGGTTTGAAACAAGCTCCTAGAGCTTGGTATTATAAAATTAATAATTTTTTCAATGAAGTTGGTTTTTCTAATTGTTCATCGACAATGATTTATTTGTTAAAATTGAATAAAATGCTATTACTCTCATTGTATTGTATGTTGATGATTTACTTATCACTAGTAATTCTTACACTTTAATTATGAAAATTAAAGGAAAGTTAATGCAATATTTTGAGATGACAAATTTAGGATTATTACATCATTTTTTGGGCATCGCTATATTTGAGGATAAAAATTCTCTTTGGAGTATCTCAATCAAAATATGTAACTAATTTTTAGAAAATATTTAATATGCTTGATTGTAAACTAGTTTCTATTCCTATGTAAGTAGGATGTAAACTTGATCCTAAAATTGCATGTGAAAAAGAGAATCCTACTTTGTATAGGAAACTTGTAGGTATTTTGATTTATCTAACTATTACTAGACTTGAAATTACTTATGCATTAGGGATTACTTCAAAAAGTTTATGCGGAAATTTATCGAATCACTAGAAGTTAGTAAAAATAATTTTTACATTATGTAAAGGACAATTAATTATGGTTTACACTATATTTCATCTAAAAATGCATATTTATATGGATATTGTGATTCTGACCATGATGATGATGTGATAGATTGTAAATATACAACTGGATATAAATTCAAGTTTGGTGCAGGTGTCATTACTTGGAGCATTACAAAGAAGTCGACAATTTCCATTTCTTCTACTGAGGTAAAATATAGAAGTGTAATGGAAGCAACAAAATAATCCATGTGCCTAAACAAGTTGTTGGAAGAGATACGTGTGGAAGTTAAATGAAGAACTCCTCTTACGTGTTATAGCCAAAGTTTTATTGCTCTCAATAAGAATCTAGATCAACATCAAAGAAAGAAGCATATTAAGATACATATGCAATTTATTCGAGAAGGTTATCGGTGGTGATATAGATCTCCAATACTCCCCAATGAAGATCAGGTTTCAAACTTGTTCATGAAGCCATTGTGTGCTCCGAAGTTCTGCAAGTTCCATGCAATGCTTAGCATTTCATATTTTCCATTGAGGGGGAGTGTGCATGGTAATGCCACCTCCTAATATATGTCCAGTTGATTGAATCCTTCTCCTCTATATTTCTATTCTAGTTAAAAGAATTTTAAAAGATCTTGTATGATCTAAAGTAAACTGATAGATTTTATGGGAAAAATATAGTCCAGTGTGCATCTAATTGTAAAGTAGGTCCTTATGTTATAAAATGATCTTAGAGATGTGGTATAATAATAATTCCATGAGAAATAATGAGATTTAGTCTCACAAATACATGTACTAGCCTAAACCTTTAGGGTTTATGGATTTGTAAATCTGTTGTACAAACAGGTAATGTTGGCATATGGATCCCCACTTAATATCAAGAGTGATTGTTAGAACTATAATATTAAGTGAATCATAATATATAGCTTATATTTAAATAATATCGAATAAACTATATTCATATTATTTAAATATAAAATTTATATTCAGGGTTGGTTAATTTAATTAATCAACTAATTAAATCAGGGAGGTGTGCCCTGTCACTTAAGAAGGACATAACCCTTCAAGTTATTTCAATATGACCTTAGGTCATATATTCATATTGAATAATTGGGATACGAGATTATAAAATAACGTAAAAGTTTCTCTATAGTGGATTTATTCTGTGGTTTTAACCCATTTAGGGGTTTTTCCACGTTACATGTTGTGTTATGTGTTCATTGTGATTTATTTAATTTATTCATGTTACAATGTTTAACTTTATAATAATTAATTAATGTGGTGAATGTACCTTTTCACCCCTCATCTTGACATGTGACCTATGGCTTAAGGGCTAGATGAGCCAAAAATAGTCAAGTTTGTTTGAAGGGATGATGATGTTTTTTAAAGATAAGGTAAAAAGGTTTGATTTTAAAGGGACTAAAAACTCTTTAGAAAAAGAATCTAGGCAAAAGAAGAACTACAGAAAGACTAAATAGGAGCTAACTCAAACAGGATTGACTAAAAGGCAACCCTAAAGAAAGGTACAACCAAATTAGGTCTACATATTTATATAATATTTTTTTACAATAATACAAAAACATAAGCCATTGCTAAGATAATAGGATAAACCAACACAATACACTTCCAAAATGGTAGCCAAAGGGTCTCCTTCATTTTTATTTGCTGTGAGGAGCATTACTCTAGGTCCTTGTACTTAGGACACTATCTATAGCACTGTAACATTATCATTCAATGAAATAATAACCTTTCTTGGAGTTTTCTCAATGTTGTATTTTCCATCAGTATCCATGGACTCTTCGTCCTCTAAGCTACTCATCACAAAATTTATATTCTTCTTACCTCCCTTAACTTTGGTCTTGGAAATTTGGTCTTACAGAATGGAAATACTTTATTCTTTCATGATAATTTATGCACTTAACCCACCAATCCTTTTATTCTGCACCTCAATTTTGCGTTGGAACTCCTTGACTTCCTAGACAAGGTTTTTGTTGACAAGGAGGATGGTATCTATGAGGATTTAACCCTCAACAATATAGCCTCCCCATTCACCACATTTTGATCTCTTTCTTTATTGAATGAACATTCCCCCAATCCTTTTCACCTTGTTTCAAATTATAGAGAACATCAACAATGTCATCCATATTGTTTTGCAACCCTTATTTTTTGAAATGTTTCATATCCATGAAAAGGGTTTCGTTGTTAGATTCCACCTCACTAGGAGCTGGAGGATGAGTGAGAATTAAGAGTTTACCATTTTTTAACAATAAAAAAATTAAACCTTGATGTAGGGGAACATCCACTTTTTCATTTTTGAAATTAGAGATAGAAGCGGTTAGGGATCTCAAGAGAAAATAGGGCAAGCTCATAGCTTGATTTCTTCATAGGTAGTTGAGAATAGAGAGGTGGTAGGAGAATATTTTCTAAACTTTCCTTCAAGGGTAAGGTATTTCATTACCACCATGAAAAATATGATGATCTGGAAGACAACTTCTAGCAATGCCATTGTCATACATAAGAATTCTCTCATTAGGGAAAAAAGTGGTGATTTTGTGTTTGCACCTAGTTTTATCCTTGAAGAGTTTGAGGCCCTCCAAGGATAATCTCGTGGCCTCAACAATGGCCTCCTTAGTGACACATATCTCCATACCCCTCAAATTAAAACTCCCACCCACCCAGGCATTTCAAAATTCAATTGTAATTTGAGAACATTACCTTTAAGGCATTAGATTTAGTTCAAGAAACTCCCTCTTCGGAGTAGCCTCCATAAGATGGAATCATTATTGATATGGAGGTATGTGGTTGGTTCAGCTCTAAATTTTTTACCACCCATTCTGAAACAAGCATGCTATAAATTGTTGAGACATGGAAAAGTGAAGCCACACACCCAAAGAAGAACTAAGCAAAAAAATGTTTGATTCATTTCCATTCCAGAGAGATAATGGGAATTCCCATGGTATGAGACACGTGAAATATAGAGACCATCATTCCAAATCCTATGAGGTATTTTCATCATTAACTAGTTTTAAAATGTTTGGCCATGATATTATATCACCATGCCACATCACCTTTTCTAACATGTTATTCCCATAATTGGCTAATCCATCTGCGGGTTTATTGCCCAACCTATAAATGTGATAAATCTCCACTTTCTCAAATGATGTTAACAAAATATTAGCCTCCATAATGATGTTATTTAATTTCTAGCCAATGGTCCCCAGATTTTAAGGGCTTTGACAACGCATAAAGAATCACCTTCTATGACAAGAGATTTGATATTCATTGATATACATTGTTCAATACCCCATAACATAGCCATTTCCTTGGCGTAATTATTTGAATGATTACCCAAAGGCCCCACATATGCCCTTATACATTCCCCTAAATGATCTCAAATTAGACCTCCTCCCCAGAAGCCCCTCCACAGGTTTCGTAGATCCATCAAAGTTTAATTTGAAGCTACCTTTAGGTGGGCATTCCCACTTAGTGTAGTTTTTATTAATACCCATAATTTTGTTTTTATCCCTACTTGTGGGGCAAAGATTCAAGCCATTTAGAATGGATATTTAAAATGCCAAACATAGCTTTGAGGATTTATTTTTAATGATATGCTAATTTTCTCTTACAGTTTGGCCAATTCTCCCAACAATTTTTTTAATACTAGATGATTGATTATGAAAAATTCAGTTGTTTCTCTCCAACCAAATGCCCTAGAGAATATGAGGTAGAGCACATTTCCAGAAGCTGAGAGACATTCCTTGGAAGGACCAATTAAACCAATTGAAAAAATCAAGGATAGAAGAGAAAAACTAAAAAGAAAAAGTACATTCCAGGAAGAGATGATTGGTAGTTTCATCATGTTGTTTGCACAAACTGCATCTATTTATAATAATCATACCTTTCTTCCTAAGTTTATCCACTATCAATTTTTTTAACCACTTCCCAAAAGAAGAAGTTGATTTTAGGGATAAGGTTTTTGTTCCAAATTTTCTTCTAGTAGCTATTAGATTCTATATGCTCAAAATTCAAAAGGTAACCAGATTTAACCTCATAATTTCCTGAGTCCATGTCTCACCATATCAATTCATCATGAGATATTCTGTGAGGTATATGACATTCCCTTAGATCCTAATTTAGAGATTCAAAAGGATGTTGAGGCCCTGTATAATTTGGGGGTGGTAATATATGAACCCAACTTCTCTCCTCATTCCAGTAGTTACACACCATCTCACCATATTCAAGGATGTAAAATTGGCTTAAGTAGCTCCATGGCTCATCTATTTTGAGGGATTTATCCCTAATCCAAGGATCATCCCAAAATTTGATCTTTGTGTTGTCCCTAGATTCCATTTAGACCCTTTAACCAACAACTTCTTATCTTGACTGAGGTTATTCAAAAAATCGAGCCTTTTGAAAGCTCCTAATTAGAGAAAACCCCAAAAGCACCACCAACATTTTACAAATATATTTCTCCTTCAAAATATCTATCCAAGTACCTTATTATTTTTTAATTCTCCATCTAAATTTTGTAATTAAGGTCCAATTTATGATTAATAGGTTCTTCAATCCAAGGCCCCCTGTCTTTAGGTCTAGTGACCTTATCCCAAGATATCAATGGTATTATTTACTTGTCCTTCAAACCTGACCATAATAATATATTTTGAATACTCTCAATGGATATCCTAACTTTCGTAGGAATAATAAATATAGAAATTATGTAGACAAAAACTCCCTACAGTGAGCTTTGAAGGGGTTGTGCTTTTCCGACTTGTGACAAAGCAAAGGATATTTTCCTAGAAGATAATTTTTGTGGAACCTCTCAAAAATTTTATTCCATCCCCCTCTTCCCTTTTTCTCCCACAAGTGGAATACCAAGGTATTTTTCTAGAATATATTTAAAATTTCACTCCATGATATTAGCCAACTTGGTTTCATGATCACTCTTAACATTGATGAAGAAATAAAAATCTTACGAGATATTCACTTTTTAGCTTTGAGACTTCTTCATACTGTATAGTGATGTTCTTGAAAGAAAATCCTCTGAATTGCCGCCTACCCAAGAAGCATCGTATCATCCAAAATTGTTGAAGGATATAGTTAGCTACACCATTAGTAACCCTCATTCCTTCAATTCTACCTTCGTTTTGAGCTTTTGAACACAACTTTGTTTAAGGATTTTGCTAATATGATGCATAGAAAATGGGAAAGAGGGTCCCCTTTCCTTAGACCCCTTTACAAATTAAAGAAAAATTCAAACTTACCATTAATCTTGAATCATTTTGATAAAGTGTGGATGAAAACCTAGTTTGTGCAAGAGGAGGATCATGAAATTCCATGAGACTTGATCATAGGATTTTTGCATATCTAGTTTTACAATCATAGCCTCTATGTTAGATTGCTCCACCGAGTGGATAGTTTCATGGATGGAAATGATTCTATCAAGTATCTATCTTCCCAGGAAAAATTCACCTTGATTTGGGGAGACAAAATTGCTAAGAACCTCCCTCATCTTGAAATCCATTATTTTCGAGATAATTTTGTACATAGTATTACAAATACTTATTGGTCTGAAATCTCCCAAATATTTGGAACCTGGTTTCTTAGAAATGAGGGCTATGAAGGTATCGTTAACTTTATTAAGAAGATTTCCAAATCAAAATAAGTCATGAACAATAGAAACCACCTCTTTCTTCACAATATCCCAATAAAGATGGAAGAAAAAAGTAGGGAATCCATCCAGTCTAGGGGTTTTATCCCCTTCCATTTCAAAGAAAATGGATTATATTTCATCCTTCGAAGGGATGGTAATTAGATATATTTTTCCTCATAGCTGATAATAGGATAAAAAAGGTTTAGAGTCTCAGTGATTTAGTTCCCAGGTGGAAGTTGATCTTTAGTAAACAAATTTTTGAATAAGGAAATGATGGTATTCAAGATATCATTAACTTTGCATCACCATTTCACCATATTTTTCCTTATTTCTTGTATACGACCTTTATTTATTTTAATAATAGTTGAAATGTGAAAGAATTTTAGATTTCGAGTCACCCTCTTTAAGCCAATTTATTCTATATTTTTACTTCCAATAAATTTATTCCTTGCATAGAATAAAATGAAATTAAGATAAGATAACTTTTTCCTTTTCTTTGTATTTATTACTCTAGCCTCCTTCTTCCATTATATCTTCCAAAGACATGGAGTTTTTAGAAATTTAACTCTTTTGTAAGAAGATATTACCAAAAGTGTCTTTGTTCCATTTTTAATCTTTGAAGGGGTGATGATATAAAGGCACAATGTTGAAGCAAAATGTGAGCATGGACAACTGATAGAGGTACCAAATGACATTTTGAAGCTCACAAATTGATCTGTAAGGTGATTTAGTGTCTAAGTTTAAATGGTGTAATCTACCTCATTAGGATAGTCAAGAAGGTTTGAAGAATGAAAGTGAAAATGCAGATTTCTCCACATAACCATTACAAGTAAGTATTTGAAGATGGAGCAAAGGTCTTTAATGAAAATTTTAAACTATTTGTTTAAAATGAAAGTGGATTTTAGAGTGTTTGAAGTCTTCTAGGACAAGATTGGTTGTTAGGACACAAACCTAGTATGAGTAGTCTCTGAAATACAAGCTTATTCATGCTATATACCTTTAAATGATGCTTGTTGTTGATATGAAAAGTTACACAAGGATCATAAATTTATAGAAAGGTTCCATATGAACTATGATCAAGTGATTTTATGAGTAAAACAACTCATTTTCTCGAGTACAAGTTTTTCTATGTTTGCAAACTGTTTGAGATCATGTCCTAATTAATATTACATGGAGAGAATGAAGATATTTTAGCTAATTCAAGTATTTGAAGGTGAATCAAAGGTCCCTAAAACATTAGACAAACATCATAATGTTTTGGATATTCATTCATTAGTGTTGGTTAATCAATCTTGTGAGTGAATTTTGAGCTTCCATGACTGTGAGCTTTAAGCTGAGAAGAAGAGATTGAATGGAGTATTTATCCTTAACCCACAACATGTTAAGTAGATGATGATGTAATATAAATCCCATAGAGTCTTCCATATTGTTTGTGTTGCATGACATGAACCTAGAGTGAGTACATATATCCAAAAAGAAGATTGTGTTTTGAATTCCATACACTTATTAGAGTATATGAGCTCAAGTGAAGGTCTTGTGATAAAATGGTGAGTTGAAGAGGTTCTCAAGATTATATAAGGAAAAGAGAGGATATTTTTAACATACAAAAACCTTCTTACCACTTGGTACATTGTCCTTGTTAGATTCAAGAAAAATATTCTTATGTGAAGAATAAGACAAGAAGAATATGATAGTTACAAAGTGTAGATGTTACAATTAAAATGGAATGTTTTTATTTTTTTAGAGGTGCAACAAGATCTGGGATGTTTTCTAAGTATTCACATGTGTTATAAGTGTCATGAAAATGTCAAGAAAGGCCAATACTTGTAATTTACACCCTGCAGATGCAATGATTGCATTATGGGATTTTTGGATGATGTCATCTAAGTTCTTTGAGTACGAGTTAAAGATTCAACAAGATGAAGGGGTTAGAAGTGGAAGTGTAAGATGTGAAAGAGATGTTATTATCATATCTAAGAATAGCTAAGTGTGCTAGAAAAATAGATTTTTGGATGAATACATTTTTCAAGATCTGATGAATTGATGAAAAGAGAGGATCATCCATATGTATATAAGGAAAAATGTGTATGTATTGTAGAATGTATTAGGAGAAGAACAAGATGATGAGAATATGAGGTATGAGAGGATAAAAATGAGTTCATGTTTTTATGAATGAGGGACAAAAATTTGTGAGTGAAAGAGGCCATTGAAATCTGTATTTGCAACAGTATGAAGTGGTAAGAAAAGAGGTGATTCAAGGTGAGTAAAGAATGAGATTGAAGATATAAGAGCTGAATAAGAGATAACAATTTTTTGGCTCAAGAAACTAGATGAAGGTGATAATTTTTTTGAAAATTTCAAGTGGGTACTTAGAAGAGTACGGAGTTTATGCCTCCATGCAAGTTTTATCTTGATAAAATAAGGAGTTGGTGCTTCCATGTCAAGTAGGTTCTTGAATAAATTGTTGGAGTTGGTACTTCAAGTTAAGTGGGTGCTCAAAAATTTAAATCCTTATAATATTTTATGGGAAAATTTCCTCATAGTGCATTGGTTTCAGTGGGTTTGTTACCCTTTAAGACTTACTCATATTAAACATTATCTTCATATGTGCTTTCTTTTTATTTTCTTATGTTTGAATGTCTTTATTCCCTCATGGTAAAGGTTGATCAATATTGAATGGATTGTTGAGTTTTTGAAGTGTTTTAAAAGTTTTGAGAAGTACTGATTCACCTCTTCCCTCTCAGTTCTTGTGTTTTCCAATAATTGGTATCAGAGATTGGTCCTTCGAAGAAAGTTTGACAACTTGGAGGAGATCCTTGAAACAAAAACATGGGTAAATTATCTGAAGCAGTTTTGAAAAGGAAGTTTGAGATTTCTAAGTCCCTAATTCATAGATTGAAAGTGTAAATCAAGTGTATGGAATTTGAGCATGGTTAAGCCCTCAAAGAGATGAAATATCAGGTTGAAAGTGTGTTAAAATATCTAAATAAAAAATAAGATTCTTTCCTCAGACATGAAGAAGAATTGAGATCCTTGAAAGCTGAATTAAACAAAACAATAACATGTTTAAGATGTATGGAAAGTCAGATAAGAGCTCCAAATTTCTTGATGGAATTTTGGAGAGTTATAGAGAAAAAGTGACAAGACAGATCTAGGTTTCAAAGGAGAGCATATGGAGAAGTGTGAAGATGACAAGGAAGGTCCAAATAGAAAAGAAAACATGAAGGAGGCCAAGGAGACAAATTCAAGAAGGTATAACTCAGTTAGGAAACCTAATGCATCAAGGTATGAAATATCTTTTAATGGTTATTGCTATAATTGTAATGGTTTTGGACATAGAGCTAAGGAGTTTAGGAAGCTTTTCAAAGATGACCATCCATGGAGAGATAACAAAGATGATAAATCAAGGAATATTACTTGTTTCAATTATCAAGAGAAGGGTCATACTACTAGGTATTGTCTCTATGAACCATCTAGTCAGATTTGGAGAAATGAATGCCCTATAGGTAAGAATGCAATTGTGTGTTTTAATTACAAAAAGTTTTGACATGTTTCTAGGAAGTGTTATTTTCATAATGCTACTAATCATAATTAGAATCTAAGTTTACATCAACCTATAAGAAAGAATGGGGTTGTGTCTTATAAGTGTCATAGACAAGGTCATTTTACAAGACATTTATATTAAAATTAATATTCTAGGTACAATAGTAGGTGTCAAGAATTCAAAGGAAAAGGTAAGAAAGTGTTCAAAATTAAAACCAATCATAAAGGTGAGTCTAATTCAGTAATTCCTAAGACATCCACTAAAAATAAGGATGTTAAGAAAAATACAAGGTCAAGGAACCCGATTCTAGGTTTGAAGAGGAAAAACTTGACAAAAAGACAACATGTGTATATGATATAAATGAGAAGTAATCAAAGAAAGTAATAGGATAACCTAACTCAAGAATGATATAAAAAAGTGTTGATAAAGCTAAGAAGAAAGAAAAAAGGCTAATACAAGTCATGAAGAACCTTTAGCCATAACCAAGAGAGAGAAAGTGAATGAGGTGCATCATATATGTTTTAAGGACTTCAATCAGAAGATGGAGATATAGGAGATGAAATTATCACACCTAAGGAAGAAGGAGATATGATAGAGTCTTTGAGATCTTGTGATGACCATATATTGTTTTAATTATATAAAAAACATTATCTCTTCTCTAGGATTCTAGAAGGCATTTATCATCTAAAGGAAGCATGGTGTGTTCTTGAAGGTGCATTACCATCAATAGCTAATGATAAAAATGTTAAAAATGGTGCAAGAATGTGAAGAGTCATAATGTATTCCTATTAAGTTCCTCATAAGGTCTGTGTGCATGTATACTCTGTATAGAAGTTATAAGAAGTCTTCAAAAGAGTTGTAAGGTTACCTCAAGGTCTTGTATAGTTTTTATCAATCCATCCACCCAGTTATGATCAAGTGTGTTATGGTTTTCTATGATGATGTCTACTCAGGTCTTCAAAAATAAAGTCATGAAATAAGTTAAAAGTTCTTTCAAGGTCTGAAATAAGCTTGTTTGAGTCTTAATTATCTTTCATAGCTATGATAATTTTATATGTGTACTTTTCATGGTCATATAAAGGTTGTGGTAGTCTTCAAGAAGAGATGGTCTATTGTCGATTAAAATTTCAAGAAACAAGTGTCAAATTACATGCTAATCAAACGAGAATAAGATGTAGATGATTTGATTTTTCTATATGCTCTATAAGGTGTTAAAGGTACATTATATAAATTAAGGAAAATTTAATGTACTTAGGGGATCAGTGAACAAGGTTGAGTATACTAATCAAGTCTAGTGAAGAAGAAGAGATACAATCAAAGCTATGTGAAAGGTGAAGAGAAGCCTACTAAGAAAATGATTGGTTTTCAAGATATATAGTGAAATAATGAAGGATAATGAGGTCTTGATGTCACTCAAGGTGTTTTGAGTTCATTAAATCCTATGCAAGAGATTTCAAGTAGTCATGAGGTATGGTTGTGTAACTCATTATCTCATATTAGTCAATGAAGAAGTCAAATGTGCTCTCAATATGAGTATGAGTGAAACCTGGTAATAATGCTTTTTTATGTCAATACAAGTCAATAAGATGGCCAAAACATGTCTATCTATGTGAGTATTAAGTTCTTACGGGAAGGTCTTGAAATCAGCTCATCAAGTATAGTCAAAGTGTCAACCCACAAACTTGTCTCGTCAAAATATGTGTTGTCATATCTAAGGTTTGTAAGAGAGTTTCAAATATGATAATAGTCTTGTAAAAGTGAAGTATTTTTGTTACTTTGGATGATTATTCATAAGGTATATAGTCTTCAAAGTGTTGCAAATATGGTTAAGAGTGTAAATGTTTATCATCATCCTAAGAAACTTGAAATGCTTGTGCTCTCGATAGTTCACCATATTCTAGATAATAACGTCACAAAGGTTTGAGAAAACTTGCACCAAGATTGTAAAATGATAATTTTTAATTAATTTAAAGGAGTATCAAAGTGCTATGAATTGATATGCATCCCAAGAGGAGATTATGTTGGATTAAAGATATTTTATTGTCAAGGAGAAAAGATGTTGGATACTTGTATATGTGACTTGATGCTTCCCGGATATGCATGTAAGTTATATAATGCTAGATGTGATTTCATGATTCATGTCTCATGTATAAGGTGTATCAAGGTTGATTATTCCACACAAAGGTTTGATGGAGAAGTGTAAGATACTATTAAGAGTGTAAAGACAAATAGATGAGTTTTTAGTTGTGGGCATGTTTTCAAGATTGTATATGATTACCGTGTGCTTGAAGTGATGTCTCTAATAGGTGTATGTGTATTCAAGATGATATGAAGGAATATACAAGTCTATAGTGAAGAATTTAATCATGATAAATATCCCTTAAGTGTGTGAAAGAACATTTGAATGCTTAGTAAGTTCATTCTTGGGGTGATTGTAATATTGTAAGAATGTAGAAAGCATTACAGCTGACTATGCATGAGGTTTCTAATGATGACATGAGATGGGTAACTAGTCTACACATAATTATTGAGAAGAGAAACTAGGAGTGTTGCAAGGATTTTATGGTTGTTCACTTTCATAGTAAGTGAATATGTACTATATCGGGAACTATAGTTTGGTGAAGATCTACAGAGTGAGCTCCGTGGTATGAGAAGGAACCTTGAGGGAGGGAAGCTATAGTTGATTAAAAGGAGTTATTTTAGGTATAATAAATACCTTGTAAAGTAGAATAATGTTTGGTAAGAAAGAAAAATTGTAGGGGATATTTTCATGAGATCAAAAAGTGCAATAACATAGAAAGAATGTTGAAAACACTTTGAGAAGGAAATTTAGGGTAGAGGTGACATTGTTGAACCATATATAAGACATGAGGAAAAGGTATGGAATTTTATTCTTGTATATAAAAATAGATGGAGATAATATAACCTCAGGGGAACTATAAGGTGTAGCTCCATAAGTCCTATAACCTCTTTTAGCAAGGTGGAGTTGGGTTAGTTTGCTCTGAAAGTTTGGTTTAGGGATCTAAGTCCTAGATAGTTCTTGGAATCATTATATGGTAGAGTTAAGATTTTTTTGAGTATATTTAGCTGAGAAAGGCATATTTTTAAGTTATAAGGATATTTTGACTCAAAGATTAAAGTTTTGGATTGTGTATCTACTATGAAGGAATTTATACAAGGGGGAGCTATAGTGATATTAGTGCTATGGCAAAAGACAAAAATAAATTCATGGAAGGAGAAACAAGTGTTTGAACTTGAATGATGAATTTGGTTGATCTTTACAATAAATAAGGAGTCCCAATAATTTGATAAATATGAATACCATGTGTTACAGGTATGTACTTTTTCATTAATGTAAAAAGGAGGAGAATAACTAGGTAGTTTTCCATTAATGACAAAGGGGGAGATTGTTGGCATGTGAGTGTTTATTGAGTTTTCATTGATGTAAAAGGATAATTAATGAAAAAGGAGGATGAAGGAGTACAAGAGGAATTTTTTAGTGGTTGTGACATGGTAGAACAAGGCATGTCATGATTTCATGGTGTCATGATTGAGATCACTTGATTGAGACTTGGCTTCTTGAGTATCTAGTGACTTGTAGAGGCATAATGGTGATGTAATAGGATTTCATGATGATTTACTAGATGTTTTAACATGTGTGTGATGATGATATATAGTCAACATGATAGACACAAGGGTGCATGAGTGGAATTAGTGAGATTGGCTTGGTCCAATAGGCCTAATAATTAGGCCTAGTCAGCAGGATGACTTAGTATGGTGGATTGAAGGCATGCATGAAAAAGTTTGAGAAGCATGTTCAAGGCTTGGAAAAGATGAAGAGAGTGAGTTAAGAAGGGATTGAGGCATGGAGATTATAAAAAAGGTTTAAATAAGCACAATTAGGATTATTTCTAATACCTAGTACAAGAATAGCTTGGATTATGAAGCAAATAAATCTAAGGTAGGTGAGTAAGAACACAAGGAGTGTATTTTGAGAGTGTATAAATGATGTTAAAGGTGATATAGGTCAAGATTTAGCTAGTAGAGGTATGTTTGAGATATTTTGGAGGAATATTCTTGAGGACAAGCTAGGTATGCATGGAAAGATAATGGTGGATGGTAAGTTATAGATAATTTTATACTTAAATGGGCATTGAGACATGTGAAGGAGGTTGTCTTAGAGATATGGAAAAATTTCAAGTCAAAATTCCAAAGGAGAAGCAAGAAAAATGAGTTTTAGTCCTATCACACTCTCAAAATGGCCATTTCTAGCTCAAGGGTTGATTTTGATGTGCTCATTGGTACCTTAAATATCTGTCTAGTGACCTTATATTTTCATTAATGATGGGTCATGGAGTCAAGTTCATTTTACAAGTGGAATGAGGAATAATGATGTCATGTGATTTATGAACAATCCTTAATAAGGAAAGTAGGTTCAACACCTTCCTTTAAAAGTGATGGAGAATAATTGAAGAATTTCGTCACAAAATGTATTGGTTAAGTTGAGTTGATGAATTAGGATTGTAAAGGATTCTTTCTACTTTATTTTTGTGGTGGAATCATTCTCCGTTAATTGGTAAGGTAAAACAATATGCTTGTTTTGAAGAAATTTGATTGTAGAGTCATGTATAAAAGGTTTCATACTAAAAATATTGATGTGGGAACAATATTGGGATGTCTCCTAAGTTCCCATGATAATTTTAAGGTAGGTTATTTTAAATGATTTTGTGAAACATGTAAACTAATGTGACCTACAACTTAAGGGCTAGATGAGCCAAAACTAGTCAAGTATTTTTGAAGGGATGATGATGTAAAGATATAGTTTTGAAGAAAATGTGAGTATGGACATCTGATAGAGGTCCCACATGACATGTTGAATCTCATGACTTGATTTGATAAGGTTATTTAATGTCTAAGTTCAAATGGTTTAAACTACTACATTAGGAAAATCAAGAAGGCATGAGGAATGAAAGTGCAAATGTAGATTTATCCACATAACCCTTACAAGTAAGTATTTGAATATGGAGTAGAGGTTTCTAATTAATTTTTCCAAATATTATTTTTGCATGAAATTGAATTTTGGAGTGTTTGAAGTCTTATAGACAAGATTTATTTTTAGGACTTGAAACCTAATATGAGCAGTCTCAAATACAAGATTTTTCATGCTATATACCTTGAAATGATGCTTTGTGTTGGTCTGAAAAGTTTCATAAGGTTAATATATTTCTATAAAAATTTATATGAGCTATGATTATATTATTTGATGAGTGAACCAAATCATTTGTGAGGACTAGTTTTCTGTTTTTGTAAACCGTTTGGGACCTTGTCTTGATTAGTGTTGAATGGAGAGAATGAAGATGTTTTAGCTTCTAAAATTCTTTGAAGGTGAATCATAGGTCCATAAAAAATTATCCAAGAATCAAATGGTTTTTATGATTCATTCACTAGTGTTATTTGATCGATCTTGTGACTACATTTTTGAGCTATCATGACTGTGAGATTTGAGCTAAGAAGAAGAGATGGAATAGATATTAAGACTTAGCCTACAACATGATAAGTAGATGATTATTTCCTTGATAACCTGAAGAGTGTTTCACCTTGTTTTTGTTGCATGACATGAACCTAGAGTGAGTGCATGCATTCAAAAAGAAGACTGTGTTTTGAAGTCCTTACACCTAGTAGAGCATATGAGTTAAAATGAAGGTCTTATGATAAAACGAGTTAAAGAGGGTTTCAAGGTTATATATGGAAAAGAGAGGATATTTGTAACATAAAAAAACCTTCCTACCACTTGGTTCATTGTTCTTTTTATCTAGAAGACAAATATTCCTACGTGAAGAAGAAGACAAGATAAATATGATAGTTACAAAGTGCAAATGTTAGACTGAAAATGGAATGTTTTCAATTATTTCAAAGGTGTAGTGAGCTCCAGGATGTTTTCTAAGTCCTCACATGTGTTATAAGTGTCATTAAAATTTCAATAAAGGTAATTACTTGTAATTGACACCCTGTAGATGCAATGATTGCATTATGGTAGTTTTGGATGATTTCATCTAAATTCTTTGGTAAGAATTGAAGAGTCAAGAGGATGAAGGGGTCAGAAGTGGAAGTATAAGAGGTGTAAGGGATGTTATTATCATGTATAAAAATAGATAAGTGTGCTAGAAAATATATTTTTTGATGACTACATTTTTTCAAGTAATATGAGCTAATGAAAGAGAGAGGATCATCCTTGTGTATGTAAGGTAAAATGTGTATGTCTTGTAGAATTTATTAGGAGAAGAAAAAGATGATGATAATATGAGGTGTGAGAGGAGAGAATGAGTTCATGTTTTTATTAATGAGGGACAAAAGTGTGTGAGTGAAAGAGTCCATTTAAGTATATATTTGTAGTAGCATGAAGAAGTGGGAAAAGAGGTGAGTCAAGGTGAGTAAATAAGGAGAGTGAAGATATACGAGATGGATAAGAGATCACAATTTCTTGGCTCAATCAACTAGATGAAGGTGATCAAAAATTTTAATTCTAAGAGGGTGCTTAGAAAAGTAGGGAGTTGGTGCTTTCGTGAAATTTATATCTTGTTAAAATAGGGAGTTGGTGCTTCCATATCAAGTAGGTTCTTGAATAATTTTTTGGACTTAGTGCTTCAAGTTGAGTGGGTACTTAAAAATCTAAATCATTGTAATTCTTTATGGGAAAATTGTCCTCATAGTGCATTGATTTCAGTGGGTTTTTCTCCCTTTAAGGGTTTCCCACATTAAACATTGTCTTCATGTGTTCTTGCATGTTATTTTCTTATGTTTGAATGTCTTTGTTCCCTCATGGTAAATGTTGATCAATATTGAATGGATTTTTTATTTTTAAAAGTGTTTTAAAAGTTTTGAAAAACAATGATTCATCCCTCCCCTCTCAATGCTTGTGTTTTCCAAAATTGCAGAGCTTCTTGTGGTTGTTGGTGATGCAGAGGAATTGTGGCTGACTTATGTGGAGATAAATGTGTCTTGAAAAAGATGGAATGTGCCATTGAATATTAGATTACATTCATTAGATATTTGAGTTCTTGTTTTTTCCTATTGAGGTGTGTTGGCACTTGGTGGAGATTTCTTGATCCAATCCGGCCTACTTGGTCTCTTAAGTTTATATATATGTTGTGGTTATTATATCTTAGTGTTATTATGAATCACCTATATGTTCATGACCAACCTAGGGGTTATTTTGTGTTGATGAGGGTTTGTTGTTATTAGATCTAAACTTGGATCATTATTAGTTTTGTGAGAAGAATATCATCATTGATCATCCATTTCCATGTAGTTGAGTTGGTTCTTGATCACCTCGGGGTTGTAGCCTCCTCAGTAGGGTTGATGCTTCTAGTGGGGTTGGTTCCTCACTAAATAAATCTTGCAAGATGTGTAATATTATTGAAATTACTTTGTTATGAGTAATATTAGTAGAGGTTTCAGTAGTTTTTCTTCCCTTTGAGGGTTTCCAAATATATTTGGTGTTTTGTGTTCTCTCTCTTGTTGTATGCACTTGTAAATGTCTAAAACACACTTAATAAGCTCACATGGTTCATGGATGATTGAATGAATGGTTTGAATGATCAATGTATGTAATTGAAAATGAAATTAAAGAATTGTAATACTGATTTAACCCCCTCTCAGTCCATTTTGATTCTAACAATTGGTATCAAAGTAAGGTTCTTATGAAGCAAGTTTGACATCTTGAAGGAGAACCTTGAAGAAATTTAAATGGGTAAGTCATCTGAAGTAGTTACAAGAAGGAAGTTTGAGATTTATGAGTCCCTAATCCATGGATTCAAAGAAAAAATGAGTTGCATGGAAGTTGAGGATGGTTAAGCCATAAAGGATTTGTAATCGCAAGTCAAGAGTGTGATAAAAACCCTAAGAGATAAAGAAGAATATTGTAGAAGGTATGAAGATTAGTTGAGATTCTTAAAATTAGAATTAGATTAGGTTCACAATAGTTTAAATACCTATGAGAGGTTAGAGAAAATTTCTAAATCCCTAGATGATATGTTTAATAACCAAAGGTCAACTAGTGATATGACTGGTTTAGGTTTCAAAGGAGAACACATGGAAAGTAGTATAGATGTCAAGGATGGTCCAAATGCCTATGAATTCATAAAGGATACAATGAGGAATGATTCCAAGATGTTTAACCCTATTAGAAAACCAAATTATATGAGTTATGGTCATTATTTTAATGGTTATTGTTATTCTTGTGATGATTTTGGTCATAGAGGTAAATAATGTAAGAAAAGGTTTTCAAAGAACGAGTATGCATGGAATGGTGAAAATTCCTTCAAAGGTCATTGTTATTCATATTGTGAATATGGTCATAAGGCTTATGATTTTGGTTGGTATCTCAATTGATATCAATCTAGAAGCACGAATGGTGTTGTGTGTTACAATTTTCATAAACAAGGTCATATTATAAGACATTGTTACCACAATGAATCTCCTAGGTAGAGAAACAAGTTTCAATATTCCAAAGTGTAGGATAAGAAATTTTGGAGGCATAATTCATCTAAGGTGGAAGGACCAAGTACAGTCAAGGATGATGATCAAGAAAACAAGGTAAAGAAAACATATTCTAAGTCTTTCAAGTAGAGTACGAGATATGAAGAGGAAAAACATGATAAGAAGGTAGTATGTGTAGATGGTATAAAGGAGAAGGAATTATAGAAAATAATAGGAGATTCTAGTTCAAACAAGATACCAAAAGGTGTTGATAAGGCTAAGAAGGAATAAATGAAGTTTGAAAATCCCAATGCAAGTCATGAAGGTCTATTAGCCCTAACTGAGAAAGAGCAAGTGAATGAGGAGTATAATGAGTTTTTGACAGACCACCAATCAGGACATGAAGAGTTTGAAGATGAAATTATCATACCTAAAAGATCATCCAAAAATAATGAAAGTTTCTCAAAGGATGATATAGAAAGGATAAATTCCTTGGGATCATTTAATGATTATATATTATTTTAATGATCTAATGAAGCATTGTATGTCTTCTCTAGGTTTTTAGAAGACATTAATTTGATAAAGGAAACATTGATATTTTTCTTGTGAACCCATTGAATTTATTTCAGTCCTTTCAAAGGTATGTTCATGTTTTCATATTTTTTTGAATTGAGTCTCAATTTGTTGGTGTAGCTGTCAATTCTATGTTGTACAGCTGTAGAGGAGATCTTAAAAATCACAAGTTTGAAATTTGTGTTCGTGAAGTCTATTGAGTGGTGTAAGATTCGATATCTGTTAATTAAATCATCATAAAGAAGTGTATAAGCTATTTTTGATCTATATATTAATTCAAAATGATGGTCCTCTGACTAGATAATTGATATCATCATGAGAATCATGATATGTTTGTATCTTAGTAATAAGTGGTCAAAGTTTGAAGATAATGTCTGATTTGTAAAGTCATAAAGTCTATGATCTGGTCTTGTGACAAGATTTGTTAGATATGTATAGTAGGGTTATTATTGTGAATTCAAGTAGTAAGTGTTCAATATGAATTTTGGATCATGAATATTTTCTTTAAATCATGAGTATCATAATTAAAGCATGTTCAAAGTGTAGTCATAAAGGGCTTGAAGAAGATCCATATAGACTCAATATTTGTGTATCCTAGATGGAAGTTTGAGACAATCATGTTGAATCCAATAAGAGACTCAAGTTATGTATGAAAAAGCTACAAATGAGTATGTAAGTTTGTACAGTGGTATGCAAGAAGGTTTGAGCTTCTAAATATAATACAAATATTATGAGTTTTTGCTCCAAGATCGAAGAAGAAGATAAGAGTTCAAAAGTATTTCATCTCAAGGGGAGTCAAGTCCTAGTAGATTACTATGTATAACACTAGTTTTGTCTTTGAATAGAGAAGTTTGTCTTGGTTATTGCTTTAATGGTTTTCAAGTAACTTAAGAAATGTTTCAGGTGTGTATATGTTCCAATATACTAAGTATTAGTCTTTGAAACATGTTGTGAAGTGCTATAATATTCCAAGGTGATGGATTAATGATGACTTAGTCGATCATCTATAATAAGTTGTAAGGGTGTTTCCAGGTATGATTGTGTTTTGACTAATCTTAGATGTTCTTTTTAAGCTCTTGATCCATGAGTGAGGATTATTAAGTGTGGTTTTGCATCAAGGAAGCAGTATGAAGAAGTTTAAGCACTATCAAGTTTGTGAAAGCCAGAAAGTGAGTTCTTATTCTTATATGCTCTATTAAAAATATTTGTATGGGTCCTTTATCACATGCCATGAGGTCTTCTAATTCTAGGAATGTATCCAAGAAATGAAAAGTGAAATAGTGATCTGAGACAAGAGATTTTGAGGAAGAAAATGTATTCATGATCTTTTCAAAATCTTCTTGACTCTATTCTTAGATTGATGAAGTGTTATTATCTTTACCCATGCTCTAAGAATGAAATGTACAGCTGGATAAATTTTTATCTAGCCTTGAAAAGGCAAGAAGGATAATGTATGCCTTGAAAAGGACTTGGTCAGATTTACATCTTGAAGGGTCAAAATTTGTTTTGAAGAAGTTTTGTGCTCCAATTCAAGCTAATAATAGTGGTTATATCTGAGTGTAATTGGTATCTTGAAGGTTGATTTCAACAATATGTGCAAGTTATATTAACACCTTGTCCTGATATTTCTTGAGAGCATGTGTGTATGCTCTAAGTTGGGAACTCTGAGTTTGATCTATGCTCCTAATGGTATGATTAAAGTCTTAATCAGTCATGTTAAGGACCTGAGTTTTAGAATAAGGGATTCATCATTGTTGGTACATAGTTCCAAAGGGATATTGCACTCTTCATCAAATAACTTCATCTAAGGGATGATATAGATTTGGGTAAAATAATAAGGAACAATATACTTGGGCTAAGATGGTTAGATTGAGAATGAGTTATGTCATTTCTATGTTATTTGTTACTTCAAGAAGGAAATATCTATGATATGATGATAGGTAAGAAAGGTGAATTAAGAAAGTAAAACGTTATGATAAATATTCACGAAGATTGTGTAGGTGCATTAAAATATTGAGGTAATTCTTTGAGTGTTTTCCTTAAATGGTAAGAAAAATAGTAAGGTGAGGAAATGTCATTATTGCTAATCGTATAAGAAGACTCATAGTTTCGAGTATGGTTATAATGAGTTGAGCAGGATTTTGAGTACTTATTTTCCTTAGGAGATGAATCTAAGAGAGTGGTAGGTACTTAAAGAAGGGCATCATACCGTGATGTATAGTAATGGTGAGTTATAAGTGATTGAAGACCTCATAAGACATGAATAACTATTATTTCTTCTCAAGCATGTGTTTAAAGCATTAAGAAGAGAAAGTTTGGTAAAATTATGGATTGATTGCAAGTATAATTGCAAGGGGATATTGTCTTATGTTCCAACAAGTGTGAATTCATGAAAAGAGACACAAAACACTGAAATGTTTCTCTACAATTATGATATTTGATATGACCTATCTACATTGCATTAGATCAAGGTATGTGATCTCTTGATTGAATTTTTAGTTAGAGTATAATAGTATGAAGATAGGGAGAATACTTAGAAGATGATTCATATTTTGTGATTGATCCCATATCCTTGAGAAGTTTGACATATTTGGACTAAGGGAGTGCATTAGGGCTCATGGTCCTAACAATTGAAAAGATAGTACTTAGGGGCATAACTTATGATTTTTTCATGATACAAACCTATAAACTGATGTATAGAAAAGATGAAGAAAAATTGAAGTGAATATAATCTTAGGGGTGCTTTGTGGATGATTATTCAGGTCTATGGATCTTATTACTACTATAGAATACAAGAAAAACATAGTATAGTCCAAGGGGAAGTCATTTGAGAAAGTAATTTTTTCATTTGCATTGTTGTCATTTTTCATGTTGATTCATCATTGTATCCTTTTTCATATATGTCAAAGGGGGAGAGTATCATAAGAAACATGAAAAAGAAGTCTTGTATGTGTTTGGTCTTGCTAGTTTCCATCAATGTTAATGAATGTGGTTGCAATTAATGACGAAGGGGATATTGTTAGAAATTGTGTTTGTAGTTGTCATTGATGTCAAATGTAATTGATGGAAAAGGGTATGTAGGTGTCATATGAGTCTCCATGAGGCGACAATAAAGGTCAACCTTGAAGGTTGAATGGTAGTGTCTAATCATGGTGTGTTTTTATAGTGTCTAGGCATGGAGCAATAATGGATGGTCATTGTATGAATTACAAAGGCTGATTTAAGCTCCATCATTGTTAGAGAGATGTGTGAGAAGTTTTTTTAATAAGTCATCATGGTCACTTTATGAGTTGTATGGGACGATTCAGGTCATTCTAGACCTAATACTAGACCTAGAGTATGGTGTATGGTATGATGACATGAGATATGGAGTAGGTGAGTCCTATATAAGCATGGGAAATGTGTTATGGTATTACTTAACATGTGTATGATGAGTTTAAGGTCATTAATTAGAGGTGTGATGATGTTTTGAGGTCCTTTGGATAAAGTTTCTTAAGAACAAGGATAATAGACACAAGTAATTCTTATTGCACTTGAGAAAGGAGGTGATTTGGGAATATTATATCATGTTGTCATGAAGCTTAATGATAAGTTTATGGTTAGACTTCTGTAGAAATTGCAAGATATGAGATTTTCAATAAAACCAAGTTCTATAAAAGGTTAAATCAACTTGATATGTTAACTTGTTTTGATCACCCACTCAAAAACACTCTACATGGGAATTTGTGGATTTGGTGGATAATTTTTCATTGATATAAGAGTGTTTCACAAAAATAATGAGGTGATTTAATCGTCATAGTTTTACGAATAGTTGTTAATAACTCAAACTACTCTTAAACCTTAGTGAAACCTTCTTTCTAGAGTGACTTGGAAGATTTGTAGTGTATTGATGCAAGAGAATCATGTATATATTCAATTTTTTGCTTGAATATGATTAGTAGGGTGTATTAGGAGGTTTACAAGGTACTTTAATCCATATAGACTCTTAGAGTTGTAATAAGAGCTCAAAATGGAGCTTCCCTCCAAAATGGCTCATTTGAATATTTAAATAGTCCTTGAGTTATGTTAGTAGGTTAGTAATCCTCAAAGTTATAATGTTAGTCATGAAGGTGTTATAATAGGCCTAATTTGAATAAATAAGGTGAGCATGTAATGAACTCCCTTGCTTGACCTCTACCAAGGTGTAAACTCACTCTAGTTTTCTAAACCATACATAAGTGAAGAAATGGAAAACCTATCTAATTCTCATCCTTCATAATGTGCATGAGTAATGCAAATGAAATTTGTTTTTGAGGGAATAGAGGTTGAAGGAGAATGGTTATCTCGTGACACAACCATAGCGCTCTTGAAGATTTGTAAATGAGCATGGTTAAATCAAATACAAGTTTCTACAATTTTAAAATATGTGTTTTGAATAAATATTTGATATGGTTTATTTAATGTGTATAAGAAAATGAATGTTTATTATGAGGAAATGTCATGCAAATTCTTTGTTTCTCGGGTTTAAAGGGTTAGATAATTTCAAGGATGGAGGAAAATTATGAGAAAGGATAGTAACATCGATGATCTTTCATATATGTGTTAAAAGTATGGTATTGAAAGAGTGGAGGTAAGATTGTTAAAGTAAGACATTGAATAAGGTGTGAGTTTATTCAATAACTATGCATTCAAACCCCGTGCATGAAAAGATGAAAGGTAAATTATTCTAAGGATTCATTTATGGGAGTTTGGTAGAGGTTTAGTTTAAAATTTGGTTGTCGATAGTCTTCATCATGCTAGTTTTAAGAACTATAAGTGAAGTCATGAGGGATATAACGTTGAGAGGAGTCATTCCAAATAAACATGGTGTTTGAAGTCGAGTAATAAAATTTGAAGAACTTGAATATAGAGATAAGTACTTAGATTTATCAATGTAGGTTGTTTTTTCCTTGTGGTAGAGATAAGTGTTAAAGGAGAGAATCCCAAGTTTAAAATTTTGGTGAGGAAAGAATGGTAAGTAGGATTTGATGAATGATAGGTATGGGCTGTGAAAATAAACTTTGGAGGTTTGTAGAGGTGTGATGAACACTCAAGATTTGATATAGTGTCTAAAAAGTGAATAACAAATAAGAAACCAACATAGTTTAGCATACCCTTCCCTTAAGGGTTTGTGAATGAAAATTTGGCAAGGAAACCCTACAAATAGTCATAAGAAAATGAAAAGATGGTGTTTAGTGTGATTAGGCTGGTTTAGAGATCATAAAATGCTTGAAAAAGGGATAAGAGGTTCAAAGGTCACAAGTTGTAAAACCTAGGGTTAACTATACTATACATAACAAAGGAGGGTTTAGTGCGAGTTAATACTAGTAAATGGTGTTTAATTACTCTTTAAAAGAGTCATAAAACCTTTTGAAAGGTTGATAAAAAATAATAGTTGTTAAAGAATCCTTAAAACATCATTCGGGTTTGGAACATGGCATAAAGGAGGTAGAAAATGTAAATGCACAATTTTGTACGAAAGAACATGTCAATTGGATTCATTTTTGGTGGCATAGCTAGCTTGAAATATTTCCATAGAAATAGAGGTGAATTTTTAAGGGTGAGAAGTAATCTATAGTTTTGACTAAGTGTTGTTAGATTTGTGAAATCTTGAAATTATTAACAAGCCTTTGAATGTCTTGATACAATCTTAACAAGAGAGCTAGTGGAGTTAGGAGTTGATAAGGAGTTCCACAAGTGAACATAATAGTGTGGATTGGGTAAAAATAATAATTTTGGGAGTTTCCTCGGAGGGATTTAAGAACAATTTGGGATAAATGAATCCAAGAGGAAGGTATAAAATAGAGCACCTTTGGAGGATTTAAGGAGCCAAAACATATAAGAAGGATAGAAAAGGTGATAAGCTAAAAATGAAGAAGTAAGCTAGGGAGTGGATTCGAAAGGTGGATTAGGTGAGTAATAAGTAGAGTGAGGACAAGAAGAGTTTCTTTAATAACAACTTATAATTCTGAAATAGAGTTTCGAAAGTTAAAACAATGCTTAGGAGTTAAACTAGCAAGAAGCTCAAATTCATGAAACAAGGCATATTGACATTAGAAGAGTATTAAACCATTTAGAAGACCCTAAGTAAGGTGGAATAAGATAGATTGAATTGTTTACGAGTTGAAGAAGTGACCAAGAATCAAAGCCTAGTGACTTGATATGAAACCCTAGCTAGACCTTGTGAGATAAGCCAAAAAAGAGGAAAATTGAGTTGGGAGTGATAGAAGAAGAGTTAAGACATAAAAATTAGAAAAAAATAAAGATGAGATAAAAGGGTATTTGTACCAAGTTTTAGTTTTGATTGATTGTTTGTAGATTTCTCCCAGTTTCAGGATTTGTGCTCTAGGAGGGCTAATTAGGAAGGCTAAAAACACTAAAAGAATCATAACATTTAATTGAGGAGTTAAGTCCTTAAATTTGACATGCAAACAAAAGAGATTAAATGGTATTTAAAATTTTTACCATCAATATTAATAAGTCCATATTTTGGGAGTTATGTCAGAAAAACAGGTTTTTAGGGCTAGAAGGCTATATGGAGGTTTGTGAGGAAAATTATGAAAAAGGGGTGATGAAACTAATTTTATGACTTAAGTAAATATTTTGGTGTTTTTAAGCATGTCTAAAGTGATTATTGCTTTAGTTTAGTGGTTTATGCAATTTAGTCTATTTATGCAAGTTTTTTCCTTCTTGAGCAAAGTGACAATTTGATGATTTTGGGTAACTAAATAGTGGATTTGTGACTTATAAAGAATCATTTAGTGTGTTTAAAGTGTGTATGTATGGATCTATATTATTTAGTATCAGGGCATGAAAATCAAGGTATTGAATTTTATTTTGTTAATGAAAGAAGTCATTTTGATATAAGCATTTGTATATAGTTGTGTTGATGAATGTGATGAGTTGATTGAAGTGATTTGAAGTTGACAGTTGCCTTCTTGAGTTGTGTTTATGAAGTGATAGTTACAGTTGTTCCTTAATAGTGAAGAAAGTAGAGAAGATATAGTGAAGAAAATAAGAAGTTAAAAGACTACTTAAGAGAGAAAACCTAGGTGAGACTTGGTAAGGTGAAAAAGACTTCCTAAAAGAAAGATGGGGGCTGAAATAACAAAAGAGTTGCTTAAGTTGTTTTATATTAGGTAACTATTTGGTTTTTAGGGGACCAAAACCCATCTTACATAGAAGGAAAAAAGGAACAAGGCCAAACCATAGTCCATAAACTAGAAATATCCTAGATAGGGAAAAACTACTTGAACAACACGAAGCCCCAACAATGAACGAGACAAATTATAGCCTCAAATACATACAATTTTTTTATAAAGCCTCAATAAAAAAACCTAGAAGACAAAAAAAAACAAAACCAACAAACCAATTCATTAAGAGTCAGCTAAAGTTTCTTTTTCTTATTTCTCCTAGTGCGAGAGCTAGGTCCGTGATTCAGACTGTCAGGTTCCTACTTAGGAGTCAGTGCATATCCTACTTGTAATTCTTGGTGCTTGAAACCTCTTCTTCATCATCTGTATTGCTATGATCAATCTTGACACTCCTCTTCTATTTATCTTATTTGTCCAATTGATCCTTCAAACTAGAGATCCTTTATTCTTGCATTATGAAATCTTCTTTGAGACCATTAATCCTTTTTCTTAGACAACATATTTGATGTGTCACTCCCTTAATCTGAATCGGATGTTTGGTTATCTTGAGCAAACGTATCAATAGAAACCTCTAAGTTGGATTTTGAGCACCACTAATGGATTCTCCAAGATTATCCTCCATAATACCATTCCCTTTAGAATACTCCCCCTTCTTCAAGTCAAATAACACCTCCACGGACACACCCTCACCGTCATTCAACACCAAGTCCTTCTTTTCTTCCTTCTCCTCTGGTGGCAAGACCTTTTCATTTGAGCTAGAAGGTTGCGGGATAGGGGCCAAGAAAGGTTTACCATTCTATAAAATAAAAAATATTAAACCATGATATAGAGTGGATTACACTTTTTCCTCCTTAAAATCTTAAATAGAGATAGTTAGAGACCACAACAACTAAAATGGAAAGCTCATAGCCTGGTTGTGGTGAAAATAATTCAAGATAGATAGGTGGTAAGTGTATATTTTGTGAAATTTTCCTTCAAGGGTTAAATATATCATAACCACTTTACAGACATTGTCCCATCTCTCTGAGAGATAAGTCTTGGCAATGTCATTGTCATACAAATGCACTCTTTCGTTAGGGCCAAAAAATGTGGAGATTTAGTGGTTTTTGTGATTCTTATCCTTGACCAATTTCGACCTTCCACAGATGTACCCATGACATCTACTATAAATTTTTTAGTGACATGCATCTCAACCACCATAGACTTAACCCTCCCATGATCCCAATATTTGGAACAATCAAAGGCTAAGTTGGGATCATTACCTTTGATATGCTTGATATATTTAGCGAAGCCACCCTTCCGCAACAACCTCCAAATAGTAGCATCCTATTTCACCGATTGGAACAAGGTAGGATCCATTCACACCCTATCTCCTCCCATGGTGTTCTCAATCTAGTTTTTCAAATTTCTCCTCCTTTGTTTACTAGTTCTATTCTACTCAAACCTGCTTTGATAAACTTCTACACCCACAAAGTAGAACACTTACTCTTCACAAATCTAACTGCGTGACCTGCCTAAATCCTATGTGGCTCATGTGATCTTTCTTGGCTATGTTTTTCATCATTAATTATTTTGTTATCGTGGCTCTAAGGAACCTTACCCTCCCATTCCCCCAATCCGCCAAATCATCACATTGATTTGTTATCCCATCCATGTTGGAATTACTTTCTCTAAACATATGGCACAAGGCCATTTCATTAAAGACCTCCATCATACTTTAGGAATACAATATCATGGTTCTTATGTTCCAACCAACCTTGTATTTTCTTTCAATGGCCTTAATAATTAGCGAGAGATTATACTTCTATAATTATTTTCTTGTACTTGAGTCTCTTAGCTATCCTAATTCCCTTCACAGCCGCATACGCTTCAACATAATTATTAGACTTATTACCTACCAGGTTCTATGTAGGTGATTATGCATTTTCTAGTATGATCCCTTATCGTGAATCCCCCATCCTTGCCTTCCCTTAACTTCACAGACCCATCAAAATTAAGTTTAACCCATTCCTTGGGAAGTGGTTTCCATTTAGAATTTGCACGGTCCTTATTTTTCCCAAGATTCCCTCCATCTTTGATCGGGCTGATCCTTAAAGATTGAAGAATTATAGTGTCCTCCTTAGACAGGACTCTTCCCACTTATGTTTATGGATCCTTATGTTGTCCCTAATATTTTTCTTAATCCCATTAAGCACCTTAGAGATGTTAGTTGTCTTGTTTTGGAAATTTTTGTTGTTTTTCTCAATCCATATACTCCAAAGGGTGTGAGGTAGCAAAAATTTCCATATTAGATTGATGATCCTAGATTTAAAATGCACTTTCCATTGTTCTATTAGATTATTTAAGCTTCTGGTAGAGGGAGTTGGACATTGAAGATATTCAATATCTCTGCAATAACTTGGAAAGTAAACTTGCATTCTATAAAATTATGGTGACCAGACTAAGAATTCTCCTCACAAAGATAGCATCGGTTGATTATGACCATACTTATTTTCCTTATATTTTCCACAGTCAATATTTTGTTCAATATTGATTCCCACATGAAAAAATTGATTTTAGGAGTGAGATATTTGTTCCAAAATCTTAAACAATTCTTGTTCTCCTCCTCATATTCAAAAGAAATTTCATATCCTGATTTAACTTCAATTCATCTAAATTCATCTTACTCAAACAATCTATTGGGGATAAGTATTCTCCTTAATATGTTTTTCAACTCCTCAAATGGTCTGATTGACCCTATGTAACACCCTCGACAATGGTTATATTCCTCCTTTGCATTTAAAGTGTTGACATGTGATTTTCTTGATAAAGATGTGTTCTTTTGACTACGAAGATCATGCTTGATATGGATAAATAATTTATGCTCTTTGATTGTAGGGCTGGTATGTTGTTTCTTAATGATCTATTTTACTTCTCATTGGATAAGTTGCAATCTGTTTTTAGAGTTGCAACTTACCTTTCACAATTGGACTCATCCTTGGATAAATTCCATTGATCCAAGGTATGTTTTAAATCTTATTCTCTAAACAAAATGAAAAAATGACATACATTGATTAAAATACTTAACAAACTGAACTTGTAGTTATTGCAAATTCTTTATCATCTTGAAAACAATGCTTGCATTTTATTTTGTGTTGTGCTCGACTCTTCTTGATTGACCCTTGCAGAATGCTTAATGGCATTAAGGGAAATAGAAACCCTGCTTACGGATTATTGAGAAAAAGAAATTATTATGTACCCTTTACCTATATAGTCTACCCTAATAGATATGGGACTCAGGTAATTTACCTAACTATTACTACACCACTTTACGTGGGATGAAATTCTAACCTAAGTTGTTAGCTTGAAAGGAAATAACCTAGGGGATGCTAAGTTATTTCTAAACCTATTTTTTTGGTTAAATCTACATCCTATCCTAAGGTGGTAATTTATTGTTGGGGGTTATATCCTAAGGTTATATATTTAAACTAACCTAAGATCTAACCTAAGTAAATTCTATCTATCCTAAACTAATGGGATATGAAAGGGGACCTATGGCCATTGGAAAGTGGGGGAACTAAGTGGCGGTTCCTAAGATTTTTATTGAGATTTGATTTTGATTTGGTTTTAAATGCAAATAAGTAATGTCAGTTTGGCAGGGGCTAGTGAAATTTTAGTGGAACCTACGTGGAGGCATCACTAAGTTTGGAAATGCATGTTGAAATTTCTTTTGTTCACGCCAACTTTGGGTGGTGGTGGAAAGGAAAGATAGGTGGGAATATGTAAATTAATGGCATTAATTTGCCTTGGTTTTGGTGAGTAGGTTGTCTTGGAAGGCATGCTGGTGGATTTGTTGGGGTTGTTTTGCTTTGCATGCTTCACAATTTTTTCTCTGCATGGAGCTAGCTGGTTTTTCGAACCAATAGTTTGATCTGCACTTAGTGGTTATTTTTGAATTCTTTGATCTATTTTCAGTTCGAGGAATGTATAAGAGACATTGTGGAAAAATATTATGGTTGTTTGATCTTGCCTGGAGAAGGAAGGGTGTTGGAACTCAACTAGAAGTCTTCTTCGAATTGGTAGAGACACTATCGGGCTTGATAGGCTCTACTTATTAAGATTTCTTACTTTCTTCTAAATGATTCATTAAAACAATTCTGCTCACTAGGAAAATTATATTTGCATGATGTATCTGTTTATTTACTTGCATGTATTCTTTAAAATTATGTGGGTTTTAGAATGTGAATCCTTGGCTTTTATTAGTAGTTCTTGGGAACTTTCTCTAAAACAATTGTCAGAGGTTTGCATGCAAAGTCATTTTGAAACTCTGTAACTTGAACTAGTAGTTTTACTAATTGTATTTGAAGCTTGTAGCTTGTATTGGAAGATTTGTTTTCTTGCATTCAAAAATAATTTGGAAAAATTTGGCTAGTTGCTTGTTGGGTTATGAATATCTATTCAGTCATGTGTTTCGTGAGTTGAAGTGGGACTCCGTAGTTGCTCTAACCTCTTATTGAAGCTTCGAGATTTTTTTGAGTTTTATTGAGACCCTATGTTTGTTTTGGGACTCTTTAGGAACTATTTGAAGTTTTGAACCAATTGGTTGAATCTTCATATTCAATGACTGTACCGCTATTTAGTTATTGAATACTAAACTTGTTGTCAAGTTGTTGTGTTTTGTTTCTATACTTGAGCTCTGAACCAAAGTTTTATTCTCCCTTAGGGAGAATGGAAAGGCTTGAACCCATAAATGAGTGTTGGTGTTTATTCCGAGCTTTTATTAGGGCCTCGGGTTTCATTATTAACTCGTATTTAAGCTTGTGTTGTTTGAACTTGTGTTCGAAACTCATATTTGACTTGGTACAAGTTTTTCCATTGTTGGTCGTTTAAGATCTCGTATTGGATTCGATGTGTTTAACCTTGTATAAGTGTTACGAGCAAAAAGTTTAATGGGTATTAAGGATTGTAAATATTCTATCTCTTTTTAATATTGTCTGCTGAAAGGAGCCTTGTGAGTTTGTTTGGTTAGATGTTGGACCGTGTAACTCCTTTTGAGGGCTTCTTTGTTTTGATTTTTAAGAATGAACGGTTGTATGATTTCGGCCTTTAAGACCACACTTGTGTTCTTGAACTTGATTTTATTTATTTTTGAAATAAATGAATTGGGATAATGACTTGTTTTGGGACAATCATATCATGAAAGAGGTTTTTTTGGAATTACTATTATTTCATTTTTATTCCTTTATGTTGAATGATCCCTACCTGTCATATGATTTTAAAAGGAACTAGAGAGGTTTGTGGTTATTTTTTCAGTCAAGTTGGAAGAAGGTAGGACATAAACTTGTCTTATCGAATTATTTAATTCTTACTCCATCCGAGTCATGTGTTTTTGTAGAATGCTAAATTTTAAACCTGTTATTCTGTATGTGGTTCGAAAAGTTACAATATCACTTATCTGGATGTTGGTAATGTGGCTCTTGCTTGGGATTTTGAACTTCCTTCTCATTTGCAGTTTGTTGTTAATGTTTGTAATGGGAATTCAGTCTTCGAGTTGAGAGTTGTGACTTTTCAATCTTTTTCGATTGGAGGACTTTTACTCCACTATTATATCATTGTTGAACCACCATGTATTAAAGAGAAAGAATTATACTCTCTTGGGGGCATTCTACAGTTTGGGACTGTACTGTGTATTTCTTCTGAGATTTGATATTGGATTTGAGCTAGGTGAATGAGAATAGGTCTTCATGGGAAGGTTTGTATGGAAATTTGAAGTATGTGAGCTTTGACTATGTATTTGGTTTTGAGTTCTCTTTTGGAAACTAGCTTAAGAATTTCTAAGTTTGTATTAGATGATGGATTTCATTTCATAGTATAAATGAAATGAAATATGGTTTGGGGTCCTTGTTGGTTTGAGATCCTTTTTTGTTGACTGATAAGTTTATTGATTGAACTTCTCATTATTCGATTCTCTTCTTTGTCTATATGGAGGGATGAAACTTACTAATATCAGTTATGTTGTAACTAACTCCTTGTAGATTGGGAAAAGTTAAATGTGTCCTTCTATCCTTATGAATTTATGAAATAAATTAATGACAAGACTTGTTGACTGTTTAAAGTGATTGATAGGATCAATTAAGTCTTGTGGTATAATTCTGATGTTGTAGATTATAAAATGTTCCTTTCTTAAAAGTAAATTCAGATTTCTTAATTGTACTTCCTTCTAGATGTAATTACTTATGATTATTTGCATGATGTTATCAATTGTTTCATGAAATCAAAGTTTTTAATGAAGCAATTAGTGGAATGCACTTTACTTTAATGCTTAGTGCTTATCATGCTCAATTCATTGAACTGACCCATGCTAGAAATTTTGCAGATGGACATCATAAGTGATTAAAGAGGACATGAACTTTCATGTTGTATTGGGTTATTTAATTTTGAACCTTATGTAAAGAGTTTCGATTCATTCTTGAATTGTATTGAAAAATAAAAGTTGTATTCTTTTTGGAATGGAGGCTATTTGTTATACAACATGCCTGAAATACCTAGTCTTGTAATTGAATAAGTTTTTAATGAGGAATTGAATGTTGGAGATTTACTTGTATTGGTTGTGTAAACTATCTTGTATTTATGAAGAAGATGGAATCCCTATCTTTATGATATTATTCATATCTATTATATGTTTAACTCGGATAAACTTGATAAGTTAGATAAAAAGGGAATTAGTTTAATCTCCCTTAATAAGATGCAACTTGTTAAGTTGCATAAGTTAACAATCTTATCTAAACAATTCGAATATAGTATTGGAATGTGTAATGAATATGTGATAAAACTATAGAGTTTGTGAAAGATAAGAAGGGTTTGACAAACCCTAACACTTAATCAAGTAGAGGAAGGTTCTTCCTCACTAAATGAAATATAACCCAAAGAATGGTGATATGATCGTTAATCGTTAGACTTCATTTCTTATAAAGTCTACCACTAGTTGAACCTATTTGGTTGTTACACCTTCTCTAAATGATTAAGTTATATTTAATGGAACTTATGATATTGTTTTCCTATTTTGGTTAAATTTTGTTAAACTAAATAAAAAACATTAAAAGCAATCATGAGTTAAAGGAAGTTCTTTAATGCTTAATTGATTCAAGTATAGAACAAGGACTTAAGGAGTGTTGGATTAGGGTTAGCATAGATGTTGTAATTTGTTTTATAATCCAAATTAATTAAACATTAATAACCTCCTTGGGGTATGTACATCATGATGAGGTAGTTTCTGTAGGATGCTTGGCACATGCCAACCGGGGTTGTACCTTTGAGAAGACTAGGGTCTTCTCAAGGATACAACATTACAGTTGACATGTGGCAACACCCTTCTACATTGATCATCTAGATCTACACACAATAAGGACTTGAACTTAGTTTCTCTCTAGGTCAAGTTAGTGGCATGTTTAGGATAGGTAGTAGCTCTTAATGGCTCAGGGTACCTTGGCACACCCAATTGACTTAGGTCAACCGAGTATGCCCATATACCCTAAGTCATTGTGAGTGTCTTCCTATAATGATTTATGTTTCTAACTGGGGCTAGGGTTAAAATTTGGGCAAGTGGATTGGTAGTCAGTAAATACCATTCATGATAACAAAGGAGTGAGGTGAAGGATGTATTCCAAAATGACGAGTATGTTGTCTAGGAATAGTGACATACATAGTATGTTGTAAATCTTTGGCCAAAGTATTGCAAGTTGCTTGGTTGCATTGTCCTATGTCACCAAGTTAAAGCAACGTGATATTAGATGAATATTAGTAACAAATATTTAGATATGTTCTTTTAACAGATCACTCAGTACCCAGTTTAGGGTAGGAAAAACCAAGTATACGATAAGTATTCAATACTTAGAGTTATGAAATAAATAGATTGGTAGATTACCGAGTTATGAAATGAATAGATTGGTGGATCACCAAGTCATTTACAGTTGCATATGGTTATCTGTGTGAGATTGATTGGCATGGAATGTTTGTTCTAAATAATGCTTTATTTAGAACAATGAACATTATGTAAAAAAATTCCCTTGTTTCTAAAGTCTTAAAATGGGAATGTTACATCTTGGTATTAGAGTTAAAGGTTGTAGCTCTTGGACCTATTGTGTCCATAATTTGATGAAACTTAAATTTTCTTGTAACATAAAATGGTTAGAACAAGAGGAAATGTTGCAAATAACCCTCCGCCTGAGGAAGGAGTAACAACTTCCTATAAACTAGATGAGATCCTTGTTACCCTGTTGGACACAAGAGATTGTTTGGTTGTACTTGAACAACAAGTAATGGGCAATGAGGAGGAAGAAGATGTTGACAACAACAATCAGCCACCTCTTGGGGACAACACCAATGTAGGTGTTGATAATAACAATGTGAACATACATGTTCAACCTTGAAAACAAAAAGGCTAGGCTAGCAGTTGAACTCACTAATGATATAAAAAGGATAAGTCCACCTAAGTTTGATGGCACCACATTAGGAGATGGAGCTAAGAACTGGCTCAGTGAAATGGAGAAATACTTTACAATAAGGAATTTCTCAGAAGAAACAAAGGTGATATGGGGCATATTATCAACTTTCTCATGAAGCATCTTCATGGTGGGATAGTCGTAAGGCTGAGTTAAACATTGATGAAACTAATATCACCTAGGATCAATTTAAAGGTTACTTTAGGCAACGTTGGCTGCCGTAACTTTACTATGATCATAAAATGACTGAATTTCAGAACTTAGCTCAAGGGAAGCTAACGGTAATTAGTACTAGGGAGTGTTTATGAAACTCCTTAAGTATGTACCTCAGTACCAAACAATGAGAAGTTTAGGATATGAAAATTCATCATGGGATTGAATCCCATTATAGGAGGAGAGGTGGATGTTCACATACCCAACCACGATGGAAGGGGTTATTGAAAAGGCCATAAGGTAGAACAAAATTGAAAGCAATTTCTTCTCATAAGGAGGAAGTAAGGAAGAAAAATCCCAACTCCTCTTCATCATCTCTTACACCTAAGAAAGGACCATGGAAGAAATTTGGAATGAAAAGTAAGATTTCATCTGATACTAATAAGAAAACAACAACAAACAAGTTTGTTGGTAATGCACAAAAACTTTGCTAAGAACAATAATAATGGACAGAAGTCCTATGGGGGTTAGAAAGATAACTCTAAGGCTGGAAATAAACCCGAGCCTAGGAAGGGACCTATAGGAGGCTGTTATAATTGTGGTAAAGATCATTATGCAAATCAATGCCCTTTGAAAAGGACGATCATAATCAGCAACACAAGATACATGTTGCGCGTGATAGTTGCCAAGCAGGTTGAAAAAGCCACGCCTATAGAAGTTTTAGGTAAGTTATTTGGTTTACCTATAACTATTATTTTTGATACCGAGCTACTGAATGTTTTATTTCTAATAAATTAGCATCAAAATTAAAAAGAAAATCTAGAAACATGGATAAAACATGGACTATATAGTATGGAAACAATGTTGTTCATATAGTTAGTATGTGTCTTTTTGGAGCAATCCTTGATTTACCTAAATTTTCCACTGAAGTTGATCTTTATGTTGCACCTTTGGGGTCTTATGATGTAATCATAGGTGTTAATTGGTTAGCAGAACATAAGGCTAAAGTGGACTATTTTGAAAAACACATTAGTTGTTTAGATGACCTACGTAAAAACAACATAGATTCAGGGTGTGAAATGTGAGATTTTTGTTAGAAAAATATCAACTATGCAACTTAAAAAGCCAAAAATAAAGGTTGTACCTTATATGCAGTAAAAATTACTGAAACAACTGAAGAGAACAATGATGTTATGGAATGATATCCATTTGTTACGAGACTTCAGTGACGTATTTCTAGAAGAATTGCTCAGGTCTTCCACCCAAAAGGGAGTTTGATTTCACGATTGAGATCAAGCCTAGAACTAAACCTATTTCTAAAGCACCATATCGAATGACTACTACAAAATTAGTAGAGCTTAAGGCTCAGTTGTAGAGAAATTTTTCTAAAGGTTTGATTAGACCAAGTGTTTCACCTTGGGAGCACTTGTAATTTTGTGAAAAAGAAGGATGGAACACTTAGATTGTGCATTGATTACAGAATGTTAAACAAAGCAACAATCAAGAATAGATACCCACTCCCTAGGATTGATGATTTATTTGATCAGATGCATGGAGCATCGGTATATTCTAAGATAGATCTTCATCTGGATATCATCAATTATAGGATTAAGGATGAGGATATTCATAAAATAACTTTCAGAACAAGGTATGGACATTATGAGTTCATGGTTTTACCTTTTGGATTAACTAATGCACCTACAACATTTATGAATTTAATGAATAATATCTTTCAAGAATACTTGGAAAAATTTGTGCTCGTATTCTTGGACAACATTCTCATATATTCTAAAAGTATTGAGGAACACCATGAGCATTTGAAGATAGTTTTGGAAATATTAAGAAAGAGATGGTTATTTGGTAAGTTGTCTAAATGTTCTTTCTATGACACAAAAGTACACTATTTGGGACATGTAATAAGTAAGAATGGAATTGTTGTAGATCCTTCAAAAATTGTAGCTATAATTGAGTGGCCTGCACCAAAGAATGTACATGAAGTTAGAAGCTTCATGGGACTTGCTGGCTACTATAGAAAATTTGTAAAAGACTTCTCTAAGGTGGTTGCACCAATAACTTCTTTACAAAAGAAGGATAAAAAGTTTGTTTGGAATGAGAAATGTGAAATTGCATTCAAAACTTTGAAGGAATAGTTAACTTCAACACCTATTCTTGTAGTACTAGATCCTAATGGATATTTTATGGTGGTAACTGATGCATCTGGTGAAGGTCTAGGAGGTATTTTGTTACAAAATGGTCATGTCATAGCTTACGAAAGTAGAAAACTTAAGTTACATGAGTTGAATTATGCTCCACATGATTTAGAGCTTGCTGCCATTGTTCATGCATTACAAGTTTGGAGGCATTACCTACTTGGTAAACCTTTTGAATTGAAAACTAATCATCTTGGGCTGAAATATATCTTCACTCAGCCAAATCTTAATGCAAGACAATGAAGGTGGTTAGATTTTTGTCTCAATATGATTTTGACATCAATTATATCAAGGGTAAAGAAAATAGAGTGGTTGACGCTCTAAGTCATAGGAAGCACATTTATGCTCTTATAACATTGAGAACTCAATTTAAGGATGAAGTAAAAAGTGTTATGGAATCTTAATTCTTATTTTTAGCAAGTAAAGACAATGCTTGCTGCAGATTCTAGTGATTCGAGGTATAAAGGTTTTCACTTTGATAATGAAGGAATCTTACGATTTGAAAAAAGTATTTGTACCTTCGCTAAATGATTTGAGAAAGAAATTGTTAGTAGAATTCCACAATTCACCTTTTTTTGGACACCCAGTATTACAAAAATGCTTGTTGATATAAAAAAAATATTTCTAAAAGGGAATGAAAAAGGATGTAATAGACTTTGTGACACATTGCCTTGAATGTCAATGTGTTAAAGCGGAACATATGCACCCAGCCGGTTTATTGTATCCTCATAGCATACCACAATACAAATGGCAAGTGATAAGCATGGACTTTGTACAAGGGTTGCCTATGTCAAGAAATAAACATGATGTTATTTTAGTAGTTGTGGATAAACTAACAAAGGTAGCACATTTTATTGTTGGAAATCTGAAGGATGATTCTTTGTGTTAGCTAAAATATTTGTACATGAAATTTTTAGATTACATGGAGTACCTAAATTAATCATTTTGGATAGAGATCCTAGAATGATATCAAGATTTTGGCAAATGCTTAATGCAACTTTAGGAACTAAGCTGAATTTCAGTTCTACGTATCATCCGAAATGGATGGATAGACTAAAAGAGTTAATCAAGTTTTAGAGGATATGTTACGAATGTATTGTATGGATCAGTAGTACAAGTGGGAAGAGTACCTTCCACTAGTTGAGTTTGCATATAATAATACATATCATGCCTCTCTTAAGATGGCACCTTTTGAAGCATTATATGGAAGAAAATGTAGAACCCCTGTTAGTTGGGACAACATGGAGGATAGAGAGGTAATTGGACCTGAAATCCTTACTGAAATGGAACAACAAGTTAAATTGATTCATGAACACTTGAAAGAAGCAGCAGATAGACAAAAGAGTTATGCTGATTTGAAGCGGGTAGACAAAAATTTGAACTTGGTGAGAAAGTTCTTTCTTTGGGTCAAACTAAAAAAGAGCTCTATAACTTTTGGTAAGGCTACCAAGTTATCACCTCGTTATGTGGGACCTTTTGAGATAGTTAAAGTAATCAACCCTGTAGCTTACCGCTTAGCATTACCTCCTACTTTATCATGAATGCATGATGTTTTCCATATTTCTTTGCTTAAGAAATATGTTTCAGATTTATCACATGTGTTAAATTGGAATTCCTTGTAGGTCCAAGACCCAAGAATAATTGTGGTTAAACCCATACGAGTGCTTGAAACTCACCAATTGCATTTAAGAAATCATGAGATAAGTCAATGCAAGGTCCAATGGGACCAGTTTAATGAAGAAAGTGCAACCTGGGAAAACCTGGATGATATGAAAACTAATTTTCCATATCTATTTGAATATAATTGATTTTGTTGACTGATAAAAAATTGTGATTTTATCTTTATAATACAATAAGTATGCTAGTTTTGGGAAGATATTTATTTGTTTTGAATAAACAACTATTTAATGCTGATTTCTGAAACTTAAAATTTGATACTGTTGCAAACATATGTTAAGTAAGTGAATAAAAATTGATTATCCTAATGCAATGACTAAAATGAGGTAATCATCGGGATGATGATTCTTTTTAGGAGGGAAGCATGTAACACCCTCAATAATGGTTATATTCCTCCTTTGCATTTCAAGTGTTGACATGTGATTTTCTTGATAAATATGTGTTCTTTTGACTACTGAAGATCATGCTTGATATGGATAAATCATTTATGCTCTTTGATTGTAGGGCTGGTATGTTGTTGCTTGCAATAATCTATTTCACTTCTCATTGGATAAGCTTGCAATCTGGTTTTAAGAGTTACAACTTACCTTTCGCAATTGGACTCATCCTTGGATCAATTCCATTGATCCAAGGTATGTTTTAAATCTTCTTCTCTAAACAGAATGAAAAACTGACATACATTGATTAAAATACTTAACACTGAACTTGTAGTTATTGCAAATTCTTTATCATCTTGAAAATAGTGCTTGCATTTTATTTTGTGTTGTGCTCGGCTCTTCTTGATCGACCCTTGCAGAACACTTAATGGCGTTAAGGGAAATAGAAACCTGCTTCTGATTCTTGAGAAAAAGAAATTATTATGTACCCTTTACCTATACGGTCTACCCTAATAGATACGAGACTCAGGTAATTTACCTAACTATTACTACACCACTTTACGTGGGATGACATTCTAACCTAAGTTGTTAGCTTGAAAGGAAATAACCTAGGGGATGCTAAGTTATTTCTAAACCTATTGTTTTTGGTTAAATCTACATCCTATCCTAAGGTGAAATTTATTGTTGGGGTTATATCCTAAGGTTATATATTTAAACTAACCTAAGATCTAACCTAAGAAAATTCTATCTATCCTAAACTAATGGGATATGAAAGGGGACCTATGGGCCATTGGCAAGTGGGGAACTAAGCGGTGGTTCCTAAGCTTTTTATTGAGATTTGATTTTGATTTGGTTTTAAATGCAAGTAAGTACTACCAGTTTGGTAGGGGCTAGTGAAAGTTTAGTGGAACCTACGTGGAGGCATCACTAAGTTTGGAAATGCATGTTGAAATTTATTTTGGTCACACCAACTTTGGATGGTGGTGGTAAGGAGAGATAGGTGGGAATATGTAAATTAATGGCATTAATTCACCTCGGTTTTGTGAAGAAGTTGTCTTGGAAGGCATGCTAGCAGATTTGTTAGGGTTGTTTTTATTTGCATGTTTCACAATTTTTACTCTACATGGAGCTAGCTGGTTTTTCGAACCAGCAGTTTGATCTGCACTTAGTGGCTATTTTTGAATTCTTTGATCTATTTTCAGTTCGAGGAATGTATAAGAGGCATTGTGGAAAAATATTATGGTTGTTTGATCTTTCCTGGAGAAGAAAGGGTGTTGGAAACTCACTGAAGTCTTCTTCTGAATCGGCAGAGGCACTATCAGGCATGATAGGCTCTACCCATTAAGATTTCTTGCTTTCTTCTAAATGATTCATTAAAACAATTCTGCTCACTAGAAAATTATATTTGCATGATGTATCTAGTTATTTACTTGCATGTATTCTTGAAAATTATGTGGGTTTTGGAATGTGAATCCTTGGCTGTTATTAGTAGTTCTTGGGAACTTTCTCTGAACTAGTTGTCGGAGGTTTGCATGTGAAGTTGTTTTGAAACTCTGTAACTTGAACTAGTAGTTCTGCTAATTGTATTTGAAGCTTGTAGCTTGTATTGAAGCTTTGTTTTCTTGCATTCGAAAATAATGTGGAAAGAGCTGGCTAGTTGCTTGTTGGGTTCTGAATCTCTATTCAGTCATGTGTTTCATGAGTTGAAGTGGACTCTCGTAGTTGCTCTAAACTCTTATTGAAGCTTCGAGATTCATTTTGAGTTTTGTTGAGACCCTATGTTTTTTTGGGACTGTTTAGGAACTATGTGAAGTTCTAAACCGATTGGTTGAATCTTCGTATTCAATGACTATACCACTATTTAGTTCTTGAATACTGAACTTGTTGTCAAGTTGTGTTATTCTATACTCAAGCTCTTTGAACTAAAGTTTTATTCTCCCTTAGGGAGAATGGAAGGGCTTGAACCCATAAATGAGTGTTGGTGTTTATTCCAAGATTTTATTAGGGCCTTAGGTTTCATTATTAACTCGTATTTAAGCTTGTGTTGTTTGAACTTGTGTTCAAAACTTGTATTTGACTTGGTACAGGTTTTTCCATTGTTGGTCATTTAAGATCTCATATTGGATTCGACATGTTTAACCTTGTACATGTATTATGATAGAAGTTTAGTGGGTATTAAGGACTATAAAGCTTCTATCTCTTTTTAATATTGTCTGTTGGAAGGGAGCCTTGTGAGTTTTTTTGGTTAGATGTTGGACCATGTAACTCCTTTTGAGGGCTTCTTTGTTTTGATTTTTAAGAATGAATGGTTGTATGATTTCAGCCTTTAAGACCACACTGTGTTCTTGAACTTGACTAGTTTTTTTTTTTAAATAAATGAATTGGGATAACGGCTTGTTTTGGGACAGTCGTATCGATGAAAGAGGTTTTTGGGAATTACTATTATTTCATTTTTATTCCTTTATGTTGAATGATCCCTACCTGTCATATGATTTTAAAAGGAACTAGAGAGGTTTGTGGTTATTTTGTTCAGTCGAGTTGGAAGAAGGTAGGATAGAACTTGTCTTATCAAATTATTTAATTCTTACTTCCATCTGAGTCGTGGGTTTTTGTAGAATGCTAAATTTTAAACCTGTTATTTTGTATGTGGTTCAAAAAGTTACAGTATCACTTATCTGGATGTTGGTAATGTGGCTCTTGCTTGGGATTTCAAACTGCCTTCTCATTTGCGTTTTTGTTAATGTTTGTAATGGGAATTTAGTCTTCGAGTTGAGAGTTGTTGTGACTTTTCAATCTTTTTCGATTGGAGGACTTTTACTCCACTATTATATCATTGTTGAACCACCATGTATTAAAGAGAAAGAATTATACTCTCTTGGGGCATTCTACAGTTTGGGACTATACTGTGTATTTCTTCTAAGATTTGATATTGGATTTGAGCTAGGTGAATGAGAATAGGTCTTCATGGGAAGGTTGTATGGAAATTGGAAGTATGCGGGCTTTGACTGTGCATTCGGTTTTGAGTTCTCTTTTGGAAACTAGCTTAAGAATTTCTAAGTTTGTATTAGATGATGGATTTCATTTCATAGTATAAATGAAATGAAATATGGTTTGGGGTCCTTGTTGGTTTGAGATCCTTTTTCTATTGACTGATAAGTTTATTGATTGAACTTCTCATTATTCGATTCTCTTCTTTGTCTATATGGAGGGATGAAACTTACTAATATCAGTTATGTTGTAACTAACTCCTTGCAGATTGGGAAAAGTTAAATGTGTCCTTCTATCCTTATGAATTTATGAAATAAATTAATGATAAGACTTGTTGACTGTTTAAAAGTGATTGATAGGATCAATTAAGTCTTGTGGTATAATTCTGATGTTGTAGATTATAAAATGTTCTTTTCTTAAAAGTAAATTTAGATTTCTTAATTGTACTTCCTTCTAGATGTAATTACTTATGATTATTTGTATGATGTTATCCATTGTTTCGTGAAATCAAAGTTGTTTAATGAAACAATTAGTGGAATGCACTTTACTTTAATGCTTAGTGCTTATCATGCTCAGTTCATTAAACTGACCCATGCTAGCAATTTTGTAGATGGACATCGTAAGTGATTAAAGAGGACATGAAATTTCATGTTGTATTGGGTTATTTAATTTTGAATCTTATGTAAAGAGTTTTGATTCATTCTTAAATTGTATTGAAAAAGAAAAGTTGTATTCTTTTGGGAATGGAGGTTGTTTGTTATACAACATGCCTGAAATACCTAGTCTTGTAATTGAATAAGTTTTTAATGAGGAATTGAATGTTGGATATTTATTTATTGGTTGTGTAAACTATCTTGTATTTATGAAGAAGATGGAATCCCTATCTTTATGATATTATTCATATCTGTTATATGCTTAACTCAGATAAACTTGATAAGTTAGATAAAAAGGGAATTAGTTTAATCTCCCTTAATAAGATGCAACTTGTTAAGTTGCATAAGTTAACAATCTTATCTAAACAATTCGAATATAGTATTGGAATGTGTAATGAATATGCGATAAAACTATAGAGCTTGTGAAAGATAAGAAGGGTTTGACAAACCCTAACACTTAATCAAGTAGAGGAAGGTTCTTCCTCACTAAATGAAATATAACCCAAAGAATGGTGATATGATCATTAATCGTTAGACTTCATTTCTTATAAATTCTATCACTAGTTGAACCTATTTGGTTGCTACACCTTCTCTGAATGATTAAATTATATTTAATGGAACTTATGATATTGTTTTCCTATTTTGGTTAACTGTTGTTAAACTAAATAATCAAACATTAAAAGCAATCATGAGTTAAAGGAAGTTCTTTAATGCTTAATTGATTCAAGTATAGAACAAGGACTTAAGGAGTGTTGATTAGGGTTAGCATAGATGTTGTAATCTATTTTATTATCCAAATTAATTAAACATTAATAACCTCCTTGGGTATGTACATCATGATGAGGTATTTTCTATAGGATGTTGGCACACACCAATTGTAGGTTGTACCTTTGAGAAGACTAGGGTCTTCTCGAGGATACAACATTGCAGTTGACATGTGGAAACACCCTTCTGCATTGATCATCTAGATCTACACACAATAAGGACTTGAACTTAGTTTCTCTCTAGGTCAAGTTAGTGGCATGTTTAGGATAGGTAGTAGCTTTCAATGGCTCAGGGTACCTTGGCACACCCATTTTGACTTAGGTCAACCAAGTATGCCCATATACCCTAAGTCATTGTGAGCATCTTCCTATAATGATTTATGTTTCTAACCGGGCTAGGGTTAAACTTTGGGCAAGTGGACTGATGGTAGTCAGTAAAGACCATTCATGATAACAGAGGAGTGAGGTGAAGGATGTATTCCAAAATGATGAGTATGTCATCTAGGAATAGTGACATACATAGTATGTTGTAAATATTTGGCCAAAGTATCGCAAGTTATTGGTTACGTTGTCCTATGTCACCAAGTTTAAAGCAACGTGATATCAGATGAATATTAGTAACAAATATTCAGATATGTTCTTTTAACAGATCACTCAGTACCCGGTTTAGGGTAGGAAAAACCAAGTATATGATAAGTATTCAATACTTAGAGTTATGAAATAAATAGATCGGTAGATTACCGAGTTATGAAATGAATAGATCGGTGGATCACCGAGTCATTTATAACTGCATATGGTTATTTGTGTGAGATTGATTGGC